>CAJVGC010000508.1:23263750-23364199 GCA_910822075.1 Senecio squalidus
TACACAAGCGACCAACCTAATGGACTCACCAAGTTCATTTGATAAAGCACCTCACATCAAGCCCCAACAGCAAATCAAGCACTAATGGACTCACTTTCCATGAGGCTGAGAGTTCAATACTCCCCTCCAGGGCTGCAGTTCAGACCAGTCTCTCTCTGCTAGAGCAAGAGTTGGATCTGACTGCCATGACTACCCAAAGCCCCATTAAGGTAGTAAACTTGGAGAAACACATTGCTGCTACCACACTGTCACATGTGGCAAGCATTGAAGAAAATGTCTCACTCCTGGACATACTTGTACTCAGTATGGGACCACCCCCCTCAGCTTCAGAGCCTATTCCAACGGCTGTTTTCACCAGCTCTGTGCTGGTTCACGATAAGGTACCACCTCCAAATCTCTTACACTCTCTATCACTAGTCGCCAATGCCTTACTCCCCAAACTGGGTGAGGTACAGACTTCATATTCTATGGCTTATGATCATTCTCCTAAATCACAGGGAGGGAGTGAGGCTGTGCCACCTGTTACATCCACACCTGTTACTACTTCAACCCAGTCTGAGGTTGCCTTGACTGTTCCTGTGCTGTTACAAGCTCTTAAGGACATGTCAACTCAGTTTAATGACAGACTGAAGGCAATGCAGACTGAGGTTCATACTTTAAGAACACAGAATGCAGAGGAGCTGAAAAATTTGAAGGAAGTGGTGTTGAAACTGACCTCTGAAGTCAGTATGATCAGGAAGGGCAAGGCTATTGCAGAGGGCTCTCAGCTTCAGGGGGAGAAAATAGCTGAGGCAACTTATGAATCTGAGATCCCCAAGCAGCAGTTGAAAAGGAAAAGAAAAGAGGGGGAGAAAAGGTACTATAAGATTACCAGGCTCAACATGAAAACTGGTCAGTCTGAAGTACACTATGAGACTGATTGGAGTATGAACTCTGGGGATGAAGAAGTGATGGCAGATCTTAATGTGATGGAAAGCAAAGCTGGGTATAAAAGTGACCCAGAACAGACTGAAGCAGGTGCAAGGGATAAAATGGAGAAAACTCAAACTGAAGCTGATACAGAGGCCAAAAACAAACAGACTGATGCTGAAGCTGAAAAATTGGCAAAACTCCAGAGGTATGCTCAAAGTGCTGGAATGACTGTGGAGCAATACAGAGAGTATGTGAAGGGGCTATACAAAGAAAAATTTGACTTCAATCCATATGATCAGTCTGAAAAAGCTACTGAAGAGTTTGAAGCTGAAATGCAAGCTGAAGAAGAGCTGGCCATTGAAGAAGAACAGATGAGGGTTGAAGCTGATGCCCAAATGGCCAAACTGGTCCTCAAAGAAGAAGCTAGGGTTGACTACATTGAAACAAACTTCACCATGAAAAAGCTTAAATACAAGATTCATCACTTAGATTGTACAAGTCATGGTGGAACTGACCTTCTACTCACATGCTTACATAAAGGTGGATCTTTCAGAGTTGGATTGTCGAGAATGCACACCATGGGAATGGAAGAATGGAAAGATATAGAAAATTTGAGCTACAATATAACTGACACAGCTCAAAGTCTGGCAATAAGAAGAGAAGCTATCTTCAACATGAATGCAGCTCACATGCTGAATCTAGTGGATGATGAAGATTACAGAGCCTTCTGTATCAAGCACAACGTGAGGGTCAAGGCTAAATCTTTGGGTCTGGAATCAAGTGGTATGCATCATGTTCCTAAAGATGTTGTATTCCAAGACAGAACCTATATTGAGACTGAGAAGAACTCTGGGCTGTGCTATGTTGACTGTGGGGGAGAAGAGAGTTTTCAAGACAAAGACAGACTAAATATGTCTTCTATCTATCACTGCATTGCATTGCTAAGTGAATGTGAGTCTGCTCAATGTCTCCCATTCAGAATGAGGCCGATCAGTTGGTTGTTCAATAATCTTAGAAGAATTGAGGATATTGGAACGGTGTCTGATAAGGTGGAGCTGATCAAGAAGGAATATCAGGTCCATTTTCACAAGACTGATGCTGAAATGAAAAGGCTGTTGGCTTGGAAGACAGAGAGACTGAAGTGGTTGAGTGACAGAGATCAACCTGTGCCATTTGAAACTTCATTGAAGAAGAGGAAGAGAACCTTGAAGAAAAAGAATTAAACTGGCTGGTGCTTATTTTGTTCACAAACAATGTGTTGTTTAAAGATTGTTATGTTTGTGTTTATTTTGCTGCATCTTTTGTAAAAGACTTTGGTTGAAACAGATAGGGGGAGATTGTTGGGAAAAACAATGATCTATCCCAAGATTAATAAATCTGTTAATCAAAGTCTGAGTCTGAGTGACATGAGTCTGAGTGACTCAGTCTGAGTGACATGAGTCTGAGTGACTCAGTCTGACTAACTCAGACTCATGAGAGAAGTCAGGCGTGATTTAAGGCAGTCTAGTTAGTCAATATCTTTTATATGTTTAAAAGATCTTCTTAGATTGATCCTTATCAAACTCACTATAATTGTGTATAAATAGTGAGTTTGAGTTTTGTAATCGTTGTATCTTTTGAATGAAATATAACTGTGTGTTATGTTCACTGTTTCTATATTATAATTCCGCTATAATATCTACTGAAACTGAGTATCAAACTGATATATAACAATTAACGTTTAAATACTTATTTGTTATTGATTTGCCATTGTTTGAGATCTTAGTGAGACCTAACAAATAGGTTATAAACAAGTAGCCCCACCATTCAATCAAAATTATATTCCTCCATCTTTAGATGAACCTAGAATTCCAATCTCACAGACACCTCCAACAGAATCATTCAAAGTTGACCCAATCAACTATGAAGAAGTTCTGATTGAGGACTTGGTTGAAGAGAGTAAACTGAATATTGTGAAAAATAAGGATATTCCTTTGGAAAATCACTTGATCACAATTGAAGGAGTTACTCAACAAAATTCACAAAGTCTGGTGTCCATGGTGCTCACTAAACAGACAAAAAAGCAACTAAATGTGAATGTAACTGCTGTAAAAACACAAAAGGTCCTAAGGAAAAAGAAAAGTCTTAGGTTCACATAGATACACGAGGAAATCAAAGAAATAGAACCAGTTAAAAAGCCAAAAAGGATAAATTCCTAAGAGATCTATAAAAGTGTGTTTTGTCTGTGGAAAAGAAAATCATTATGCTAAAATTTGTTTTTACAACCCTGAAAATCAAGAGAAAATGCTTCAAAAACAACACAGGGGGTTGGGGTATAATAGAAAGTTTGAAACATATAAAAACCATGGAAAATATGCTTCAAAAACCATACCTGTAGTTGAAAGAAAACCTATCTTGAACAGTAGAAATAGAGTTAATATTGCAAGTAATAACTTTGTTAATACTCCATCGGGTAGAAGAAGTGTTAAAAAAAATTCAAATTCTTTTAAAAACAGTAAACACAGAGTTAAAACTGCTATACAAATTTTTTTTAATACTACACGTGTTAATACTGCAAAACGGATTGGTGTTAATACTGCAAGTGTTAATACTGTAAAACGAAATTATGTTACTACTGCAAGTGTTAATACTGTAAAACGAAATTTTGCTAACACAATATTTGTTCCTCCTGCTAAACAATCGTCTATTAATACTTCACACGTTTCAAAAGGAAAAACAACTAAACATGTATGGAAACCAAAGATCAGAGTAACTCAACCACCTATTCCACTTGATTTTTCAAACCTTATCCAAAGGAAGGTGAGTTACTTTGATGAAATGGGCAAACCCAAGTCAACTTTGGCTTGGGTTCCCACCAGGAACTAATTCCTTTGTGTATGTGCAGGGACATCCAACAAAATGTGAAGAGAGCAGTTGGCTTGTAGATAGTGGTTGTTCCAGGCACATGACATGAAATATCTCTTGTCTCCAAGACTTTGAACATTTTAATGGAGGTTATGTTGCTTTTGTTGGAAATCTAAGAGGAGGAAGAATCACTGGAAAGGGAACTGTGAGCAATGGGAGGATAAGCTTTAAAGATGTCTTCTATGTTCAACAGTTACAATAAAATTTACTGAGTGTGCCACAAGTGTGTGACCAGAAGCATACTATCATCTTCACTAAGACTGAATGTTTGATAATGGAGGCCGGCTATGTCATTGATGAGAGTAAAGTTCTGATGAGAACACTAAGGAAGGATAATGTATAGTGCTTTGACATGTCCAAGATCCCTCCAACTGGAGTAGTCAAGTGCTTTATTTCAAAAGCAACCACTGATGAGTCAACCTTATGGAACAGGAGGATGTGCCATATGAACTTCAAGAACATCAATCACTTGGTCAAATCCAATCTAGTAAGGGGTCTTCCAAACAAGCAATTTTCAATAGAAGATAACTGTGTAGCATGCTTAAAAGGGAAGAAGCACAAAACCTCTCACAAAACCTCTCACAAAACCAAGGAAGTTAACACCATAATCACACCTTTACATATACTTCACATGGATCTGTTTGGTCCCACCAATGTAAAGAGTATAGCCAAAAAGTCATATTGTCTTGTCATCACTAATGATTATACAAGATATACCTGGGTGTACTTCCTTGCTACTAAAGATGAGACCAGTCAACTACTCATCTCTTTCATCACCACAGTTGAACATCAAATCAATCTGAAGGTGAAGAAGATCAGATGTGACAATGGGACAGAATTCAAGAATCAAGTGATGAATGATTTTTGTGAAAAGAAGGGGATTAAAAGACAATTCAGTGCAACCAGGACTCCACAACAAAATGGAGTTGCTGAAAGAAGAAATAGGACTCTAATTGAAGCTGCAAGAAGTATGTTAGCAGACTCCAATCTACCAATCTTCTTCTGGGCAGAAGCAATTAATACTGCTTGCTATGTGCAAAATAGAGTTCTATTGGTGAAGTCCCAAAACAAGACTCCATATGAGCTTCTGCATAAGTGACAACCCCTAATCAGTTTCTTAAGAGCATTTGGATGTCCTTGTACAGTTCTAAACTCTAAGGACTATCTTGGAAAGTTTGAGAGTAAGGCAGATGTTGGGTATTTTGTTGGATACTCATGACAGAGAAAAGCCTATATAGTCTACAATCATAGGACAAGTATAATTGAAGAAAGTGCCAATGTCTCCTTCAATGAAAGCACCCCAAACACCCAGGGACAAGGACCACCATGACTGTTTGATATTGATGCTTTAACCAAGTCATTGGACTTAAACTATGACTTCCAACAACCATCATCTGTTCCTACTGCTCCTGTTACTACTGCACCTGTTCCTACTCCTACACCAACTACACCCCCAGTCAGTGGTAATGAAAGACTGGATGTCATGGAGTATGCCCATCTTCCTATCTCCTAGAAGATCCTCTCAAAGTCTATGATACCATTGAAAAGGAGATTCAAAACGAAGTATCACACACAGTTGTGGATGATAGCAGCAACAGTAACACTGAAGAGAGCAACACCAATGAGGTTTCTACTCCCAATTCACCATTTGTCACCAGATCTAATGGAGTACTTCATATGGTAGAGGTTGATTCTGATGGAGTTGAACACATTGTTGAGGATGAAGAAAGTGATACTGAAGTCTTCACTCCTCAAAGCACTGAACCTCCTTCATTTGGATATGAGATGCGAGATCTTAATGATACAAATTTGGATAATTCCTTAAGAGGGGAGAAAGTCCCTACCTCCATAATTCACAAAAATCACCCCATCTCTCAAGTATTTGGTGACTTTGAAATTCCAATGCAAACAAGGAGTCAAACTAAGCCACATAAGGAACCTCACATAGACATACACACTTGTTTATATGCTTTCTTTCTATCTCAGCTTGAACCAAAGAGAATTTAAGAACCTCTTCTAGATCCAAACTGGATTGAGGTTATGCAAGAAGAACTCCTGCAGTTTAAAATCCAAGATGTCTGGAAATTAGATCAACTACCAAGAGAGAAAAAAGTCATTGGAACAAAGTGGATTTTTAGATTCAAGAAGGATGAAAGAGGCATAATAATTAAGAACAAGGATAGGCTGGTAGCTCAAGGATATACACAGGAGGAAAGATTGACTATGAAGATGTATTTGCACCGGTAGCAAGAATGGAAGCTATCAGACTCTTCCTTGCTTATGCTTCATTCAAGGGATTCAAAGTGTTTCAGATGGATGTGAAGAGTGCCTTCCTTTATGGAGTGATAGAGGAGGAAGTATATGTCAAACAGCCTCCAGGCTTTGAAGATCTTCAACATCGTCACTTGGTGTTCAAATTGGACAAAGCTCTCTATGGGCTTCATCAAACACCAACATCTTGGTATGAAACTCTCTCAGACTATCTGCTAAAGCATAACTTTCTGGAGGCACAATTGACAAGACACTCTTCATCAAGAAAGTTCACTCAGACATTTTACTTGTCCAAATCTATGTGGATGACATCATCTTTAGATCCACCAAAGATGCTCTGTGCGGAGAGTTTGAACAACTGATGCACAATAAGTTCAAAATGAGCTCCATGGGTGAACTAATTTTCTTTCTTGGTCTACAAGTAAAATAGAAGCGTGACGGGTTATTCATAAGCCAGTCCAAGTATGTCAAGGATATTTTAACCAAATTTGGGTTCTTGGAGGCAAAGACAGCAAGCACCCCTGTAGAGACTCACAAACAGTTGACTACAGATCTTGAGGGGGAGGATTTAGACATACACAACTACAGATCAATTATTGGTTCTCTAATGTATCTTACAACTTCAAGACCTGACATCATGTTTGGAGTCCGTGTTTGTGCAAGATACCAACCCAAGCCTAAGATGTCACATCTTCATGCAGTCAAGAGAATATTCAGATATTCAAAGGCAAACCTACTTTAGGTTTATGGTATCCTAAAGACTCTCCTTTTGAATTAATTGCTTATACTGACAGTGATTATGGTGGTGAGAGTTTGGACAGAAAGTCTACTACAGGAGGATGCCAATTTCTAGGGTCAAGATTGGTGTCATGGCAGTGCAAGAAGCAGACAAATGTGTCCTCTTCTTCAACAGAAGTTGAGTATATAGCTGCATCAAGTTGTTTTGCTCAAGTACCGTGGATACAAAATCAGATGATAGACTATGGCTATGCTTTCATCAACACTCCAATATACATAGAAAACAAGAGTACCATAAGCATCATCAACAATCCTGTTGTCACACCCCGCTGGAAGCGGAAACACGGGATGTTCCAGTTATAATATCAAGAGTCAAGATTACAACAATATAACCGATAAACAAAACATCGAATTTAAATAGATCATGCCAAATGTTACAAATACATCATAAAGTCAAAGGCGATGAGACGCCAAGTACAAATACAACTCCAAAAGAGATAAACAAACGGATCGTCATGGAAATTACAATAAACAATTCAAATCCAAATTTCCCAAAAGCAAGCGATCCGAAAATAAACTATGGCATGATCAATGGAAATCCTCAATTTCCTGCAAAGCATTAAAACGACATCAACAACATGTTGGTGAATTATTCGCAATTTTATAAGTAAAAGTTGACCCATCGACGAGTTTCAATAAATATTATAATTTCAAATACCATATCATTTCAAATCATATCTTGTTTTCAACCCTAGTGAGGATACCATGCTTAGATTAGTTATACATCGAACCTTGCCAGTCCTAAAGACGCAATTCCTAAGGCAGTGCCAACCAAAGGCATCCATAAATCAAGTACGGTCATAACATCCGCTCATAGATACCTACTGAGGGATGAGGGTCAGGCGATATAACCCATATAGCTATATATATGTAACCGTTGGGCACGAAGCTTAACGAGTATATAAGGCACCCAATCTAAGGCAGACCTATTCTACTAGGTAAACAAGATAATTAATAACATTCCGCATACGCAGACAGTTTTAAAATACACAATAAGATGATTAATAATATTCCGCATACGCAGACAGTCTTAAAATACACAATAAGATGATTTATAATATTCCGCATACGCAGACAGTTTTAAAATACACAATAAGATGATTTATAATATTCCGCATACGCAGACAGTTTTAAAATACGCTTTACAGCCCAAAAATAGTAAGACAAGGGCTACGAATAACTCACAGATAAAGCTTCAGCAAACAAATATCGGGTACACCAACACAGAGTTACAACTCCACCGCCTAAGTGCCTTAAAACAATAAACAACATAGTCTCAGTATCTCTATAAGTCTAGGTCCGGTTTAGCCTTGTCGGTTAAGATTAAGTTAAATAAGATAATCCAAATATTAATAAGTTTCATTGAGGTGACGTATTTAGAAGGCGATGTTCCGCGTCAAACAGGACCATCCGGAGAGATATCGGCATTCCACGTCAAAATCGTCAACTGGAAAAGGGTGATAATCCGAATCGAAAATAATTACCAGGAGTATCGGTTAATAGAATATCGTTATCAAGTTTCAATAGATCGACCAAGGTCAACGGAAACAATGTTGACTTGGTCAAGGTCAAACGTAAGGGATGTTGACTTTATAAAAGTCAAAGTCACAGATGTTGACTTATGAAAGTCAAATGTCATTTATGTTGACTTATTAAAGTCAAAATCAATTTAAAAGTCCAATTTGACACTTTGAATAATTTGAAGTGTTTTCATACCAAAATGTTTAGAGTAAAATACCTTTTCAAAACCATTTATAAAGTTTGCCGCAAAACATATTTTGATGACTTAAAACGATGATCAAGTTGAGGCGAAGATTTAATATATCGCAAGGAGGTTGAAAACATCCGATTTAAGTAATATTATGATATTTTTGATTGTGTTGGCGTCCTTGAGTCCAAAGACAATATTATTGCATAATACGTTACTTTTAAGTATTTAAGTGTTTTAATGTCGTAAAAAGTCGTAAATGGAAAATCCGGCAGCGCTTCCGCGTCATAAAATATTTGTCCAAAATCCGTACACTTTCCCGCTTGATATCAATTTGCATTTTAAACCTTTCTCACAATACATAATACAATAATAAGTTAATTATAATACTTTCGGTTTGATTACATTTTAATATATTTCGTCCATTCTCAAATCGAATCCAATGATATATTAAGTGTTGGTCTAATATTTACTCCTAACCGTTTTCAAGGCTAAAACCGAATAATGAAGGATAATGAAAATGAAAGGTTCTCAAAGATAGCAATTTATACCGTTAACACTCGCAAGATTTGACAAGATTAGAATCCGGAACCAAGGACTTCGGTGGCGTGGTACTGAGGTCAAATCCTCCTCCAAAACACAATACACTCACCGTCAATAAGGGTTCACAATATAACAAGTTTAAGGTGCAATTTAACGGGTTTACAATTTTCCAGAATCTGGTCCACGACCGCGCCGCGGTGGGATGACCGCGCCGCGGTCGTCATCAGACGAACCAATTTTACAAAAATCGTTTTTATGTTTGGAAAACCATCTATTGATGCAATAAGTTTAGACATGCAGTTTATAGAATCATCAAAACACTTTCAAACAACCATTTTGTTAAGCTTTTCACCATTTAAATCAAAGATCCGTACATATTTTGATAAAATCTTGATTTTCATAAATTATTTACCATCAAACTTGTTAAAAACTCATTTTCTTTAGTTAGATCATACATGCATTAAAGAAAACTTAGAAAACACAGTAGAGATTAGTTATTATACCCCAAAGAAAGTGAAAGTAGGATGACCTAGCACGATTTGAAAGAGATCCTTGATGTTTGAAGGTGATTTTGACCCGAAAATGATATAACCCAAGTAAACCTCCAAATGGATGACCAACCCTAGCTTCCCATGATGATGTACACGATTTATAGTGGTGAAATTGGTGATTATTTGTTGTTTACTTGCTGGAATTTACAGCCACAAGATGAAGGAATGAAAGGAATGTGTGTGTTTGTGTGTTTACTTCAAAGAAAGAGAGAGAGAGTGTTAAGATGATATGTGTGTGTGTAAATGAAATGAAAAAGGGGCTTGTAAGTGAGTTTAGAGAACCAAAATATGGTTTGAATGAGGCTTTGACACGTTTGGGGGCAAGTGTCACAAGTGTGTTACATGCAAGTTATGACTCACCACTTCAACAAAATGAGCTGTCCAGGACCATGACCGCGGCGCGGCCAGCTCACCGCGGCGCGCTCGGTCAGGTTTCCTGGATTTCTTTGTTTTGTTCGTGTCGTCGTTAAGTATGTGCATTCGTTTAGGATTCCCGATTGTTTTACAAATGAACTTAGGAAAGTTCATATAAGTATTATTGGTATTGTGATTCATTTAACGATAACTTTTAAGTCTTGGATTCGAGACACGCACGATTTCGGTATAAGATAAAACAAGCGCAAAAGCACGATATCTCGAGTATAAAGGATCCGTTAACCGACAAATTGGGCATAACCTCCTAACTTATATTCATGAGCATACTAACTATTTGGCACATAGGTAAAATCAACTTACGTCTCAAGGGGCAAATCAGTAAATACGAAAACCCGATACTCAATAATAGTAAATCGTGAGCAAAACAAAGCGAAATAAAAGGGTCGAAATCAATTGCGAATAAAATATAAATAATAACGGTAACATAAGTACTTCAAATTGACGGGACGTCACACCTGTGAAGCACTCCAAGACCAAGCACATCGAGATCAGATACCATTTTATTAGAGACTGTAATGAAAGAAATTTATTCATGTTGAAAAAGTCCATACTGATAATCAGTTTGCGGATCTTCTCACAAAAGCTTTTGATGTGGGAAGATTTAAATTCTTGATTACTAGTATTGGCATGATCAACATGGATTACACTGTATCAATTGGTCCCTCATAATCTCAATAACCGTTCCTTTGAGTAAGCAGTAGTAACGTTAGATTGAAACAAGTGCTCTACTCTTTAGTATTGTACTATGTTACTACTGCAAAATTAACAGTTGAAACACATTTAGCTAAGTATTATTAGTAAGGCTAGTATTTTGATTACTATTGCTAGTTTCATTGATACTGCCAGTGGTTTTGTTAATACTGCCTGAACGGTTAATACTGCTAGTAAAGAAATTACTACGGCCTGACTGATTAGTACTGCAAGTAAGTCACATTACTACTGCCAGCGCAGTTAACACGGCTTGTTTTGTCATTACGACTGTGCTTGCCTCATTACTATGGCCAAATGTGTTAATACTGCAACGATTAGTACTGGAGAGGATTACTTAATTAATAAGATTACTCTGTTAATACTGCGTTGACAAGTCAAATCTCAAGTTGGAACTAATTATTTACACGTGACAATTAACAATTGGACCTAAAATTTAAACTACGACGCGCGTCTAATCAAACAGGTCCAACTTGCTACACTAATGGGATTATAAAAGGGGTTTAATCCAAATTTTCAATTCTTTAAGTTTTAACAAATCAATTGAACCCTAATTTTCACAAAGACAATTGCAACTGAAAAATCAATTTCCTAAAGAAAATTTTCCCTGAAACAACAATGGCATCTTTACAAATATTTGAGAGCCATAACATGGTTGCTTATTTGTTCAAGAATAAAGATAATACAAACTTTCATCAAATTATTGATTTCTTGAAAAATTCACATATCAACTTTGCCTTAACTGTGAGTCCTGAACTACATGAAGAACATCTAAGGGAATTCTAGGGAACTGCACCATTATCCTCAGAAGAAAAATTACCAATCATAATGCCTCTGTTGATGGCACCAAACTCACAACCTCAGAAGCCACATTGCGAACTCATATTCAACTGCTAGATGTAGAAGGTTACT
Source organism: Senecio squalidus (assembly GCA_910822075.1). Lineage (NCBI taxonomy): Eukaryota > Viridiplantae > Streptophyta > Magnoliopsida > Asterales > Asteraceae > Senecio > Senecio squalidus. The sequence continues at coordinate 23,275,493 of CAJVGC010000508.1, forward strand.
TCTTTACCCAATCAAACAGTTTTGAAAATTTTCAAAGAATGGGTTATGAGGGGACACTCATTACTACAACTTTTCAAAAAGCCCTGTTGTCCCCTTAGTGGAAGTTTTTGATGCACACTTTACAACAGTGTATGTCACAAAAGAGAACTGGATGGAATGAAGCAAGTTATTCTTTGGCTACAACCATGGTATGCCTTGCTACAAACGAGACATTCAATTTTTCAAAATTAATCTTTGATGGATGTTATGGAACTTGGGACATCCTGATCAAAAAATTTTGATGTACCCAAGGTTCATTCAACATGCTTTAAATTGTGAAATCATGGATCTTTCAAGATCCCAAACTGTTTTCCCAGCCAAATCTCATGGAAAGAAAGTTTTTGCAAACATGAGAAGGAAAAACAAAGGTTTTTCAAACCATGTTACCCCATTGTTCTCTAAAATGGTGGTTGTAACTCGATCTACAAATGAGAGACAAGGTACTCAACCTATGTCTCAACCCCCATCTGCTCCCATTTTTGCTGCAAGTACTTCTACAGTTTCCCCGCTGTAAGTACTGCACATGTTTCTACTGAGGGTACTTCTACAATTTCTACTGTAAGTACACTTCCAGTTTCTACTGCACCAATTGTCACCACTATTCTGACAGAACCCATTATCCCCTCTGCTTCACAACCTATACAAATACCTCAACCAGTTGCAACATTTTCAAGAAAGACAAAGAGAGTTCCTCATTCTCTTGTGTGTAAACCAACCCCTACACATTCTATAATCACCACCTTACCCTAACTCTCTTCAGGTGAGGACTTTGAATGGGAACACACTGAGCTTTTTCCCAAGCTCCATTAGGTGGTCTTTAAGGAGCGGGATGACCATGTTAGAAGGGCTCAAACTACTGTTGCTTCACCTAGTGGAGGACATGACAATTTGACAGGAAATAAGACCCAACTAACAACAACACTATCTGATGATGCTTCTTTTAAGGCAACATTAGAAAGTGGACCCTGGTGCCAAGAAACCTTGGGGGAGGGAGGAGCTTCTACTAGGAAAAAGACTCCCTCTGTTACTTCCTATGATCCACCACCTGTTGGTACTCAATAGGCAAGGAGTGAGGATAGATATGCTTACTCAAATATTGAATTGCTGGAAATGTGCCAAACTTTCATCATTAAAGTGGATAAACAAGGGTAGGAACTTTGCACTTTAAAGAAACTAGTCCTTTAGTTGGTGGAACAACAAGAAAAGTTAACAGCTCAGTTAATGAAACAAAAGCCTGAAAGCAAGAGTATTGGTACCTCTCCCATAAATTCAAGCTCATCTAGCTCTTCAGATGAGGCTCCTGATGATTACAAAAAGGGGAGAAGATGGAAAAGGCTGAGGAAGGAGGTAATGAGGCTGAGGAAGGAGGTAATGAGGTTGAGATGGAAAAGGGGGAGGAAGATAGAAAAATGAGTGATGAGACTGTGATTACTGCAACTGAAGATGTTGATGCTGAAGTTAATCAAGAAGAAGTTAACCAAGACTGGTTTCAAAATTTGGAACAATCAAACATGGATATTGAGGAGAAGATTGATGAAGATGTAATTAAGGGGAAGCAGAATGTTGAGAAGATTGATGATGAAATACTTGAGGAGGAGCAGTATGTTGTTAAGGGGGAGCAGGAAGACACAGAGGAAATAGTTAAAGTATTAATTGGAGAAGTGGTTAGTAATGCTATGAACCAAAAAGTAGTTGTTTCTACTGAAGATATCATTTCTATTGTGGTTTCTACTGAAGCTACAAAGATTTCAACCATTTCTACTGCAATTCATGAAATAGTTTCTACATCACTTCCTGAAGTGGTTACTACTACAGTCCTGGATATGGTTTCTACTGGAGAAGTTCCTACTACTATCTTTACAAAAGCTACCATTACAACAACTGTTCCTACTGCATTATCCACTCCAGTTGTTGAACCATCTTTGGAAGAACAAACACTTGTTGCAGAACTTCTGAAGATCAAAAGGAGAAAGATCATTCAGCAAAGAAAAGAGGAACAAGCTAAAAAGTTAAAGCAAAAAGGAATCACCATTCCTAATGGAGAAGATAGATGAAGGGTAATTTAAGGTGTTGACTACATACTAGATCCTACTGCCAGATTTGGAATTGTGCCAATTATTCCTCCAGATACAAGACAAGTCAACATCCCCAGACCACACTTTATTGGAGGAAAAGGGATTAGTCCATCTGACTCATCAATTAAAGATAATGGTAAAGGTGTTGTAGTGGAGGAAGTTAAAAAGTCCAAGAAAGAGGAAAAGAAAGAGTCAAAGGAGCTGAAGTTTGAGCTAACTGCCTTACAATTGGCTTCAGAGACTATGGATGTTGTTAGTGATCATGCTATTGTTAGAGGAATTCATGCTCAACTTCAACATGCTGAGTTGGATAAGATTTCTATGTTAGAGAATGAAAGATTGTTTCTATTAGCTTAATATAATAGAGATTTAGCAAAGATTAGAAGAGTTGCGGAAGCAAAGAAAAATAAAGTAATGGTGAAGAAACAAGAGAAGAAAAAGAAGCTAGGGAGTGACAAGCAAAAGTTCATGACCTACCTGAAGTCAAAGGGATATAGTGGTAAATCTTTGGGTCCCATGAACTTTGGTAATTTGCTTAACTTGGTAGAGAAAGAAAGGAAAAAGGACAAAGAAAAGAATGCTAATCTGACTAAGAAGGAAGAACAAGACAAATATGAGATGGAGAAGTTACTTAAAAGAGCTCACGAGGTTGGAAGAGCTATGTTTAATCCTCAAGGTGAACAAATACCTAATCCTTTTCATACCAAGACTGTTAGTCAGGCTGAGCAGTCCAAGAGGAAGAAGTCTTTTGCTTCTAGAGTACCCAGTAAAAAGCCAAAAGTAGATGATTCAACTGCTGCTTCAACAATTGTTGAAAGAGAGTCACATGCAGTCGAATCTATTCAAACTGAGGTACAAATAGATGAGCCTATTAGAGAAAGGGAGACATTGAAATATATGAAGATGATTTCTCTACTTTAATTGTTCATGAAGAAGCAATGCATGTGTAACCATTGGATATGGATCTTCCAACGATTGTTGACTGGGAGTATATGGGAGGTGCAAATAAGACAACTTATTTAGTGACAAGGGCTTACCAAAGGAAGTATGTGATGACAACTTTCTTTCAAATGATAAAGGAGTTTTCAAGACAAGATATCCAAAAACTGTATGAAATTGGTGTAAGGAAGTACTCTCAACACAGAGGTACTAGTCCAGGGATAGATCTTGCTCTTGATTGGTTAAACGGTATGTTTGCTCCTGAAGAAAAGCTGGTAAGCTCTGTATTTCACAAGGAAGGTCATAATCTTGTTTCCAGCTGGTACTTATATGAAAGAAGTGGAGTTCATTCCATTATCAGGAAGCATGGGTCAACCAGTTATTATTTAGTTGACAGAAGATATGATCTGGATATTGACACCTTGAATGAAATGATCACTATGAGGTTGCTTGCACTAAGAACATCTCAGATGGCGCATGAGTTGGTCTGGAAGATGATATTGCAAATGAATGAAGAACAAGAAAGGCTGAAGGAGGAAAGAGAGAAAAATAAAGATAATGAATGAGTTGCGTAATCAGTTTCGTAATCTTCAATATGAATCTTGTAAAAACTTGTTACTTTAATGAAATATAAAAGTTCAAGTTAGGGGAAGATTGTTGGGATTAAAACTGTTAGCTTTAATAGTTTAGTTTCATTAATACTGATCAGTAGTAGTGTTAGTTTATACTGTTTGGTTACTACTGCAAGAAGAAGATTACTACGACAAACTATGCATGAAGACAGTTACTACTGCTCAAGTCAAGTTACTACTGCTGAAGACAAACTGCTCATTACTACTGCAACATCTCATTACTACTGCCCGATGCTTGTTAATACTGCTTGAAGAGTTTTAGATAATTATGGAATTATCTTAATCCGCAAGTTATGCAATTGTAATCATTATTCAATTGTAATTAGTTGTAGATGCTTCATAGTTTGGCTAGGTTTAGCCTGAAGGTCTATAAATACATAGATCCTTGTACTTGGAAAAACACGTATGTTAATCATTTCTTTACGATTAATATATTGAGGCTTAATATTCGAAAAATATTATTGATTGTTCTTTCATATTCATATATAATATTTGTTTGATCGATTAACTTCTAATATCAAGGTGTTTATCCGCTGCTAAACTTCCTTGATAATCAAGATCTTACTTTAGAGTGCTTTGGGTTTATCTAACTTAAATGATTACGACAACTTGTTGGTCCTTGGTTTTTAACAAAATACGAAATAAATAAACCAAACGTCCCGAGGGCCGACCAGTTCTAGATCCTTCCCCTAAACAATAATTTTTTTAATATATCTAAAAGTATTTGTTAACATTTATCCGAAATCACCCTTCTACTTATCCAAACTATTAATTAAAACAAATATATATATATATATATATATATATATATATATATATATATATATATATATATATATATATATATATATATATATATATATATATATATATAGAGAGAGAGGTGGGTTCATTTAGGAACCATCAATTATTTAGGAACCATTAGGAACCATTTTTAGGCAAGGTGGCAATTTTGTAATTAAGTCAAATCCCCAAATTGGAAATCAATTAAAACCCACTTTAAAATACTAATTAACTTTAAATTAACATATCTAGAGTATAACTAGGTTTTAGGAAAAACTAAATACACCATTAAAACAAGCATTTAATTATCTTTCCAACGAGCACCCACTTGATATACTTTTGACGACTTTTTTTTTTTTTTTTTTTTTAGTGAGTTTCGGTATATACACTAGTGTATATACTAAATATTCACCAGTGTATATACTAATTCACCAAAAACACATCTAAACCATATACACTATACACTAGTGTATACACTATATTCACTAATGTATACGAATCTTTATATTAATTTCCTTTTAATTGTGAATACGCAATATACAAAAGTGAATATACAATATATATATACACAAGTGAATATACAATATACACCAGTGAATACGCAATATACACAAGTGAATATACAATATACACCAGTGAATACCATGTATTCAATAGAGAATAAATCTTATACATTAGTAAATATAGTGTATACACTAGTGTATATTGTATAAATACACTAGTGTATAACTATACATTAGTGAATATAGTGTATACACTAGTGTATAAATACACTACTGTAGTGTATAAATACACTAGTGTATAACTATACATTAGTGAATATAGTGTATACACTAGTGTATAGTATATATGGTTCAGATGTGTTTTTTGTGAATTAGTATATACACTGGTGAATATTTAGTATATACACTAGTGTATATACCGAAACTCACTGTAAAAAAAAAAAAAAAAAAAAAAAGTCGTCAAAAATATATCAAGTGGGTGCTCGTTGGAAAGATAATTAAATGCTTGTTCTAATGGTGTATTTAGTTTTTCCTAAAACCTAGTTATACTCTAGATATGTTAATTTAAAGTTAATTAGGATTTTAAAGTGGTTTTAATTGATTTCCAATTTGGCTCTCAATTTTGACTTAATTACAAAATTGCCACCTTGAGTTTAATTAAAAAATTGCCACCTTGCCTAAAAATGGTTCCTAATGGTTCCTAAATAATTACATGGTTCTTAAATGAAACCAACTATATATATATATATATATATATATATATATATATATATATATATATATATATATATATATATATATATATATATATATATATATATATATATATAGAGTTGGTTTCATTTAAGAACCATGTAAATATTTAGGAACCATTAGGAACCAATATTCACCAGTGTATATATATGATATTCACCAGTGTATATTTAATATGATATTCACCAGTGTATATACATATAATATCACCAGTGTATATACATATAATATTCACCAGTGTATATATATATATACATATGCTTTATATACACTGGTGAATATCATATATATACACTGGTGAATATTGGTTCCTAATGGTTCCTAAATATTTAGTGGTTCCTAAATGAACCCACCTCTATATATATATATATATATATATATATATATATATATATATATATATATATATATATATATATATATATATATATATATATATATATATATATATATATATATATATATATATATATACACACACACGAAGGATCCCCTAAAAACCATAAAAAGATAATAACTAATAACTCATAACAATGATGCATGATTCACAATAAAAACCTTGCTCTTAAAACAATTTTGGATGATCATATATATATATATATATATATATATATATATATATATATATATATATATATATATATATATAATTGAAAAGAACTAAACTACTTTGACATAAAATAGTATCTCAAATATCAATATCTCTCAAATATTAGTATCTTTCAACCTCAATTAAAAATCTCATATCTTCGACCTTAAGTAAATTCTTTTTTCAGGATCTATACATAAAAAAGAACTAAATATTTTGCCACTATTTATTGAAAACTCAAAAAAGAAAGAAAAAATCTTAATAAATTTTAGGATTATAATTATTTCAAAATTATATAATATATATTATTTTCCTATATATTTGTTTAAATAGTGATTTAAAAAAAATTGTATTAAATAAATATATGTTGTTTATAAAACAAAACATTGTGTGAGTAATCTTATACTTAACGGATAAACGATCTATGAAAATGGATTGTTAATAATAAAAGACACAAAGGTAAAAAATGTACCGGCAATTTGAGAACTTTGATGTTTATTTTGTGGGAAAAATTGAATAGAAAAATAACAAACTTTGATACAATTGTCATTATGTATAACAACTTTAGTTTTTATAAAAAATACCATCAACTTTAGATTCGTTGTCATTGTATGTAAACTTAACTTGAAATCTCGTTAATTTTTTTTATTTAACTTATTTGTGTTTTTTTCCGCATAGTTAGGTTTCATTACTTTTTTTATACAATTTCCCCTTATTTTGTGTATTAAAGAACCATAGAATTCAATGTTACACATTATTTAATAAAGAAAGGTATTTGTAAGAATTTTGTATACATTATTTATTGTATAAAAATTTTTAAAAATTATGCCGACTGATTTCTCCTAAAATTACATTTAGAATCATTTAATGGAGAAAAAAAAAAGTTTAAGATGCATATTCTCGGTAGATATATATTTCTATTTTTTTTAAAATAAATCTATTTATTTTAAAAAAAAAGTCTATATATCTTCAGAAGTATGATGCATTTTAAACTAATTTGTTTGTGATTGTAATAATAATTTAATTTTATCGAGAAATATTAGATTAAATATTGAATGAGCAAAAAATAAAAACAAAAAATTTATATACTTTTCTCAAAATAAATGATTTTTTTTTTGAAAAAATCCATTTAAAAAAAAAGGAATCTAATTTAGCCGATGTAACTTGATGTGAGTTCTTTGAACTCGTTATTCCTAAAATCAAATTCGTTGACAATTAATATAAAAGATGTAGTTGAATAGGAAGTCACATAAATACAATAAATTGGTGAGAATAAAAATAATTACGGCAAAATTTGATCAATTATGTTGAATTAGGATTTAAAAAAATCACGAAAATGTCAAACTAGAAGAGATTTAGGGTTTAAAGAATTCAATTACAGAAAACAACAATTTTGTGCTAGGATAACCAACAATAAATTACAAGAAACGACTTTGTTTTTTTTTGGAAACGGCAAATATATTAACAACCAAACCCGCCTAGCAAAAAGCTAGAAAAACGGGAAAACAAACACCCAAAATGTTTACAAACAAGAAATAGGGTCCGACAACCAACGGGACCAAACGATATTAACATCACCAGTTCTATACTTAAACCAACTAAAAACTATAGACACAATATTGTGATACACCTTGAATGGGGATAACATAATCTCGTTGAATATTCTGTCGTTCCTCGCCTTCCAAATGCACCATAAAACACCGTAGCAAATCGCAGTCAAAAGCATCGATTTCTTTTTGGACCTTCTTCCCCAAATAGCTATCCAATTTACAACATCCCTGATCTTATTAAAAGTGATGATCTCCATATTCAACCATTTAAGAAACGACTTTGTACAATTTTTTTTATATAGTGATTTAATATGCTAGGTAGCTATGTTTCTTATTTCTTAATCAAATAAAGAATCTTATAATAATAAAAGTAGATAAGTCTAATTAAATTAATAATCGTGTGATTCAATTCACATGGCTTCTCGCACCAATGAAGGGAGAACATAGTGTGGATATTGACACTTTTCAAGTTAATTTATTGATCATTGAATGTTTCTACTCTTAAATTTTTTTTTTTTTTTAATTTCTTCTATAATCTATTTTTTATTTTATTTTATTTTATATTGTATCAAATCAATTATTATTGATTTCGAAATTAATGTCTTATTTCCCCGATAATTAATAGCCTCTTTCTGATGCAAGCTCTATTTTTGCAACATCGAGTATATACTTACCATAAAGAAACAATTGGTTCAATTTCATTGAGAATAAAGTTCTAACTTCTACCGGATTTCGGAGATACATTCGTAACATTTGTATAATTTTGGTCGTTCGTACTTGACCCTGACTCGGAGAAAGGATGCTAAATTAATAATTCGCTAAAAGTTAATACATTTTCTATAATCTCTATAGACTCTATATAAATATAAATTAAAAATTCGTAATAAATTTAATATTTCATGAATGATTTATAAAGATTTCTTGAAAGACGACTCACTTGGTCTTTGTTTTTTGTTGAAGTCAACTTTACCTTGAAAATTGTCTTCAATTATTCTTATCCTTGTAAGAACTTTAGTGTTGTTTTCTCATAGCTCAATTAGAAATTATTCAAAGTGATTGTCGTTTTTATAACCCCTTTTTACGAAGGTGGCTACGTAGTAGAGCTTTCATCCAAATTAGGTGGAAATTTGAAAGTTGATTGTAATTGATATAATTATAATGCATTGTACAATAATTATGCGGAAATATCAAAGGTAGTATTTGTAATTGTAAATTTGGGTATTTAAATTTCATATTAATAAAATAGTAAATAATATATAAATTAATAATTATCAATTTATCGATTAATAAATAACTTTTTAATTAATATATTTTAATAGTGGCTATGATTATTAATCTATAAAAAATATATGGTATTATCAAGTCAAAGTCAGTATACTTGATATTTATACGATTGTTTCTAAAAGGTTTTAGAAAGTTTTTTAATACATAACTTGGTTTTATACGGTGTATCTACTATTTATGGTTGTTTTTTTAAAGTTTTTCTTAATGCATAAGTTGGTTCTATATTTATTAATGCACGACTGATTTCGAAATAAGACTCGATTTTATTAATAATCAAAAATATTAACACATATAATAAACGTTTAGAGAGAGCCTATAAAGTTATCATTATTATTTTCATATCTTTAATATATAATAAAAGAATGATTTTTAATGTCACATGACAAAGTAAGGTCCCTTTGATGGGTTAATTTCTTTGATGTCAGCAGTTAGATCAGATTGACGATGTTATCAAAAATTATTTTCATTTTACACCCTTTTACAATACATAATTACATTCTCTCTTTCATTCCATCTCTATTAAAATAAAAAAACATAATTATAATTTATTTATAGAATCGTTCAATTTGGATTATGATTTACCTTATTAGTATTCTAAAATCTCCTAATACAAAATATCAAAACATGTATATAAAAGTAAATGTGTTATAGGTTATTATAATTATAAACAACACGTGTATAAATGTAAAAATATATATGTATTATACGTATAACATTATTTTCTCATAATCAATTAAATTCTACATAAACATAAAATTTACCATTCAATTTTTATTTATTTTCGCGCTATCGCGTGATAATAATATAGTATTATATATAAAACCACTAAATATGATTTGAAGACTATATTTAAGAAAACTCTAATACTCTCTTTAGTCTTTATGTCAAAATAAATTTCCATTTTCATTTTTTTTTTATCCTAAAGTAAATGTTTACTTTCAAAATTTCATGCTCTTTTAAGAGAAAAATGACATTTAGTATCAAACTATTTTTTATCTTCTAAAATTGTATGTCTTTTACATAATAAACATCTATTTTGAGGCGAATATACTATATAGTATTAACTAGCTCATTGATACGCCTATACGCGGAGAATTATATTAAAAAATATATAATATTAACAAAGAACATAAAACTTATATAAAAAGATTAATAGAAAGCTATTAGTCATGCAGACAAAATAATTATATTAGCAAACGTGAAGTTAAATAAAACATTTACTGTGTAATTCGGAAAAAACCTTATTAAAAATAAAATAATTATAATATATAAAAAAAACTAAAAATATTGCGTAAATAGGACGAAAAGAAAAATTGAAGATTTTTTTTATATGATATGTTTTCCGTTTATATATGCAAAACACTCGTAAAACAATAAAATAATTTTATTTTCTTTTTATAATATATAAAAAAAACTAAAAATATTTGGTAAATAGGAAGAAAAAAAACATAAATTATTTTTATATGATATGTTTTTCGTTTATATACAAAACACTCGTAAAACAATAACATAATTCTAGTTTCTTTTTATACTAAACATGTGTATACGTTTGAAGATAAAATATGTTTTGTATTTTTTTAGAATTAATTTAAAATATAAGTGTTAGATTATTTAAAGTAGAAAGATTAATTATTATTATTTAATTACTACTATTTAAAATAAAGGTTAAATTATTTAAATTAAGGGGTTAAAATAAAATTATTAGTGATGATATTATCAAAATAATCTAATGATTGAAATTAAAGTTGGATTTCTATGTAATGAGTACTACTTTTTATTTTAGGCTTCTATTTAATTATATATTAAAATTAAAATTAAGATTAGATAAAAAGGGTGATATTTTATTATTTTAACATTAAAATGTTCCATTTGAACATGTTGATATTTGTCGTCTATCTTAGATGAATCAACTTAAAACCGAACAAGCATCTTTAGGTTCAACTTGGTTTTGTTTTGTTATCTAATACTTATGACCCAAATGTCCAAAGAAGAAGTCGAAAATGGAACTCCAAATCCTCATTTCACTCCTAGTTTTCTTTGTTGCGTTTTCCTATTTGTTCGCTAAACTTAGAAGTTCCGAAAAGAAGCTTCCGCCACAACCATGGAAACTTCCATTACTTGGACACTTGCATCATCTTGTAGGAGCACTACCACACCGCGCTCTCGGAAACTTGGCCAAAAAACTAGGTCCCGTCATTCATCTCCAGCTCGGTGAATTTTCAGCAGTGGTAATCTCATCTCCTGATTTTGCCAAGCAAGTCATGAAAACCCACGATCTCTCTTTTGCAAACAGACCCAAGCTTCTGTGCGCTGAAATAGTCGCGTATAACTACGGAGACATTGTTTTCGCCCCATATGGTGAGTACTGGAGACAAATGAGAAAAATATGCATCTTAGAGCTTTTAAGTGCTAAAAAGGTTCGATCTTTTCAATCCGTTCGGGAAGAAGAAACGTGGAACCTTATTGAATCCATAGGAATGCAGGGACAAAAAAGTAATAATCTTACGAAAAATATTTTTACGGTAATGAATGTGATCGCAACTAGAGTTTCGGTTGGAAATAGATGCAAGAATCAGTCCACCCTTCTTGCTCTGATCAAAGAGATTGTATCGTTATCCGGTGGTTTTGATGTGTCTGATCTGTTTCCATCTTTCAAAATACTGCATCTTGTTACCGGCATGAGAAAAAAGTTGATGAATATACACCACAAGATTGATAACATTCTTGACAAAATCATTAACGACCACCAAGAAAGCCGTGCTGATGGAAAAACCGACTACAACGAAGACCTTCTTGATGTGTTATTGAGGCTCAAAAAAGATGGCGGGCTTCAGTTTCCGTTAACTTCTAACAACATCAAAGCTGTCATCTTGGTCAGTGTTTCTTTATCCCTTCTACCTCAAAAATATTAAAAATTGTTTGCTTACCATTAATGTTGATTGACTTAATTATATCAGTTGTAGTTTACTGATGATACATTATGTATTAGTTGTTCGCTAGAATTTTATTAGTTTTGAATCACTAGCTTACACCAGTTACTTGTAATTATAATCATTTTTGAGGATGGAACTTACTCATAAGTAAAAGATAAATTATATACAAAAATTGAATATAGATCTTCTTTCCTTGTGTTGAGCACAGGATATGTTGACAGCAGGCACGGATACTTCTGCGGTTACAGTTGAATGGGCAATGTTGGAACTTATCAAAAATCCCATGGCAATGAAGAAAACACAAGACGAGCTCAGGCAGGTACTTAAGGGAAAGAAAAAGATTTACGACTCAGATATTCAAGAACTTGACTACTTTAAACAAGTGATCAAGGAAACTTTCAGGTTGCACCCTCCTCTTCCCTTGTTAGTCCCTAGAGAGTGTCGGGAGGAGTGTGAAATTGGTGGATACCATATTCCAGCCAATACAAAAGTTATTATTAACGCATGGAAATTAGGATGTGATCCGGATTACTGGATTGACCCTCAAAGTTTTATACCAGAGAGATTTAGCGAGAGTTCAATTAATATGATGGGAACAGATTTTGAATTTCTCCCGTTTGGTGCTGGAAGACGAATGTGCCCAGGATTGACTTTGGGGTTGGCCAACGTGGAGCTTCTTCTTGCAAGGCTACTCTACCACTTCAACTGGGAACTCCCGAATGGAGTAACATCTCGAGATCTTGATATGAGTGAGACTTTTGGAGCTACTCTTAATCTAAAAAACAACTTGTATTTGGTTCCAACTTCTTACAACACACATTAAGGAACAAAAACGATGTGTGTGTAGATTTAATATTGAACTATTATTATCTATTTTTCTGTTTATGTTTTCCGGAATGCAAATCTGTTTTTACCTGTGTCAAATATATACCCATTGACAATTGTATTCACTCATACTAGAAACTAACCCAAACTTTTAGACGTAATATAATAACTTGTTTGGAAGACAAGTAGACAACCAAATAAAAGTGTTTAATGCTTTAAAAGTTGTCAAGAAGAATCTTCACATAAAAAAACTTCTACACAAACAAACAGATATGCACCCTCCATCTAATTTTCATGTAACCTAATTTTGATTAAATCAATATCCAACAACACTTTCAAAATTATAGTCTAACAAAACATTAAGAGTTAGACAAAATAAATTATATTATGGGGTTTATAAGCTTATATAAGGGTTATGACCTTATTATCTTATATAACTAAGATAAGTTTATTTTTAGTATTTTTTTTAACTTATTATCTTAGACCTATGAGCTTATGTAAGTGGTTACATAAACTCTTTTTGTGTGACTTGGGTTTTTGTTTCATTTTTGTCTATAAACCATCACACTTTCAAAAAAATTTAAAAACTTAAATCTTTTAAACTATAAATTACTTATAAAACAGACAAACACCCCCTAATTGCGAATGAAGTGTTCTCTTCAAGCTAATTGTGAATGAGGTGTTCTCTTCAAGGGGGTGTATAGTTCTGGCCGTTGAAAATAAAGTACAAACAAACTAATCAAAAGATTCAAATAGGACCAAATTATATTTAATAAACTATAAAGAAAATTGAATACAATACAAAGAGTTTTTAAATAACAAAGTAACCAACCTTTAATTATTGTCGCCTTTTTACAATATAATATGTAAGACTATACATGGTTTAAAATTTATAAAGGATATATATATATATATATATATATATATATATATATATATATATATATATATATATATATATATATATATATATATATATATATATATATATATATATATATATATATGAGGTGGGTTCATTTAGGAACTACTAAATATTTAGGAACCATTAGGAACCAATATTCACCAGTGTATATATATGATATTCACCAGTGTATATAAAGTATATGTATATATATATATATACACTGGTGAATATTATATGTATATACACTGGTGAATATTATATGTATATACACTGGTGAATATCATATTAAATATATACTAGTGAATATCATATATATACACTGGTGAATATTGGTTCCTAATGGTTCCTAAATATTTACATGGTTCTTAAATGAAACCAACTCTCTCTATATATATATATATATATATATATATATATATATATATATATAGGGACTGATTCATGCGAGAACTCTTATTTCTGCGAGAACTGCGATAACTCTTAAAAAAAGTGTCAATCAACATGTAATTATGTCTATTGACATGTAAAAACCATTGAATGTTAATAATATAGTAAAAATATAAATGAAAAATTAAAAAAAATTGTATGAAATCACGCGTATTTAGAAATGTTCACATGTGAACGTTTTTTTTTCAAAAAATGAGTTCATATATGAACGAAAAATTTTTACGTTATTTTATATGATTTTTTTTTAGTTTTTTACGTTTATATTTACTTGATTATTAATCTCCAAAAGAGTTTGCATGTGAATGAAAAAAGTGAAACGTGATTTAACACTTTTTGTGAGAGTTCTCGCAGTTCTCGTAAAAAAAAGAGTTCTCGCATGAACCATTCACTATATATATATATATATATATATATATATATATATATATATATATATATATATATATATATATATATATAGTTATTGTAATATTAAATAAATTTGGCTTATACCGAGCATGTAAACCTAACCTATTATTACGTACTCTAAATGACAAACTGTTCTAATAATTCAAAGAGAATTTACGGGGGTCCAACTTTACATTTCGCACAAGATATTCAAAATCGCGAGTCAACTATGTCCTAAATGCTAAATAGGCTAAATCTCTTTTATCTAATAAATGGGAGTTATGGATGACCTCATAAAGCTGACGTGGCGAATTCTTAAACTGTCCACCTAAGAATGCACTAACCTTTGCTGATGTCATAATTGAGTAAGTTAGTTTTTTATTTTTAATCTAAATTTAATCAGTTTTATTAAAAAAGGGAGGTAGCGTATCTTGGACGGATAATTTCTTTGGAAGCAACAAACATCTTCATTGGTCAGAAATTGAATCCATGAATCCTTCCCAAAATCATACCGTTCAATATTTTTTGAATTGAATTAGGTGATATGCTAAAAGTGTATAACGGAAGATATGAATGAGGATTACGCCACCGATTTTTCATCCAATTACGCTCCACCTTCCATCTCTTTAAATTGAAATTACTTTTTGTCAGGATCGAATTAGTCAATGTAAACTAATAAGTTCGCCTTCGTTAAGATCGTGATCTATTGAAGAAGTTCAGCAGCGGATGAACACTTCAATATTACGAGTTATCGAACAATGAATAATGAATAATGAATAATGAATAAACAAAAGTATTGCCGAATTATAAGCCTCTATCGTATTAATCTTAAGAATATCAATACAACGTGTTTTTTTGAATACAAGGATCTATCTTTATATAGACCTTGAGGCCGACCTAGATAACTAGGAAACAACTTCTATCCTTATCTAAATAAATCGTTATCTAGAAATAAGGAAACTCTATCTAATTAACAAAAGGAAATATAATCTAATTATAATTCTATAAATTAGATTATACTTGCACGGCAAGTTGGTCTTCCGTGTCTTGACTTCTTCCGTATCTTGACTTTGCCCGTAGTAACTTCAATACCACCGTAGCAACATGATCAGCCGTAGTAACTTGTTGGACAGCCGTACTAACTTGTCTTCCGTAGTAACTCTTAATATCTTCCGTATTAATAGTTTAAGTTACTATTCTTGTTTGTTAAGTGAATTGTTCATGGTTAAACTATTTTAACTAAGTTATAACCCAACAATCTCCCCCTAACCTTGAACTTTTATGACACATCAAAAGTACAAGTTTTATACTCCAACAGTACTAACTTTTTACAAAAGATGATTAATCATTTACAAGTATTTTGATCATCTTTGTTTGGGCCAATCACTTTCTGTGCCTTTGTGTTTTTCCTCCGTGATCTGCACTAGAATTCTCCAAACTAGCTCATGGGAAAGATCTGAATCATGAAGACCATTAAGCTTCACTTCTATCATTTCTTCTAATGTCTTCAGCCCGTGAGGATATTGCATATCAACTAAGTAGAATTCCATGGCTCCCTCCTTTCTTCTGATGGAGTAGACACCACTGCGATCATAGATAAACCACCTGATGACTGGATTATTTGGACCTCCTTTCTTGAACACTGAGCTCTTCTTCTCATACCCTGGTTCAAATAGCCCACACAGAATGTCCATAGCAAGTTCAGTTCCTGACAAAGCTTTTCTTTGATGAGAATACTTTGTCTTGCCTATGCGATACATTCTTTCCAAGTCATCCCTGTCAAACACTCTTATGGCTTCATGGAAGGCATGAAGTATCTTCTTTGATCCATCTTGTCTTTTAACTTCATATTCAGTCCCACCAATGTACTTCCATTCAATAATCATTGGAAGTCTCTTAGCCAATGGAGTGAACCTCAGTCCTTCTTCATGATGAATATACTCAGAATATCCCATTGAATTGAATTTGAGTCCTTCTTCATCTCCCCCTTGATCAGTCACTGGAGGATCTTGTTCCATGTCTTCAGGTTCTGCTTTGACATCCATAAATGGAACACTAGGACCTTCTTGTTGAGAAGCAGCAGGATCATCATTCATCCTCCTTCTTTTAGCTAGAGGAATCCTTTTTGATGGTCTTTTCTGTCTTTTGAGCTTGGGCTTCTCTTGAGGTTTCTCTTCAATAGGTGCAGGTTCTGGTTGGATAAACACCTTTCTTCCAGTCTTAAGGGCAGCTTCTAATGCTTTATTTTTCTTCTCGTGAATCTTTGCAAGAGCAGTTTCCCTTCTGGTTTCCTTTTGTCTTTCTTCCTTCACAAGGTCCAACATATTCGTTAACTTCATAGGGCCTAAGGATCTACCACTGTGACCTTTGCTTTTGAGGTACTTTGTGTACTTCTCCCTATCTTCAGCTAACTTTATTTGAGTAGACTTGGACACTTTCTTCTTCTCAGGCTTTGTTTTAGCTTTTGATCGTTTGAGAGCAATTTCATCTTCTTCCAGAGTCTGCATTCCATACTCGAAATCTGCTCTAACTTGGCCTTGAGAACAAAGATGTTGAAGGAGTTCTTCATTATACATCTCCTTTGCTTTGATTGCATCCTCTGCAGCAATTTCCTCCAATCTTTTCCTTTCTTCTGGAGTTGGAGCTGTATTCAGTTTAGCATGGAGCTCATCTTCTTGAGCTATCTTCCTTTTTCTTGCTTTTTCCTCCTCTTCTGTCTCAGCAGCCATTCTGTTAAATAATTCTGCTTCTTCATGCTCTTGTCTGAGCACTTCAATCTCTTCAGCTGTCAGACCTTGAAAATTAAAGGCTTCCTGAGTACTTCTTTCTTCTTCAGTCTTTGATTTCTCCACAACAATGGATTTGCCTTTTCCTTTTTCTTCTGGAGCATCAAGGTCAACCCTTTGTACTTTCTTCTTTTTCATATCCACTGTGATATACCCAAATCTACCTGTAGGAATAGAAACAGAAAAACCAGTAGATTGTTCAGGTAATTTTAGAGAGGTTTGTATTGGTTTTTCACCCAATGCAGTTGATGCTCTCTGTTTTGCAACTCGCTCAGCTAACATCTTCTTTCTTTCCTCTTCTGCTTTATCCTCTTTAATCTTAAGCAGCTGTGATGCTATAGTGTCTTCATCAGCCATCACACTTGTTCTTGACATTTCTGTTCTTATAAGAACATTTGCAGCTTCTTGTTGATCAATAGTAGAAGGGGTTTCTGTTACAGTGGTTGAAGGAGTTGTAGCTTCAGATTGGATTGCTTGAAAAGGAGTTGAAGCTTCATTGAATGTGGGGGGAATGGTTGTGAACAGGTATGAATGATCTGCCTCTGCATCCTCTGTTCTTGGACTGGTGACCATGGGGTCCGTAGTAACTGGATCCGTAGCAACTGGGCTAGTCACCATAGGGTCCGTAGTAACTGGATCCGCAGCAACTGAGTCCGCAGCAACTGGGCAAGTCACCATAGGATCAGTAGTAACTTGATCCGCAGCAATGGAGTCCGCAACAACCATTTCAGCATCAACTTGATCCGCAACAAGTGTTTCAGTAGCAACATTGAGTGAAGTTTCAACTTCCATCTCGTCTACTATTTCTTCAACCATCTGTTTCACTTCTTGCTGCTGCTCCCCCTCAAGTTGAGTATCAACTTCCATCTTTTCACCTTCTGCATCTACCATTATATCATCAGCATCAAACTCTGTCTCCCCCTCAAATGTGCTGCCTGTCTCCATTTCTTCATCTTGATTTGATGTGGCAGTAATGACAGTGTCTGTGCTTCCCTTGTATTCTTCATCCTTGCTCTCTCCAGATGATAACACATTTATTGCTTCTTTCTCCCCCTTGTTTTCATCTGGAGGAGAGTCATCTGAAGAGGATGAACTTGATGGTTTTGGTGAGGTGCCAGCATCTAGTGTGGTGATTCTTTTGTGCTGTAACTGGACTGATAGGAGTGCCTGTTGTGCCAGTACCTGTTGCACCAAAGAAGTAAGAGAAGACAACATCTCTTCTTGTTTTTCCACCCTCACCATTAGAGATTGGTACATGTCCATCAATTCCTTAAACTGACCACCACTACCCTCACCCCTTTCCTGTTGGGTACCAACAGGTGGAAGATCATAGGGAATAGAGAAACTCTCCTGCCTAGCAGAAGCAGGTATCTCTCCCATGGTCTCTTGGCGCCAGGGACCACCTTCCCAATCTGAGAACAAGTCCTCAACAAGGGATGGTGTTGCCGTAGTTTGGGTCTTAGATATGTTGATACTGTCCTGAGCTTCACTAGAAGAAGTGAAAGCTGTAGTAGTATCAGCCCTCCCTACATGGTCTCCCCCCTCCTTATGGACCACCTCAGTGAACAAGGGGGTGTGTTCAATGTTTTCCCCTATTGTTTGTGGCATTCCTGAAGATGTTTCAGGGAATACTTTTGCAGTGAGAGATTTAGGGATGGTTTTAGACACAAGAGGCTGAGGAACCCTCTTGAGTCTCTTTGAAGCAGCTTTGGGTGGTTTGTGAGGTGATGAAACAATGGGTTTAGTCACTTTAGCAGTGGTGACTGGGGCAGTAGCAACTGGAGTAGAACTCACAGTAGCAACTGGAGGTACAGGGGCAGTAGTAACTGCCGTAGTAACCTCAGGGATTTCACCTACAGTACTGGCTTCAGATATGGCACTAGTGCCCACAGATATTGCCGTAGTACTGATGGTGGCAGCTGGGGGTTGGGACAGAGGTAGAGTTACTTGTCCTGCAGCTGTGGGAATCGTGACCACCAACATTTTAGAGAATAGTGGTGTCACATTGGCTGGACCACCCTTGTTAACTTGTCTCATATTTGTTAAAACCTTCTTTGAATGAGCATGTGATTTTAAAAGATTTTCTGATCTTGGAAGATCTTTGTGGACACAGTTAATAAAATGTTGAAGAAATCGAGGATACATTAAAAATTTAGTTTGAGGGTTCTCGATATTCTTTCTCATTGATTCAAAAATCATGTAGGAAAAATTGTAAGTTCTTCCCTGTAGCCAAACACACCATAGCGTTGGCTAAAGTAGAACTCCCTTCATACCATCCTGTGCGTTTGGGGGACATACATTGTTGCAAAGTATGCAACATGTATTTCCATCGAGGGGAGAATTTTGATTTTAAAAATGTTGAAATATTTAAATCCCCCTCATATCCCATGTTTGTAAAAGTGTTTACCAGGATGTCATAAGGAACTTTCAGTATACCTTTGGAGTCTTGAAGGTTCAGATGTTTTCGGAGAGAAGACTCTGTAACCTTGATCGCTTTGCCCCTCACCACCGCATTAATGGCGGCCTCTGTTTCACTTACTGTGGCAGATGTCCAGAAATCCCTTATGTGGGATTCATCAATATCGGGATTGATGGTTAATGCCGTCTTGATTTTTGATTGATCAAAGAAATCAACTATTTGATGGAAATCGGCATTTTCGGCAGTCTTTTCCAAGCAAGCCACCATGTTGTGAGTTTTGAAGAATTGTAATTGTTCCGCCATTGTTGATTCTGTGAATTGATTATTACAGTGATGAACAAGAATGTAAATGGTTAGTCACAACGATAAAGAAAATCGATTGATTTTAGTTCTAACGGTAACTTTTTCGGAAGACTGTGGGGTTTTTACAAACGGTAAGTTTCAAACGGTTAAAAACATCCCCTTTTATACTGAAAAATTGTAACAACTTGACGCCCCTGATTAGACGCGGGTAATGATTCAAAAGTGACGGTCCAATTAAAAATTGCCACGTGTCAGGAGTAGCTGTGCCTCGCGCCCGAATTTTAAAAATTAGGTCCAATCAGTACTTGCCACGTGTTAAAGATGTGTTACCGGAGCTTGACGCGTGTAAAGTTGGGTTACAAGTTGTGTTTTGTACTTGTCAAATCATCATTAATTAGGGTATTCTTATCTCTTAAGAAACCTTTTTAATATGATAATCTGCAGTATTAACAAAGGGTCCGTAGTAAGGTTGTTAAAGAGGCCGTAGTAATGGTTCATGGCCGTATTAACTGGACTGTCCGTAGTAACTTGAGTTACTGGCAGTATTAAACCAGAGATCCGTAGTATCACATTACTCGTCCGTATTAACCATTCCGTCCAATTTTATTGACATAGGGCAGTAGTAGTTAAACCTTCCCTTAGTCTTAACAATTTGGTCGTACTGATCATACTTTGGACACAATTTGTTTTTACTATTAATGTTGCAGTAGTAACATAGTACAATACTAGAGAGTAAGGTACTTGATTTCATCATAAGGTTACTACTGCTTCTCGAAGGGACTTGCTTTAAACAAAATAGAAATACTTAAGAGAAAAGTATATAAGTTATTCATCCGTATTGATCATTCCAATGCTTGTAATCAGGAATGTGAATCTCCCCACATCAAATGCTTTGGTGAGAAGGTCAGCGAGCTGATTGTCAGTGTGGATTTTCTCAACATGGATTAATTTCTTCTCGTTGCAATCTCTTATGAAGTGATAACGTATCTCTATATGCTTTGTTTTGGAGTGTTTGACTGGATTGTTGATGATGCTTATAGTGCTTTGGTTGTCAATATAGATTGGCGTGTTCATGAAGGAATAGCCATAGTCCATCATTTGATTTTGTATCCAAAGTACTTGAGCACAACAACTAGCAGCGGAAATGTACTCAGCTTCTGTAGAAGAGGTTGATACCGTTGTTTGTTTCTTGCATTGCCATGACACCAGTCTTGAACCAATAAATTGGCACCCTCCAGTTGTTGATTTCCTGTCTAAGTTTTCACCACCATAATCACTGTCAGTATAAGCAATTAAATCAAAGGGAGAGTCTTTAGGATACCATAAGCCTAAGTTAGGCTTGCCCTTCAGGTAACGAAAGATTCTCTTGACTGCAATTAGGTGTGACATCTTGGGCCTTGTTTGATATCTTGCGCATACACAAACTCCAAACATGATGTCTGGTCTTGAAGCTGTGAGATACATGAGAGATCCAATCATTGATCGATAGTTGTGTATATCCACATCCTCCCCCTCAAGATCAGGCGTCAGTTGTTTGTGAGTTTCCACCGGAGTGCTTGCAACCTTGGCATCCATGAGTCCAAACTTGGTGAGGATGTCCCGGACATACTTGAGGAGGCCATCTGGATTTTGCTTGACTTGTAAGCCCAAGAAGAAAGTGAGTTCACCCATTGAACTCATCTGAAACTTAGTGTGCATGAGATCCTCAAATTCTTTGCACAAAGAATCCTTGGTGGATCCAAAGATGATGTCATCAACGTAGATTTGAACAAGAAGAATGTCTGAGTTAGACTTCTTGAAAAATAGCGTTTTGTCAATTTTTCCTCGTTGAAAGTTGTTTTGAAGAAGGTAGTCTGAAAGAGTATCATACTAAGCTCGTGGTGCTTGATGAAGCCCATAGAGAGCTTTGATCAATTTATAGACTTTGTGAGGATGTTGCGGGTCCTCAAATCCAGGAGGTTGTTTGACATAGACCTCTTCTTCAATGACACCATATACAAAAGCACTTTTGACATCCATTTGATAGAATTTAAAGCCCATAAATGAAGCAAAGGCTAGAAATAGACGAATGGCTTCAATCCTAGCCACTGGAGCAAAGACTTCTTCATAATCAATTCCTTCTTCCTGTGTGTAGCCTTGTGCAACCAGTCGTGCTTTGTTTTTAACCACAATTCCACGTTCATCTTTCTTGTTTCTAAAGATCCAGCGTGTACCAATCACCTTCTTGCCATATGGGACCTCAACTAGGACCCATACTCCTTGTATTCTGAATTGGAGTAGCTCTGCCTGACATGCCTCGATCCAGTGTGGATCTAGTAGTGCTTCTTGAATTTTCTTGGGTTCCATTTGAGAAAGAAAGCATGCAAAGAGACATGTGTTGATTAGAGCAGTTGTATGATCCGTTTTGGACTTGGTTTGACTTCTAGTTGCCATAGAGTAGTCAAGTTCTCCAATTATTTGAGAAGGTGGATGATTCTTGGAAACACGAGATGCTGGAATCTTCTCAATCCGAAGTTCAACTCCCAGGTTTGTATCATTCATATCTGGCATCTCATTGTTAGGATTATATGCATGGTATGGAGGAGTAGTAAATGGAGAGGTGGTATATGAAGGAGCAGTAACCGAAGTTGGTATATCATTAGGATAGGGCTCAAAATCTTCATAGACTATTTGTTCAACTCCATTGTCATCCTCTTCAATGAGGCGTGGAACACCATTAGGGCGTGTTGCATTATCCGTAGCCAATGGTGAATGTGGTTGTGCTTCTTCGTCCTCCTTTGTAGAGTTTTCTTCAGTGTGAGGAGAGTCTGGTTCTTCTGGGATGATGGGATCTTCCAAAATAATTGGAAGATTGATATATTCCATCACATCTAATCGAGCAGTACCTGTGATGGGAGTCGTAGCAACTTGCTCCGTAGAAACAGGTGCAGTAGGAATAGAGTTTTCCGTAGGAACTGGAGCCGTATTAACTGGGTTTGAGTTAAACTCAAAGTTGGAGTTTAATGATTTGGTCATGGCATCCAGGTCAAATACCCAGTCTGGTCCATGTCCCTTCTTGGTATAAGTGTGTTCATTGAAGGTCACATTGGATCTCTCCTCGATAATCTTCGATTTGTGGTTGTAAACTCGATAAGCTTTACTTTGAGATGAATAACCAACAAATGTGCCTTCATCAGCTTTTCTATCAAACTTTCCAAGATAGTCCTTAGAGTTTAGAACTGTGCATGGACATCCAAAGGCGCGTAGGAAGCTTATCATTGGTTGTCTCTTGTGGATAAGCTCATATGGAGTTTTGTTGTGTGCTTTGACTAGTGCGACCCTATTCTGAACATAGCAGGCAGTGTTAACTGCTTCTGCCCAGAAAAACATGGGAAGATTGGAGTCAGCCAGCATACTTCGTGCTGCTTCAATCAATGTCATGTTTCTTCTTTCAGCAACTCCATTCTGTTGAGGAGTCCTAACAGCGCTGAATTTTCTCTCTATTCCTTTCTTGTCACAGAAGTCATTCATCACTTGGTTCTTGAATTCTGTGCCGTTGTCACATCGAATTTTCTTGATCTTCAGGTTGAGTTGGTGCTCAACTTTGGTGACAAACGTGATGAGTAGTTGAGTTGTTTCATCTTTGGTTCCAAGAAAGTATACCCATGTATATCTTGAAAAATCATCAGTAATGACAAGGCAGTATGACTTCTTTGCACTACTCTTTACATTGGTAGGACCAAAAAGATCCATGTGGAGTAAATGTAAAGGTGTGGTGTTAGAGTTAATCTCCCTTGTCTTGTGAGAAGATTTGTGTTGCTTGCCCTTCAAGCATGCTAAGCAGTTATCTTCAAGGTTGAACTGCTTGTTTGGGAGACCTCTAACCAAACTAGATTTAACTAGTTTATTGATGTTTTTCAGGTTCATGTGGCACATCCTCCTATGCCAGATAGTAGATTCATCTAAAGTAGCTTTTGAGATAAAACAAGCTTCAGGTGAATTTATTTGAACCTTTGACATGTCTAAGCAGTAGACATTGTCTCTCCTTGGTGTTCTGAGTAGGATCATACTCTCATCAATGACATACCCAGGCTTCATTATAATACATTCTGTAGCAGTGAATATCGGTGTGTGTTTCTCATCACAAACTTGAGATACACTCAACAAATTATATTGAAGCTGTTGCACATAGTACACGTCTTTGAAGTGCAGTGTACCATTGCTTATTGTTCCTTTCCCTGTAATCTTTCCTCCTTTTGGATTGCCTCCAAAGGCAACGTATCCACCGTTGAACTTTTCAAAGTCCTGAAGGCATGACATGTTGCCCGTCATGTGCTTGGAACAACCACTATCTACATGCCAACTGTTCTCACTTTCTTTTGTTGGCTGAACCTGCACATAAACGATAGAGATTAGTTTCTGGTGGGAACCCAAGCCAAAGTTGACTTGGGTTTGCCCATTTCATCAAAGTAACTCACCTTCCTTTGTACTAGTTTTGAAAAATCAGTGGGGATAGGTGGTTGAGTTACTTGAACTTTTGGTTGCCACACTTGTTTGAAAGATTTTGCTTTTTGAACAATTTTAGTGTTAACAACTTGTGATTTAACAATAGGAACGGGTACTGGTTTGACATGCCTTTGTTTCTTATTGTTAATAGGAGCCTTGGTAACAAGGTTACTTTTGGCAGTATTAACACGAGCAGGATTAATACGGGTATTTTTCACAGTATTAATACGGGCAGTATTAACACCCTTACTTTTGGCCGTATTAACAGTAGCCGTAGAAACAAATCTTTGTCTAGCAGTATTAATTCCAATTTTCTTGTATGAAATTGCGTTTCTGTTGTTAACACTTTGTTTTCCTGAAGAGAATTGTTTGTTATTTTTATGGGCAACCCTTCCTTTGTATCCCACCCCATTATGTGGTTTTTGAATCACTTGCACTTGGTTTTGAGGATTGTGATAACAGATTTTGGCATAGTGATTCAATTTACCACAAATAAAACATCCTTTTCTTGAGCTTTTAACAAGTTGTCCTTTTTGAGTTTTGACTTGATTCATGTTTCGTTGGTTTCCTCTTTTACCTATGTGATTCCAAGTCTTTTCTTTTTCTTGAGGAACTTTGTTAGGTTTTGTTTGAGATGATGTTTTAATTTTGGTAATGGGTTTAGGACATGGCATAGACACCAGACTTTGTGTAGAAGGTAAGGTTATTCCTTCTATTGTGAGTAAGTGATTTTCCAATGGAATATCCTTGTTTTTCACAACATGGACCTTACTTTCTTCAACTAAGTCCTCAATTAGAACTTCATCATAGTTGATTGGATCAACATTGAATGATTCTTGTGGAGGTGTCTGAGAGATGGGAATCCTAGGCTCATCCAAAGATGGTGGGATGTAGTTTTGGTTAAATGAAGGGCAACTTCTTTGTAACCTAAACCAGCTTTGACCTTGCTATGTATTTGTTTTTGACATAGGTCATTCACTGATTTTGAAGCAAATTCTAATTTCCCTACATCTAACTCAACTTTATCATGTTCTTGTTCTAGTAATTTGATCTTGTCCCTAGCCACCTTGAGTTTAAGGAGTAAATCCTCTTTTTGCCATTCAATTAAATTTATCTTTTCTTGATAACTTTGTTCATTAACTTTGTGTGATTTTATCTGGCTTTCTAAGTTATCAATTACTCTATGTGCTGATTGTCTTTTTTCTTCTAATGTCTTGATTGAATCACTCATCAATTGATTGTGATTTTTGTATTTAACAATTATAGCTTTACATTCAGAAGTACAAAGTTTGGAATTTACCTTGGCCATAAGAGATGGAGTTTCTGGAGTTGGTGAGTCAATAGCCATGAGAGCATCCTCGTGTGGTGCTCCTTGATCATCATCATTCCAGTCATATCCCAGTATGTTGTTGCCGATTTCAGGAATTCCAGTATCAGTATAAGTTAGCTCCGTAGAAAATAAGTCATCCGTAGCAACTAAATCTCCCAGAATGTCCGTATCATCCATTACTACGGCTATGCATGCATGGTGAACAGTAGTAGAAGTTTCTACGTGATTTTGTTCTTCAGAGATTAGTGCTCTATTTTGACTTGTTTCTTCAGCCAAGTCACTCCAATCATATCCAAAGATGTCCTGCGACATAAGTGCACTCTGATTTGTGTCTTGAGTGGATCGTGGATTGTTGGTTCTTGACTTGTTTGGACAATCTCTAGCAAAGTGACCTAATTCACTACATTCATAGCACTTCACCTTGCTTTTGTCGAAGGTAATTCTTTCATTGTTTCGTGGATTGAATCGCCTTCCTGTCCTATTCAAGAATCTTCTTGCTCGTAGTGCCAGCATAGCAGATTGCCACTTGAGATCGATTTCATCACAATCATCTTGATGCATCTGTTTTACTTCTTCACCTGTGAGATTCGAACACTTACAGATAAAGGCTTCGAATGAAATCTCTTCATTAGTTTCATGTTTTGGTCCTACAGATGTTGAGGCAAGTGCAGTATTGGCATTAGTAGTACTTGGGATGCCTTTGTCAGCCTTTTCTGCTTCCACTTCTGCCTCAAAGACTCTTAAGTCGTTGTAAAGATCATCTAGTTCAAGTTGTTCTAAGGTGTCCACTTGTCTGTAGTGAACGGTGTATACTTTCCATTCCTTGCCTAGAGCTCTTATGAACTTTCTGTTTAGATCATCTTTATCTTACTTGATGCCTGCGCTGATCATCTCTCCGGTGAGCTTTTTGTATCGATCAAAAGTCTGGGTCATTCGTTCGCCATTCAGGGAGTTGAAGTTTTCATACTCCTGTTTCAGAAGAGCTTTCTTGTTCTTCTTTGTATTCTTTGTTCCGCTGAATTTCTTCTCCAAAGCTTCCCATAGTGATTTTGCATCTTCATATTCTTCAAATTGCGATTGATATTCGTTGGGGATTGCAATTAGAAGAATACTGAGTGCCTTGATTTCAGTTTGTTTTTCCCTTCGTTCAAGATCAGTCACTGGTGCACGAGCAGCCATTCCTGGTTCTCCATCAGCTCCATTGGCGGTAAGACGTTTGTTACCATTGATGATTACATCCCATACTGTGTAATCAGACAGTAGGATGTGTTGCTTTATTCGTAGCTTCCATAAGTCGAATTCGTTGCTGTTTAGAATAGGAACTTTGCCAATTGCAACTTCAGTCATGATGGTTGTCTTGATTCTTGCTTATGAGGATTATGAACTCGTTGATCAATGGATCTAAAGCACCTCCTGTGCTCTGATACCACTTGTCAGGATCGTATTAGTCAATGTAAACTAATAAGTCCGCCTTCGTTAAGATCGTGATCTATTGAAGAAGTTCAGCAGCGGATGAACACTTCAATATTACGAGTTATCGAACAATGAATAATGAATAATGAATAAACAAAAGTATTGCCGAATTATAAGCCTCAATCGTATTAATCTTAAGAATATCAATACAACGTGTTTTTATGAATACAAGGATCTATCTTTATATAGACCTTGAGGCCGACCTAGATAACTAGGAAACAACTTCTATCCTTATCTAAATAAATCGTTATCTAGAAATAAGGAAACTCTATCTAATTAACAAAAGGAAATATAATCTAATTATAATTCTATAAATTAGATTATACTTGCACGGCAAGTTGGTCTTCCGTGTCTTGACTTCTTCTGTATCTTGACTTTGCCCGTAGTAACTTCAATACCACCGTAGCAACATGATCGGCCGTAGTAACTTGTTGGACAGCCGTACTAACTTGTCTTCCGTAGTAACTATTAATATCTTCCGTATTAATAGTTTAAGTTACTATTCTTGTTTGTTAAGTGAATTGTTCATGGTTAAACTATTTTAACTAAGTTATAACCCAACATTTTTTTATTTTTAATTTTTTCTTCCGGACCTCATTCGTTTCATCAAATACTCAGGTATTTCGATTTCGTTATGCAACCCTATTAAAGATGTATTTGAGTGATTTTGAATTGAAGTATTTTGGTTCAGTATTTTTCATCTAAATATTATTTGTTGGGGTTTGCAGATCTACAAGCGATTGGTTGATCTTTTGAGCTTTCCAGGTGTGGACGCACAAGCTGCTGCAGTAGGGGCTCTCTATAACCTTGCAGAAGTCAATATGGACTGCCGATTGAAGCTTGCCAGTGAACGATGGTGACATGTTTCTTTTTTTTCACTTTAACTGAAACTAACTGTAGACTTTAGTATATTTTTCCATGACCACTAGGACAGAGAAATGCAAATGTCAATAACATAATTATGAAAAGATCCTAAATATGGGTTTATAATATTTTCTTGAGTTTGAATGGATGAATTTATAAGTGGCAGAGGAGTGGGTTGGGTAACAGGAATTTAAAGCGGGTCAGGTTGAGCGTAATATTATTTGTCCCATTTTTTTTCTTTATGAATAATGAGAATACTTGGTGTGTCAAGTATATTAACAAAACCATATCTACTCAGTTATGATCATTTTCATAATTACATGATTTAGGAGGTTTATACATTAAAATTCACCTTGGACAACTTTCCACCGTTCGACCAGTTGTATATAATTTGTTGGTTTTTTGTTTTTGAATTTGTTTAGGGGAATTTGATGCTCTGGTTCATCAAACAAAAAAAATGAAAAGGTGTAAAAGAAGTTTTCTGTTGGTTTTTTGTTGTCATTGTTTTTGAATTCCACTAAGAAAGATAATGGGATTTGATTATACATGTGCGTGTCTCTATTAATGTGTGAATACAATATGTAGGTTGATCATATGGGTTATTATGTTGGACGCTATCTATTTTCAAGGCAGGTATATCATCTATATGTTCTTAATTATGAATAAAGGAATGAAGATTCCAAAAGGAGTTAACGGCTCCTTTAATTGAGTTTAATAACACATATTCTACTTAGATTGTGACTCATATAATGGCCTGAAGATCAAGAATGATATATTCCTCTTTGTTCGTAATTAGGATGACATTCTTTATTCAGTAAAAATATAGTGTTACTTTTTAAGGTGTTTGATATTGTCTCTTAAACTGATTTTATCTCAGTAAAAAAATGCTTTTAGCTGTTCTATTTTCTGCAGATGGTGAATGTGCGTAAAAAGATACCGTCACGAATCCTCGAGGTGATAATATTCAGGTATATCCAAGTAAGTTTTTATGCTACTTGGTTATTTGTTTTCTGTAGCAGCCCTTCATTGTACCTTTAATAAATATTGTTCCATCTTTTTTTTTTTTTTTTTTTTTTTATCTTTAGTAGACGTCTATTGATCTCCTTTGAGGAGTTGTGGAACTATTATCATTAGTGTATAAGATTTGTGGAAAAGCATTCAAATTTCAAGCTGTAGATGGACCTTTTCGACCCATTTGACTTTTAGTGACTTTAAAGAATTAAAGTGTCGAAAGTGTCTTTTTATATGTTTACTCAGTTTAGTATATATAGTGGTTACGTAGTTGTTAGCCACCTCAATGATAATTTCTTATTCGGTTTTCTTTGTATGCAACAAAAGTATGATAAAAGGCCATGTGTTGCGACTAAATGAGCGGTTTCTAAAGCAACCTAAGTTGCGAATTTATTGGTATGTATGTTGTCGAACGTACGTATATTATTTCTATTACTTTATGTTTATCGTTTTTGGATCTTTGGTTTGACGGTCTACATATAAGGTTCTTATTTGCAAGTTATTTTTGGTTGTCTGGACACTTATTTAGAGCTTATTTGGATTACCTGGGCTACTTATTTGGACAGCTTTAACTGATTATTTGCAGCTTATTTCGGACAATTTATATAGAACTTATCTAGACTACTTAAACTATTTATTTGGACAAGTGAAAACTAATTATTTTATCTTATTTTGTATTGCTTACTTAGAGCTTATTTGGACAATGCAAACTGCTTATGAACTCTTTTGAACTGTTCAAATCTCAAACTGTTAGTCTATAGTCTATTTGGAACACTTTATAGTTTGCAGCTTATTTGTAATACTTATTTTCTTTATATTTGGACATTTTTTTATAGTCAACTTCAAATTGCTTTTTTGTTGCTTCTGTTGTGATGCTTAGAATGTTTATTTAGAAGGTATATGTAGGGCTCAAACTACTTATTTGTGGCTTCTTGATACAACTTGACACGACTAATTTGTATATGGATAGGAAATGAGATTATGTATTTGAGAATAAGTAAATGGGTTGAAATTATGAACTTAATATAGCCATTTATTAAGTCTATTTTGTTTCTATGCTTTCAGCCTAAGATCGTGGCGGTTGGTTTTAAAAGATCTTGTGACATCAAAGAGCTCCCGCTGCATATCTCCATGATGTACGATATTAACAGGATTCTCAAAAATAGCTTGGAACAATTAGGTACTAAAAGACTAATTGAAGATAAATAAACAAAGTGTTAGAGATGATATTGCACATTATGAATTTCATTGTCTATTCATACTCTATTTACGATAATGTTTGTTGCTACTCATGATGTTTATAAACTTGGATATTGGCTTTAGTTTGAATCAATTAAGATATAGACACGATGTTTTTAACTCATTTGTCTATTGTTACATGTTTATATTATGACATGTATTATATGGTTAATTGTTTTTTTAGTAATGTATCTTTTAGAATTACAATTTATCATTTTATTCTATTTAAAGATCTTTTACTTTTATTAAACATCTATAACAAGAATAATCGAATTGAGGTTAACATTTTTGGAACGTTTTGTATATAAAGTAGTTCTGATTATAGCATTTTTTTCGAAATCATTTTAGCCTAATATTTCATACAACACCGTGTATTACACGGGTATTAAGCTAGTTTATAAATATGATCGAGAAAAGTAATTGCAATAACTTTTAGAGAATTCGCATTGAAGTTATTTTAAATGAGCTTTAGTTCTGTTCAAGTGCAACTACTTATTCAAGCATTTACGAGCCTACCATTCATTAGTAACTCACATCAGTGAGCTAGAGAGTATAGTTTTTTGAATTAGTTTGTCACATGTCAAAGAAAACTTGTTTAATATATATCGTATCATTTCTAATTTTGAAAAACAAGGTTGTAATTCTCGTATATAAATATAACTAGCATAAAACACGTGCGATGCGGCGACGATAAAAAGTTATAGTGCGATAATAATTTCTTGTAGTTTCCAGTTCGTCTTGTTATTTATGTCGTGAGAGTAATGGTTTATGGGTCGGTCTTTGGCGCCAAAACAAATTATGCGGTAACGATTTCGGCTCAACCTTTCGGGATGGAAAAGAATTATTGATATGGCAATGAGTTTCGATAGTTTCTTATTCGTTACTCCCAGCTATATATTAAGTATAGCACCTTTTTTATTTGGTCGTTCGTGTTATAATATAAATTTTGCGGTAACAATTTCAAGCTTGGCAATTTGAGACATAAAAAGAGTTGCTATAATTGTTTCTCGTTCAACCATTTCCTCCACTAGAGTGGTAAAATAATTATATTATTTGATACGATAGCTCTTTGACTATAATATGGTATAACTAACAATACAAAGCGGTGATATCTAATAATTTCAAGTCCAACCCTTTAAACCCACTACTATTTATTTAGATTTATCATATAATAATTTATTTTCGGTAATTCGCGTTATAAGAAGAATTAAGGGGTAATATTGTCACACCCCGCTATAGCGGAAACACGAGATGTGAAGAGCTGGAATATCATTACACGGGTTATAACAAAATAAACGGTTCAAGTCATTGAATTAAAATAAAGTTTGTTCAGAATCCCAAAACAACCAAGTAGTTTAATATCCAGTACAATACATAATACAAGTTTCAAATTAAAATTCCCAAATTAAAAATAGGTCTTTCCCAAATTTGCGTCTCACGTGACCATACCGACCCTTCCATGCCATGCACTTCGACTCTTACACTTAATTTCCTGAAACATAAGATAAAGTGTCAACTACAATAAAGTAGTGAGTGAGTTACAGTTTGAGTTTCTCGATAAAAGTTTCCAAAGTTTAACGTATATATGTATAGAGAATCATAAATGAAAAGAGAGCGGAGCGGCGCTATGTGACAACCGTCTAAACTAAGGTCGAGAACGCTAACTTATAACTTCTAAGTGTTTATTTTGATGCCAGATATGACTAATTTTATGTGCTATGTGGTTACGTAGACATAACTCCTAAGCTAAGCTCGTTGTAACTCACACAAAACTCTTAAAACGAAAGTTTACTCCATTTTAAACCTTTAAGCGCGGATCGGGAACGGAATCATAAAACAACTTCAGAAGCAAATTATGTAAGTCCTAATACCAAGAAAACACCTAAGTAACTTTCCTAAGATCATAACGAATCATAATCTATAACTTTCAGTTAACGAAAAGGCCCAACGAAGCAAAACGCAAAAACAACAAAAATCAGAAAATGGCTAAACAAGCCAGGACGACGCACATATGGCATGTGCGGTGTCCTCGATGTATGTTCCGATTTTTTTTGTATTTTTGTTGCTTGTCTCGTTTTTATAAACATAAACCACAAATCAAACTCGACTTTTACCTCTCAATTACTGAAAATAGCAGACCCTAAGACCACTATCATCACACACTTCCTATTTCTTTTCTTTTTCATTTTATAAAAAATATAAACACACACTCAAAACACACACACCACAAACTCTCTCAAAATCTCCTCCACCTTCCTCCATTTACAGCCACCAAAAGTCACATTTTTCACCATCAAAATCGTTCTAACAACAAGAGGAAGCAAGGGGAACAAAGCTATTTCGGTTTCAAAACGTTTTCTACACTTTTGGAGCTCTAAATCTGCCTAGTCCATCATCTAAACACTTTCATTCGGTAGAAACTCTTCCTTTTTACTTATATTACTAATATAACTCATTTCATGTAGGATCTAAGCTATAAAAACAAGTTTTGATGAAGTTTTATGACCATTTTTATACAAAAACGGGTTTATGATAAATGATGCTTAAATCTTTGTTTTTATGGATAAAAGTTACTTATAAACTGATATAATGATGATTAATAAGGTTTATACCGATTGCATGTCAAGATCTAACACTCACATAAACGATTTTACAAGAAAAACCCGAAACCAAAATCTGCTCGAAATTGTGCGCCGTCCCTAAGGCCAGGACGACGCACAGCTTGTTATTTTTCCCGAAAATCGTCGTTTTGGCCGTTTAAAACTTGGTTACGCATTCTGACTTTTTAAGACTTGACATTTGGGACTGAGTTTGGTAAAAATGAACACATTGGTGACTTGTATTGGACTTAATATGCTAAAAAGGACATGTTTAAATATGTTTATGTGATATATGTGAATTGTGAGCGGGAAAGTGACTTTGGAATTTTGGAAATGAAATTTGGGCGCGGAAGCGCTGCCCAAATTTCGTTGGAAATTACAAACCACTTCAACGACCAAATTATACATATCATATTAATAAAAACGCTAATCTTGGACTTTCGGACTAAACATGACGATAACCATGTCGGACTATTTTTGGACAATTTAACCTTGACACTTAAAGTTTAACTAAAGACTATTTATTACATTATATAATAACGTAATAACACTTGAACAAACTTGGTATTATTAGGCTTTCGGTGATTCCCGACACACTTTCCGACCGTTTCCGCTTCCGATTATCTCCGCAAACAGTGAGTTACAAACCCCTACTCTTTAAACGCTTTTAATACTTTTTGGGGTGAAATACGAGTCTTAGGCTTAGACACTATATTTAAGCTGAAGCAAACTCTTATGAAATGCTTTGATACTCGAACACTATTATAAAACGCTTTATTGCTTGAATGCTAAACGAAAACAATTTGATACACAATGCTATTACGAAAACACTTGTATACTTTGAAAGCTATTAAGAAACACTTTGATATTTGGAATACTAAAACGAATAACTATTTTGCCGGCATTGTTGAGGGTTTTGCCAACAATGTCGAGGACACGAAAGCTATATTTTCCAATGACTAAAACAATCGATCGTCATGTTGCGGACTTTGTACAACATGGACGTGAGAAACCATTGAAAACTCCCGACACTACCAAGAACATTAGTTGCTATTAATCCCTTTGGAAAGGACCGTTAGTAGATATGGATAGCGCTATTAGGGTAGATTGACCCTCACCACAACGACTTATATCGATGGTGCATAATACTAAATGGGTAGGCTTTAGGCTTAGCAACGATCATTGGGCAAAACTTAGGATTGTCACATAGTCGCGCTATGTGGTCAATGCCTATAAACACTAATGCTATAATCTATACATTTTTATGTAACAACTATTTGAATGCGATACTCTATGCATGGTTATGCAACTACAATTTGAAAACTATGCTTTACTTAAACTTGTAGCTCACTAACTACGTCTCCCGTAGTTAACACTTGACTCGTATTTTCAGGTAACGAGTAAGCTAGCTGATGACTTTATGATTTTGGGGCGAATGACTTCAAGAACGGGATAGGTTTGGGTGGTTTGGTTGAACACCCCATTTTGTAATTCGGATATGTAACTTTGTTTTAAACTTTGTAAACCTTGAATATTATGTTTTCCTTAATGACATTTGGCATTTATCTATATCTTGTGTATCGAATGCTATTGCTCTTCACATCATGTATTCCGTTTTAACGGGGTGTGACAGACTTGGTATCAGAGCGCAAGGTTATAGTGAATACCGATTTTTCAAAAATCAAACTATAACCAGTTTCTAAAACGAAAGATTTTATTTAACCAAAACGTGAAGGCATTGTTTAACTTGAATTATTCGTA
This sequence comes from Senecio squalidus, assembly GCA_910822075.1. Classification (NCBI taxonomy): domain Eukaryota; kingdom Viridiplantae; phylum Streptophyta; class Magnoliopsida; order Asterales; family Asteraceae; genus Senecio; species Senecio squalidus. Next base: position 23,310,410 of record CAJVGC010000508.1, read on the forward strand.
GCCTGATCACCTATGAATAATTTGGACTAAAGTATGTCGGAACGGGATTGGTAAAACATTAAACGAACCTCCCCGGGAATTCTTGAAGTCAGACCCACACAGACCTAGATGTTATACTTAAGATACTCTATGTGCTCAGCTTATTACTAACACTGACATGAGCCGTATCTTCGAACTAACGCGTTACCTATTTAGGGTATGTCGAGAGGGAAAGAGATAGCTACGTCAGTCGACGAAACCGAACACTCTCACGAATCCCAATCACGCTCTAGGAGTCAACAATCGTCACCACTCACCCTACCTTACCTCCGTCGGGACGGTGAAGGAAGCTCACGATTACCAACACGCCGCGCACGACACCCACCGAATCGTCACTCGAGACCTCAGATCACTACGCCACAACCACCCCTGTTCGCGGGTTGACTCTCGAGGAAATTCAAGCGCTTTGTAACATGTCCGTCGACCTCCGCGGATACACTCAAGTCGTGAGAGATCACTCCCACCAGATACATGGTTTGTACACCGAGGTGTTACGCACAAGGGAAATGGCACGAAAGGCAATTCGAGCAGCACGCAGCTTGATGCTGATTAGCATAGTACTAGTATTCCTTATGGTTGTTTTGGTTGTAATTAAGGTTTAGAGGTTGTTGTAAGATGTCTTTTGGATTGTAAGCAGAACATGTAGTTGATGAAGGATTGTAAGCGTAGTACTTTATGATGGTTGGTAATGTACGACAATAGTCGATGATGTTGGATTTTGTAAGAACATCAAATCTTGAGCGATATATAAAATAGACGGATTATAATTACGATTGTTGTTGTTCTTGTTATTTACCATTATTTGAATCTGAAGTGAAATATAAAAACCCTAAACCCGAGTTCACTCTTGTATAGGAAAATGGTTGAACCCAACGATGAGCGCATTGTCCAAAGGATCAACGCCCGACTGAACGAGGCGATACCCGAAATCATAGCCCGAATCAACGCGGGTATTAACCAGGGAGGACCAAGGGGGAATAACAACAACCAAGGAAACAACAACCAAGAAAATAACAATTAAGGAAACAATAACCAAGGAAACAACCAGGGGAACAACCAAGGGAACAACCAAGGATGTAGCTATAAGACCTTCATATCCTGTAGGCCAAAAGAATTCCATGGCACTGAGGGCGCCATTGGACTATCGCGCTGGATCGATAGTATGGAAGTCGTGTTGAGAATAAGCCAGTGTGCTGAAAACAAGAAGGTGGAATTCACTTCTTGCATGCTTCAGGGACGAGCACTAACCTGGTGGAACAGCCAGCTACAGGTCCAAGGTCCGGACGCTGCATACAACATGCCATGGGCAAGGTTCAAGGAACTGCTGGTAATTGAGTACTGTCCCAAGGAGATCTTGAAGAAGCTCAAGAACGAACTGTGGAATCACTCCATGGTGGGAACTGACATCGACACCTACGTCGCGCGATTTCATGAACTCGCAAATCTAGTACCTGAACTAGTAACCCCCGAGGACAAGCGAATTGATCACTTCATTTGGGGACTCTCGCCCGAGATAAGGGGCATGGCGACAACTACCGAGCCAGCCACGATGCAGCAGGCCGTGAGCTTGGCAAGCCGCCTGACCCAGGACTGGATAAGGAACGGAGGAGCGTTAAAGACGGGTACAGAAGACGCTAAGGGAAAGCGCAAGGTTGAGGACACATCGGGAAATAGAAGGGATCGTTTCAACAAGAAGGCAAAGACAGTTAGGAACTATGGAGTGGCCGCGACAGAGAATACCGGCTATTAGGGGAAAGCGCCGAAATGCGATAGGTGCGGTTATCACCACGGAGGAGACTGCCGGTCATGTACCAACTGCAACCGCCTCGGTCACTGGACGCGACACTGTAAGGCAGTGAATGCTGGACCGCAGCAGGCGGGAAGGCATCAGAATGAAGGACCGCGACAAGCAGGGAGGCCACAACAGAAGGATAGGCCTCGCCAGGGAGAATGTTATGAGTGCGGTAGTAGGGATCACTACCGAAATGCTTGTCCTAGGCTAAACACTGCCCAAAACCCAAACCAGAACTGCAATCAAAACCCACCGCAAAACCAGAATCAGAACAATCAGAGGGGAAACGATGGGGGACAAGGCCGCGGTAGAGCCTTTGCAATTGGTGCTGAAGAAGAAAGGAACGACCCCCGGATGATTGCAGGTACATTTCTCCTTAACAACTATTATGCCTCAGTACTGTTTGACTCAGGCGCGGACAAAAGTTTTGTGTCCTTAGAGTTTAGGCCCTTGATTGCTTTAGACACCGAACCCCTAAGTGAAAATTTTACGGTAGAATACGCAAACGGACAGGAATACCAAGCTAGTGACGTAATTAAGAATTGCACAATAACCCTAGCTAACCACTCTTTCGAAATAGATCTAATCCCTATCGAACTTAAGAGCTTTGACATAGTAATAGGAATGGACTGGTTGACCATCCGAGACGCAAGGATATTTTGTTTAGATAAAACGGTACGAATGTCGTTAGGAGATGGAAAGGAATTGATAGTACAAGGAGATAGGCCGGGCCAAACTTCGAAACTTATATCGGTGATGAAAATGCGCACGTACTTGAATAAGGGCTGCTTTGCATTATTAGTGAATATAAAGGACAAACAGGCAAAAGCAGCAGACCTTAAGGATGTACCGATAGTTAGAGACTATCCGGAAGTATTTCCCGAAGAACTACCTGGATTACCACCTCGGAGGCAATTTGAGTTTAGGATCGAGGTAATTCCTGGAGCGGCACCGGTGGCAAGGACGCCATATCGACTAGGTCCGACTGAGATGCATGAATTATCCAACCAAGTTCAGGAATTATTGGATAAAGGATTTATCCGACCAAGCTCATCACCATGGGGCGCGCCGATTCTATTTGTAAAGAAGAAGGATGGATCGTTTCGCATGTGTATCGACTACTGAGAATTGAATAAACTAACCGTCAAGAACCGATATCCTCTTCCACGAATCGACGACCTTTTCGACCAACTTCAAGGTGCAACCCACTTTTCAAAGATTGAATTAAGGTCCGGTTATCATCAAGTGTTGGTTTCTGAGGATGATATACCGAAAACCGCATTCCGCACTAGATACGGACACTACGAATTCTTGGTAATGCCATTTGGACTCACGAATGCACCGACGGTATTTATGGATTTGATGAATAGGGTATGCCGACCGTATCTAGACAAGTTCGTTATTGTATTCATCGACGACATCTTAATCTTCTCGAGTACCAAAGAGGATCACGCAGAGCACTTAAAGCTGTTATTGGAATTACTCAAGGAACAACAACTCTACGCAAAGTTTTCTAAGTGTGAATTCTGGCTGCGTGAAGTAAAATTTCTCGGTCACGTAGTTAATGGATCTGGAATCCACGTTGACCCATCAAAAATCGAGGCTATAGAGAATTGGAAAACTCTCAAAAGTCCGACAAAAATCCGCCAATTTTTAGGATTGGCTGGGTATTATTGGCGATTCATTCAGGATTTCTCTAAGATAGCTAAACCCCTAACAAAGTTAACCCAAAATAACGAGAAGTTCAACTGGGGAGATGCTCAAGAACAAGCCTTCAATATCTTGAAAACGAAACTGTGCAACGCTCCGATCTTAACTCTTCCTGAGGGAAACGAAGACTTCGTAGTTTATTGTGACGCATCTAACCTAGGATTAGGTTGTGTATTGATGCAACGAAATAAGGTCATATCTTACGCATCGCGACAACTTAAGAAACACGAGGTCAATTACGCCACTCACGACTTAGAACTAGGAGCGATAGTTTTTGCCCTAAAAATCTGGAGACATTATCTCTACGGAACCAAATGCACGGTATTCACGGACCATAGGAGTCTGCAACACATACTAGATCAGAAGCTACTCAATATGAGGCAAAGGAGATGGTTGGAACTCCTTAGCGACTACGACTGCGATATTAAGTATCACCCTGGCAAAGCGAACGTCGTAACAGATGCCTTGAGTAGGAAAGAGAGGCAACAGACGACTCGAGTGCGTGCATTAGGAATCTACCTTAAACCCGATTTGAGGACGCATATAGCAAATGCCCAGCATGAGGCTTTGAAGACAGAAAACATAAAGGTCGAAACCCTGCATAATCACGACAAGGATTTCGTAAGAAAGAGCGACGACGTCTATTATTTTAAGGATCGAGCCTGGATTCCTACGACCAACGAATTGAGGAAGACCATCATGGATGAAGCACACCGAACGCGATATTCCATTCACCCAGGGTCAAGCAAAATGTATAAGGACCTCAAGGAACATTATTGGTGGCCTGGAATGAAAAGCGACGTTGCTTTTTACGTAGAGAAATGCCTCACTTGTGCGAAAGTGAAGGCCGAATATCAAAAGCCATCTGGATTACTACAGCAACCCGAAATTCCCGAGTGGAAATGGGAACAAATCACAATGGACTTCGTCACAAAGTTACCACGGACATCAAAGGGTAACGACATGATCTGGGTTGTAGTGGATCGGCTAACGAAGTCAGCACACTTCATTCCCATTAAGGAAAGTTTTAACGTAGAAAAACTTGTCCAAATATACATCAACGAGGTAGTGACTAGTGACACGTCACGGAATACCCACGTCAATCATCTCGGATAGAGATACTCGCTTCACTTCCAGATTTTGGAAGGCATTCCAAGGGTCGTTTGGCACACGATTGGACTTAAGCACGGCTTATCATCCACAGACTGATGGTCAAAGCGAGCGCACCATACAAACACTGGAGGACATGCTGAGGGCATGCGTTATCGACTTCGGAGGAAGTTGGGATAACCACTTACCACTGATAGAGTTCTCTTACAATAACAGCTACCATGCTAGCATCAAATGTGCGCCTTTTGAAGCTCTCTACGGAAGGAAATGCAGATCTCCATTGTGTTGGTTGGAACTGGGAGATCGACAACTAATTAGCATGGATGTAGTGAAAGAGACGATTGATAAGATCACAACGATTAAGGAAAGACTTAAGTCTGCGAGAAGTCGTCAAAAGAGCTATGCTGATATGCGCAGAAAGGATCTAGAATTTCAAGTCGGCGACAAAGTACTTCTAAAGGTGTCACCTTGGAAAGGTGCAATACGCCGCGGAAAGCGAGGAAAACTTAGTCCGAGGTATGTGGGACCATTCGAGATACTCGAAAGGGTAGGTCCCGTGGCATATCGCTTAGAGCTACTGCAAGAGCTTGGTAACATGCATAACACTTTTCATGTTTCGATATTGAAAAAGTGCCTATCGGACGAAACACTCATCACACCTTTGGAGGAAGTACAACTAGACGACAAGCTTCAATTTGTCGAGGAACCGATTGAAATCATAGATCGCGAAACTAAGAAACTAAGGCATAGTAAAATCCCCATAGTGAGGGTACGATGGAACGCAAAGCGAGGCCCCGAATATACCTGGGAACGAGAGGATCAAATAATGCTTAAGTATCCTCATCTCTTCACTTCTCCCACCACAAATACCACAAGTTGAAATTTCGGGACGAAATTCTTTCAACGTGGGGAGAATGTGACAACCGTCTAAACTAAGGTCGAGAACGCTAACTTATAACTTCTAAGTGTTTATTTTGATGCCAGATATGACTAATTTTATGTGCTATGTGGTTACGTAGACATAACTCCTAAGCTAAGCCCGTTGTAACTCACACAAAACTCTTAAAACGAAAGTTTACTCCATTTTAAACCTTTAAGCGCGGATCGGGAACGGAATCATAAAACAACTTCGGAAGCAAATTATGTAAGTCCTAATACCAAGAAAACACCTAAGGAACTTTCCTATTACGAAAACACTTGTATACTTTGAAAGCTATTAAGAAACACTTTGATATTTGGAATACTAAAACAAATAACTATTTTGCCGGCATTGTTGAGGGTTTTGCCAACAATGTCGAGGACACGAAAGCTATATTTGCCAATGACTAAAACAATCGATTGTCATGTTGCGGACTTTGTACAACATGGACGTGAGAAACCATTGAAAACTCCCGACACTACCAAGAACATTAGTTGCTATTAATCCCTTTGGAAAGGACCGTTAGTAGATATGGATAGCGCTATTAGGGTAGATTGACCCTCACCACAACGACTTATATCGATGGTGCATAATACTAAATGGGTAGGCTTTAGGCTTAGAAACGATCATTGGGAAAAACTTAGGATTGTCACATAGTCGCGCTATGTGGTCAATGCCTATAAACACTAATGCTATAATCTATACATTTTTATGTAACAACTATTTGAATTCGATACTCTATGCATGGTTATGCAACTACAATTTGAAAACTATGCTTTACTTAAACTTGTAGCTCACTAACTACGTCTCCCGTATTTAACACTTGACTCGTATTTTCAGGTAACGAGTAAGCTAGCTGATGACTTTATGCTTTTGGGGCGAATGACTTCAAGAACGGGATGGGTTTGGGTGGTTTGGTTGAACACCCCATTTTGTAATTCGGATATGTAACTTTGTTTTAAACTTTGTTAACCTTGAATATTATGTTTTCCTTAATGACATTTGGGGTTTATCTATATCTTGTGTATCGAATGCTATTGCTCTTCACATCCTGTATTCCGCTTTAACGGGGTGTGACACGCTAAAACATATATATTTACTTTAAAAGTTTCGAACATACTCAAATAGAGTAAAACGGGTAACATAAATGTTATAGCGGAATCAATCGCTAAAAATATTGTATATGCGTAAATAATATGTGAGTAACTAAATTAGTATCTTGTATCAATCTCTTGGCTTAATATAACGTAAGTCTACACTAAACCGATTGTCTGGTCAGAACCAGCCCCAAAGTTTCACAATAAATGGAGTTTCATCTGATTCTTAGTAATATGTACTTAGGTCGCGAACCACAAGCAAGGAGTGACCTCTCCTAAGTATCGATACCCATAATACTAACGGCTATTTCTAATAGTGTGTAATGATTCTGATTCTAAAAACGGGGCACTTTGAACTCTTAGTCTAAAAACTGGTAATAAGCACTTACGGAGTTTATATTCTCATCAAGGATTGGTTTCGCATACAAGTAACCTTAATTTAGTTTAGCCGAGTAACGGGGGCAAGCCAGTAAGCCAATAGGGCAATGAAATATTTTACGCATATAAGTTTCACAAAGTTTCACCAAGTTTCCAAAAGTTTCACAAGTTTCCAACAGTTTCATAAAGTTTCCAAAAGTTTCACAAGTTTTCATACGAGTTGCACAAAGTTTCATAAAAGTTACATAACAAACAAATCTTATGTTTCTCCCAAAATAGGTGTTTAAAACAGAAATTAAAGTGGGGTTGTAACTCACGGTTTGCTGAGATAAGTCTCGAGTAAGAGAGAAAGGAGCGGAACGCGTCGGGAATCAAAGACGACCTAAAACACCGAAATATTGTGTAAGTATAAATTGTATGATTTAAGTTATGTTAAAGTTCCATTTTAACATTTTTAATATTAAATCTTTATACTTTGAATTCTGTCCAAAAGTTTCAACACGGAAAAGTTATATGTTAATAAGTGTTCGAGTACGTTTTAATGTCCGATTAGTCCCATTATGTCCAAAAAGGGTCGATGTCCAAGGTCAAAGTGTATAACTTACAAAAATATTAAGTTACTCGTTTTTGGTCATATTTTACGGCGGAATTTGGGCAGCGCTTCCGCGCTATAAAAATTTAGTCCATTTTCCAAAACACTTTCCCGCTTTAACAATCATTTCAAACTATAACTTTCAATAATAGAAGTGTTTTTAATCCTCAAACTCATCTAAACAATTTCATTTATAAAAAAAGTAAGTTTCCAAGTCTATAATCTGTGGTAAAATTATTTGGACACTATTTTAACGTTTAGGTTCTCAAAACGACATTTTCGGTGAACAGCAAGATCCAGACAACGGCTAGAGATATTCAGCCGCCGGTTGGACCTCAGCCGTTGGCTGAATATCTTCAGCCGCCGGCTGGAGGCCTTCCGCCAGTTTCTTGTTTTCGTTATTTTTCGATTTTTAAGCCGTTTTAATGATAGATTTTTGCATGCAAACTGTTTTTGATTAAATATATTCATTTTAGAGTAAAAGTCACAGTTTCTTTTAGATCAATTTCATCAAAATGTGGATCTTTGTGTTAAACCCGATTTTAAGCAAGAAAACGTTTTAAACTTTTATAAAAACAATTTTTCAGTCTTTGGATCGTCCATGCAAGTAAAGATTTGTGAAATAAAAGAAAGATAGAAGAGTTTTAGAGAAGGAAAAAGCTATGGAACGGTTTGGATGAGAAATAGCTTCAAGGTGGTGGAAAAACTTCTTCAAAACCCGATTTTTATGCTTCCCCTTGATACCCCTTTACTTTAGGACCATTTGTGTATGTTTGATGGACGATTTTGGTGGGTTAATTTACTGTTTTGGATGTGTAAACTTTCTGTTTTGCTTGGTGTTCTTGAGAGGAAATGTAGAGAGAGAGATGTGTGTGTGATTTTTGATTTGAAAATTAAAATGAAAGTGAATGGTGTGGTGTGGGAAAGGGCCAAGACTGGCCTAGGGACTCTAAGTGGCAGATTTCGTGGTCCAATTCCGTCATAAATGTGTTGGTCCAATTGTATTTCATGCAAAAGTGAGTCACCAAGTCACAGTCAGCGGCCTTTCAGCCGCCGGCTGGCCATATCCAGCCGTTGGCTGACAGCTCTCAGCCGTCGGCTGGAAGGCATTTCCCAGCTCGGTGATGTTTTAAGTTTTCCGTTATTGTTAGTTGTGGACTAGAATTTTATTACCTTCCGTTATGAACTTAGTCAAGTTCTTTGTATAGTTTCTTGGTGTTAGGATTTATAAGTTGATTCCGACTTTGGTTCCGACACAATAAAAGACACACAAGTACGAACTAGAAATATACGACCACGATAAGATGCAACTAAGATTTGAACCGATATAGTAAATGAGAATCACCAGAATTTTAGACGGTTGTCACATTCTCCCCGGGTTGAAAGAAATTTCGTCCCGAAATTTGACTCGTCCCATCAGGTAGAAGTATCTTTGAACAGATGCGGATACTTTTGACGTATCTGGTCCTCACGTTCCCATGTGAATTCATGACCACGTCTGGAGTTCCAACGAACCTTGACAATAGGAACACGACTTTGTCTGAGTTGTTTGACCTCGCGGTCCACAACTTCAAGCGGTTCCTCGATAAAGATGAGTTTGTTGTCGATATTGACCTCGTCGAGTGGGATGACGATGGTCTCATCAGATAAGCACTTCTTCAAGTGCGAGACATGGAATACGTTGTAAACATTGGAAAGAACTTGCGGGAGTTGGAGTCGATATGCTACTGGCCGATACGCTCGATAACTTCGAATGGTCCGGTATACCTTGGGCTTAGCTTGTCGCGCTTCCCGAAGCGAACTACCCCCTTCCATGGCGATACTTTAAAAGCACACGATCGCCAACTTGGAACTCGAGGGGTTTCCTTCGGTTATCGGCGTAGCTCTTCTGCCGGGTACGGGACGTCTTCAGTCGCTCTCTGATGGTAGTAATCTTGTCGATGGTTTCCTGGACGATGTCGAGCCTTGTGAGTTGTCGATCGCCGGCTTCTAGCCAACAGAGCGGCGACCGGCACTTACGTCCATATAAGGCCTCGAACGGAGCGCACTTGATGCTAGCATGGTAGCTGTTGTTGTAGGAAAACTCGATCAGGGGAAGGTGAGTATCCCAACTTCCTCCGAAGTCAACTACGCATGCTCTAAGCATATCCTCAAGTGTTTGGATCGTCCTTTCGCTTTGACCGTCGGTTTGAGGGTGGTAAGCGGTGCTAAGGTCTAGTCGTGTCCCGAGCGATTTCTGAAGCGCGTTCCAAAAGCGGGACGTAAATCGACTATCCATGTCGGAGATAATGGAGAGAGGTGTTCCGTGGCGAGAAATGATTTCGTTGATGTAGATTTGCACGAATTTCTCCATCGAGTGGGTCTCTCGTACCGGTAGGAAATTAGCAGACTTTGTTAATCGGTCCACAATTACCCAAATTGTGTCGTTACCCTTTGCCGTCCGGGGAAACTTGGTAATGAAATCCATGGAGATTTGTTCCCACTTCCACATAGGAATCTCCGGTTGTTGTAGTAGTCCTGAGGGCTTCTGATACTCCGCCTTGACCTTCGAGCAAGTAAGGCACTTGGCTACGTACAAGGTGATATCCTTCTTCATGCCCGGCCACCAATAATACTCCCAAAGGTCCTTGTACAACTTATCAGATCCAGGGTGGATCGAGTATCGGGAACGGTGGCCCTCATCCAAAATTAGCTTCCGAAGATCTTCAGATTTCGGAACCCAGGCTCGGCCCTTGAAGTAATGGATTCCGTCGGATTTGAGTTCGAACTCCTTCTCATGATTGTGCAGTGTTTCACCCTTTAAGTTCTCAGGTTTCAACGCTTCTCGCTGAGCCTCGGCGATTTGCGTTTGCAGATTTGTCTGAATCAGAATACCTAGTGCTCTAATCCGAGATGGTCTTACCCTTTCCTTACGACTCAGGGCGTCTGCTACTACGTTTGCCTTACCCGGGTGGTACTTGATCTCGCAGTCGTAGTCACTCAGTAGTTCACGCAAAGCAATAAGTTTCTTCAATGCAAATTGTTATTGATAATGTTATCAAAACTACTATTTCTTCTCTTTCTTCTCCATGTTTCCTTAATGTACATTATCAATTTATATTTTGTCTCATCAAATCAATAATACGGATTATAAATTATCCTATCAATCTTCCACTATTTGATGATGAAAAAACAAACAATAAACTGAGAACTTGAAAATTTCCCCCTACAACTGAGATCTATGTGAAGAAGTAGACTTTCTATACATTGAAGCCTTCAATTGTTGTTTCACGCCACCACACTTCATATAAGTTGCAAATCATATGAATAATGTAATATCTTCCCTTTTTGTCATCATCCATTTGGGAAACTTTGAAAATATGTAACTTTGAACATCTCTTTACAAGTGCTAAGCATATTAAGCTCCCATTTCAAGCCTTCCAATGTCTCAAATTACCCACCATTAAGCACACACCCAAAAATAATGAATTTGTGAAATCTAAACTCAAACTAGTAGTTGTAATAAAGTTAAAGTAGTATACCTTCTTCTTTGAATCAAGAGTTGTTAATCTTACATAAGGTTAAATCACTTTGCACAAGTGAAAACATTTTCCTCAAGTGTTCGATGTTTAAGATCACATCCAAATGTTCCAATTCTCATATCCACTTTTGGAACATACTTTTTCATATTTTTCCCCTTAAACCAATATTTAGATATTAATACTGCCTTTATAGTAACCATGAAGAGCAATAATAAAATAGTCAAGCAGTACTTACAAAATAGGAGCAGTACTAACTTCGTCATCGTACAAAAAATGTGTATTATAGTACTAACAACGTAGCAGCCACATTAACAATATAAGAGAAACACTAGCTAAAAATTTGTAGTAGATTAAAAATTAAGTAACTTGTCATTGACAAACTCGATCATGCTCAAATTTTTACGCAAAGTAGATTTGTGTATCTTGGACCACATATCAAAATATCAAGATGATCAAACGGTTAACAGATACACATCAATTGTTTTACCATGGTTTCATTCAGTAAACAATAAACATTCAACAACCAAATTTAAAATAGTACATCTCCTTATCTAAACACCCACATTTTAACACAAACTAAATCTATATTCCTTGAAGCACGTACCAAAAAATCACGAAGATCCAATGTGTAACGAATAAACAACGATCATTTTAGTATACATAAACACAATAAATCTAACCTTTCAGCAGCAGATTTCAAAAATATATATCTCATGAGAAAAAACTCAGATCGAAAATTCATTAGGTCAGAATGTGCTTTTATGTGTGAAGAATCTACAACAAACATTTCGTCTTAATTCGACGGCTAACGAATAAGTTATGCCCTTTTTACCACGGATGCCCAGAATATGACGAACATAAAACTTAATTTTCGAACTTGAAGATCTCCTTCTTTTTTCTTCTTCTTCTTCTTCTTGTAAACTTGTGGATCTTATATCTAGAGCACCTCATGTGCTCTCATACCACTTGTTAGGATCGTCTAGGTTATGTAAACACAACCACACTTATACATATAGATCTAGATCTATCAAAGAAGTTTAGCAGCGGATTAAACACTTTGATATTACAAGTTATGTGATTAAACGAATATTGTATATGAATAACACTTTGAACAATAACACAATAACAATTACCACCAAGTCTCAATCTATTAATAAAAAACAAATTAACAGACGTGTGTCTTTACATACAAGGATCTATAAAAGACCTTGAGGCTCAAAGCTAGGTTTTCTAGGAAACGACTTCAACACCAACCTCAAACTATTTGATCAGAATAGACGTGTTTCTTCTCTTTACAATGATCAATCTTGACCTTAAGGCTGAACAAAGGGGAACGATCTCAAGTGGTGAGACCGTTTGGTGTTTTCCTATGAACAAACATGATTGAAAACCACACATTTACAATTTATAGGGATCTCTTTATATATAGAGTCCCCTAAGACTTACATAAGGAAACCTAGTTATATTAGGAGACTAATTCTTTAGATCTTTATCTTGAAAAGCAAGTCTTCCATATATTAACCCTAGTCGCGGTAGTAACTGATTTGCAGTAGTAACATCATCGTGCAATAGTAATTGGCTCTTGCAGTATTAACAAGATAACCTTGCAATATTAACCATGGAGTTAGTACTAACTGTGCAGTACTAATTATGTTCTCTTGAATTGGGTAGTACTAACTGTTGTATGCAACATTAATTATTGGAAGCACTCCTATTAGATCAATAATTCCATAATAAAAATCCCATAATTTAATCCTAACAATCTCCCTCTAAACTTATGCTTTGTTCACGCGAAGCAATAAGTTTCTTCAATGCAAATTGTTATTGAGAATATTATCAAAACTACTATTTCTTCTTTGTCTTCTCCATGTTTTCTCGATGTACATTATCAGTTTATATTTTGTATCAACCACTCAATAACAGATTATCCTAACATTGTAGTTAAACTACCATAACTTTTGGTATAAATATCCACTTATATATCCGTAAAATGTTACGGAAATCTGATATGTGTATCTTTCCAACATATATGACACATATAATATAGACAAGTAAATAGTTACAGTTCTTCCAATCAATATAACTAAAACTTCAGTCAAAATGTCTTTCTGACCACCCTTTAGTATTTCTTCAGTATCTTTTTCTAGAAACATTCAAATCTTGACTTGTTTGATGATATAAAAACTAAACTCGCAGAGCTTTCCAACCATATATGATACATATTTATTGAACTTGCCAATCGTTCCAGTTTCTTATTTCAATGTGACCATTTTCCAGAATGTTTTTACTGGTTTTCATCTTCTTTTATTAAGCATGTTATTATATATCTTTTATTATGATTATTGATTTTATGTTTTTGTAAACGTAGTTACTAGATGGAACAAACTAATAAAAACCTGAAGCATGATACTTATAGTTGGAAAGACCAAGGTCTTATGACCTTATGTGATTTCTTGAATAAATATGTTATGAAGCATGGACGAACCTTCCCGTTTAAATGGCTTGAAATTTAACCCAAGTTTGAGAAAATTATTAAACACAAATTCGGTAGTAACAAGGATTTAAAGAACAAGTATGATGCGATGAGAACTGATTACAATCTTTGGAAGTATTTAAAGAATGGATAAACCGGTCTAGGATGGAATGCAAATACCGGAAAACTAGATTGTTCAAATGAACGGTGGGAAAAGAAAACAAAAGTAATATTTCACTTAAAAGATAACTATATGTTCTTAATATATTAATTTTATATATTCATTCAATATTTTATAATGTAGGAAAACATAAAATTTAAAAAAAATTCAAAAGAAACAACCATCCATTGAACTATAAAAAGCATGAGATCAATTATTTGGCGATGTAGTAGCTACTGGTGTAGATTGTGTAGCCCTGTCTATCGATCCAAATAATTTGAAGAAGGTCCCTAGTATGAATCTTTCGGTTGAAGATATAGGAAATGATGATGGTGTAGATCCTTATTATGTATACACTCAATACTCTTCTCGTCTTCTCGACTTGATAACCTAAATAGTCAAGATGAGGTTTTATTTCCAGGTTACATAAATGAAATGAGTCAAAAAGATGTTGTAGCAACAACTAATAGTTCCAGAAGTCTATAGATACGAGTACTAAAGCTAAACGTATTCAAATGAAGTGTAAAGGGAGAGAATCGACCAGAGTTGCAATGTTTAAGGAGATTATAACTCAAAATAAGGAAAGTATGACTCAAGCTAATGTAATCAACAACGTGTAATTCAAACATTTTAGGCGGATAAAAATCAAGGTAGTAGTATAGTATTAAATCACTTCATATTTCGATAGCTGAAGGGTTCATGATCAAAGTTGATGACTCTTTGCAATGGATATATTTGAGGATGCCAAAAAAAAGAGACATGTTTATGAACCTACCCGACGATGGTGTGAGAATGGATTGGTTGCATCGCAAACACGATCAAGGCAAATAAAGTTTTAGTATTATCTCGAGAACTTTATGAAGTCGCTATTTTACTATATGTCGTTTTTTTCAATAATTATTGTATTCGGGATTTGTTTGAATTTTAGGTCTTTGTGTTATAATTACTTTGTGGATTTATAGTGTTAGTAGGGAATGACTCATACACATAGTCCATTAACCCCCTAAACACATAACCTGACTTACAAAAGCTTGCCTGCTATCTCCTAGCTCCGACCCTTAGGCTCCGGCGTCCGGACACAAGGCTCCGGCGTCCGGACACTTGGCCCCAGCATCCGGACATTTCGTCCCGCCGTCCGGACACAAGGCTTCGGCGTCCGGGCACCGAGAATCAGGCCCCGTGTCCGGGAGATTTGACCCCGGCACCCGGGCTTCGGCCACGTGTCCGGAAACCTGGCCCCGGCACCCGGCCCCGTGTCCGGGTAAAATGGCCCCGTCACCCGGCCCCGTGTCCGGCCAAAATGGCCCCGACACCAGGCCCCGTGTCCGGGTAAAATGGCCCCGGCACCCGGCCTTGTGTCCGGGTAAAATGGCCCCGGCACCAGGCCACGTGTCCAGGTAAAATGTCCCCGTCACGAGGCCCCGAGTCCGGGTAAAATGGCCCCGGCACCCGGCCCCATGTCCGGGTAAAATGGCCCCAGCACCAGGCCCCGTGTCCGGGTAAAATGGCCCTGGCACCAGGCCCCGTGTCCGGGTAAAATGGACTCGTGTCCGGGAATTTGGCCCCGACACCCGAGCCTTGGCCCCGTGTCCAGGAATCCGGCCCCGTGTCCGAAGGTTTAGCCCCGGCACCCGAGCCTTGGCCCTGGTACCCTAGCCTTGGCCCCGTGTCCGGCATTTAGGCCCCGACACCCGGCACTTAGCCCCACGTCCGAGAATCCGACTCCGTGTCCGGGAATTTGGCCCCAGCATCCGGCGCCCGTGGCCCGACGTCCGGCACCCGTGGCCCGGTTTCCGGCCCGACGTCCGGCACCCGTGGCCCGGTGTCCGGCACTCGTATCCCGGCGTCCGGCACTCGTGGTCCGATGTCCGGCACCTTGGTAGCACTTACGCCTAGGCTGTCACTCATGTTTTTGGCCCGACACTCCAGAGCCAATACTTATACCTTGAATCTAATAAGTACCGTATTCCTCAAAACCAACACTAGTGCCTTGGGATTTATCTCATAGTATCATACTCCTGACATCCTACCAGTCAGACACTCAAGCCTAATCCTTGAGTGTAACCGTCAAAGCATTAATAAAGTTATATAATGATATAGACGTTAATACCCGTTGGAATCCTATTGATGAGCCATAAATGGTCATCATTGCCATACGTTGTTGATGCCTGCTAGTGTTGGGTATAAATACTCAACACTTCAAGTTTTGGACATATCTTCTCCACTCTCATACTTGCACACAGTATCTCTTGACCGGAATACCTATACACTTCCCGCAGTAAACATATTCCGATCATCTTTCTCCAACCAGCCACTTGACCACCTTAGGCTTGCCAAGAGCTTGATAGGTTCGCACTGCCAAGCAGGAGGTCAAGGGGTTGAATCCCAAACACCCAAGTTACTGAGCCTGTCAATCATTGCTCTAACATTGGCGCCATCCGTGGGACACGTTTTAGCAACGGTGTCTCATTTCATTTATATCTTTTTTCATTTCATTTCTTAGTCTCAACACCATTTTTTCTTCTCCATGGAAGGCAATTCCTCATCACAAATCGGTTCACTTAAGCCAAAGACAACCACCAATACCCCATCCACCACCCCACCTAATTACATATGCATGACGCAGGAAGAAACTACATCTCGCAAAAGGAAGGCATCAGTCCTTCAGGATTGGGTGATGGAGCCTATTTGCTTCCCACCAATTGAAACTCCTTCCATCAACCCTGTAGTAATACAAATCCGGTTAGCCAACTATGAAGTGAATAAGGCATATGTTGATACAGGGAGCTCAATGGACATTATTTATGCCCACTGTTTTAGGAAGCTCCCTGAAAAAGTACAACATTCAAAGCGTCCAACACAATTCCCTCTAGTGGGGTTTTCAGGTGAGACGCATTGGCCAATCGGAGAGGTAGCAATAAACATGATGTTAGGAGAATATCCACACTATAGGTTAGAAATGATTAATTTTGCAATCATTGATGCACCATCGGCCTACAATGTCCTACTGGGCAGGCCTGCATTACAAAAATTTGGAGCAATTCCATCAACCATTCATGGCATGATAAAGTTCCCTACCCCAGCTCGCATAGCCACAGTCAGGGCTAGAACGTCATGGCCTAAAGAGTGCAAACAGGTAGAGAAACCAAAACTGGTAGAGGGTCCCAAAAGTGATCCGGCAATGGAAATCATTGATGGTCCGGAACAAAAAGTTATTATTAATAAAAACTTCCCTGAACAACCAGTGACCATTGGTTCACAACTCCCAGCACAGACAAAGACTAAACTCATAGCGTTACTAGAATCACACCTTGATGTCTTCGCATGGCAGACATCAGACATGACCGGTGTCCCAAGGGAACTAGCAGAGCATTCCCTAAACGCGAATCCCAATATTGTGCCAATCCGACAGAAAACACGAGGCATGGCCCCGGATCGTAGTAAATCTGCATGTGACCAAGTAAACAAAATGGTCGAAGCAGGGATTGTCAGAGAGGTAAAATACCAAACTTGGATTGCTAATCCAGTTATGGTAAAGAAGGGGGATGGTTCTTGGAGATTATGCGTTGATTTCAAGGACATCAACAAAGCTTGTCCAAAGGACAACTATCCTTTACCATAAATCGATTGGAAAGTGGAATACTTAGATAGATTTAGACTCAAATGCTTTTTAGATGCATATAAAGGTTATCACCAAATTTGTATGAAAAAAGGTGATGAAGACAAAACAGCTTTTCACACAGACCAAGGCATATTTTGTTTCCAAAAAATGCCATTTGGCTTGAAAAACGCTGGAGCAACCTATCAACGTCTAATAGATGAAACTTTCAAAAATCAAGTGGGAAGGAACATAGAAGCCTATGTAGATGACATAGTTATCAAAAGCAATACGGAATACATCATGTTGGCTGATATCCTGGAAACTTTCCAAACATTACGTAATATTAACATGAAGCTTAATCTATCCAAGTGTAGTTTTGGAATGGAGGAAGGAAAATTCTTGGGACATATTGTTACACCTAATGGCATCAAAGTCAATCCTAAGAAGGTTCAGGCAGTCATTGACATGTCATCTCCTTCCACCAAAAAGCAAGTCCAAAGCCTAAATGGCAAGCTAGCAGCACTTAGCCGTTTCTTGTCCAAAGCCGCAGATCGATCCCTCAATTTCTTTAATACCTTAAAGGGATGCATTCGGAAAAAAGACTTCTCATGGTCTGAAGAAGCAGAAGTGGCATTTCAAGAAATGAAGAAATTCATGGCCAATCTCCCAACACTCACGGCTCCAATAGCCGGGGAGACACTAACTATATACTTGGCTGCTTCCAAGGAATGTGTAAGCACAGTTTTAGTAGCCCAAAGGGGCGAATCACAAATGCCGATCTATTTCATCAGTAGGGCACTGAAAGTCCCAGAGGTTAATTATCCATGTTTGGAGAAATTGGCACTCTCTTTGGTTCATGCGTCTAGACGTTTGAGGAGATATTTTCAAGGACATCCCATCCAAGTGCTAACAGAAAAACCAATCAAACAAATATTGGGAAAACCAGAAGTGTCGGGACGATTAGCAAAATGGGCAATTGAACTGGGAGAACATGAAATTTCTTTCCAACCTCGAAACTCGATGAAAGGACAAATCTTGGCAGATTTCCTGGCTGAAATCGAAGGAATGGAAGAACCAAAGGATCCATTAGTGACAGACAGCCCTACTTGGACCCTCTTCACAGATGGAGCATCCAGCCTAGAAGGGTCAGGAGCTGGCCTCATACTCACAGATCCAGACAAAAACGAGTATACCTACGCCCTTAAGTTTGACTTTCCGGCAACCAACAATGAAGCCGGATATGAAGCTCTCTTATCAGGGCTACGAATAGCTAGAAAGATGGGAGTTCAAAATATAGAAGCTTTTGTGGACTCCCAGTTGTTAGCTAATCATATCAATGGTAGCTATGAAGCAAATCAAACTTCCATGCAACAATACTTGGAAAAAACCAGAAAAATCATTTCGGACTTCTCAAAATTTACCATAGAGCAAGTGCCAAGAAACCGTAACAAAATAGCAGATGCATTGAGCAAACTTGCAGCATCCTCCTTCGCCCACCTCAAGAAAGAATTGTTGGTGGAAGTCCGAACTGAGAAATCCATAGTGCCAACAAAGGAAGTGGCCGCAATAACGGAGGAAGACTGTTGGATGACTCCAATAAAAAACTTCCTTCAGAATGGACAACTCCCGGAAGACAAACAACTAGCAAGGAAAATCAGAATGAAGGCACCAATGTATCTCCTCATAGACAACTACCTGTTTAGGAAGTCTTTTTTGGGTCCACATCTAAGATGTGTCAGCCCAACACAAGCAAAGGATCTAATTCAGGATGTACATGGTGGAAGTTGTGGCATGCATGCAGGCCCTCGTTCG
Organism: Senecio squalidus; assembly: GCA_910822075.1. Classification (NCBI taxonomy): domain Eukaryota; kingdom Viridiplantae; phylum Streptophyta; class Magnoliopsida; order Asterales; family Asteraceae; genus Senecio; species Senecio squalidus. The sequence goes on from CAJVGC010000508.1 coordinate 23,329,614, forward strand.
GTAACCACTAAGGTCATGAGACTTGGATACTTCTGGCCATCCATGCACAGAGATGCAAAGGAAGAAATTGAAAAATGTGAATCATGCCAAAAACATGCGTCAGTCTCAAAAATGCCAAAGCATGACCTCATTCCAGTGACTAGCGCATGGCCATTTTACAAATGGGGAATCGACATTGTCGGATCATTCCCCCCTGGAGTAGGCAATGTTAAATACCTTTTAGTGGCTGTGGACTATTTCACAAAATGGATTGAAGCTAAGCCCTTGGCAACTATCACCGGGCCTCGAATGATAAGCTTCGTTTGGGAACATATAGTATGTCGCTTTGGAGTTCCACACGTCCTAGTCAGTGATAATGGAAAACAATTTGCAGATAATCCATTTAAGACTTGGTGTCAGGATATGGATATCCAACAACGATTTACCTCTGTGGCACACCCACAAGCTAATGGTCAGGTGGAAGTCATGAACAAAGCAATCGTCAAGGGAATTAAGGCCAGATTGGGAAAATATGCAAAGGCATGGGTAGACGAAATCCTAGGCATTCTTTGGGCACATAGAACTTCTCCCGGCAGAACTACATCTGAAACCCCTTTCAGCCTAGTCTATGGCACTGAGGCAGTTATCCCACCAGAACTTACAATCCCTACTCACCGGACCCTTCATTTCAATCCGGAGCTAAACGAAGAAGCCCTAAGGGAGAACTTGAATATCATCGAGGAGCGAAGAGAAATATCTCTCATCCGACAAGCAGAAAGCCATAGACAGATGGCTAAGTATTATAACCAAAGAGTCCGACACACATCTCTCAAAGTGGGAGATCTCGTATGGAGAAAGAATGAAGCTAGCAGGACCGAAAACTTGGGCAAGTTGGGTCCCACATGGGAAGGCCCATATAGTGTCCTTGAAGCACATGGAACTGGCTCCTACACCCTGTCTGACTTAGATGGACAACCATTACCCAGGACATGGAATGCAATGAATCTAAAAAGGTGCTACGTTTAATATTTACATACTATTGCAGATTGTCAGCACTTACAACCACAACACCCGTCAGGATGTGCCTAGCCAACAGTTGTTTCAATGCCGAAAGTTAAAAAAAAAAAAAAAAAAAAAAAAAAAAAAATCCTGAACAGCCGGCCAGTTCGGATGTCTCTACAACATGGTACACCTTGACAATCAACAACTAGCCAAGTCTGGATATCTGGGAAATCTGGCAAACTTTGGTATTTGGCCATCTCACTCATCAGGGACTTGGCCACACCATAAGAAAACACTCTTCAAAGAGTCATTCACAGAAATGCATCTCAAAATATAAAGTGGTCTGATTTATGTATCCCACAAGGCAACAAACCTGATGCACCACCCCAAACTACGTTTTGAGGGAAATTTAGCAAAAGGCACATATAGACATCTTACGTCTACGCCAAACATGCAATCACATATTCGTCTTTTTACCTACCGGGAAAAGGCAAACACTTCTCATTGGGAAGCGACATCACTCGCGAGTAAAACATATTGAAGGTTAACCAACAAAAGTGCCATCGGCACGATATGAAATATACATGAGATGCCAACATCTAGCTATGTCATTGGCATACAAAAGAACCATAGGTACTCAAATGAGTGTCATAGACACAATTCAATATAATTACTCTTACGCACACCCAAGATGGTGTGACACAACATCCAAGATAACAGGTTAAAAATGTGTTATTGGCTTGATCACCCAATAAAACATTATTTTTCAAAGACACATTGGCCATGGCCTCGGTCACAACTACTCAAGGCAACCTCAAGCGGCCAAGAAAGGCATGGCCAAAGAATAGCCGGAAGAGACAATAAGAACAAAAAAAACTTAGGCTTCAAAAAACCATTTTAAAACCTAACTGGGGGGGGGGGGGGGGGGGGGGGGGGGGGCATGATAGTGTTAGTAGGGAATGACTCATACACATAGCCCATTAACCCCCTAAACACATAACCTGACTTACAAAAGCTTGTCTGCTATCTCCTAGCTCCGACCCTTAGCTCCGGCGTCCGGACACAAGGCTCCGGCGTCCGGACACTTGGCCCCAGCATCCGGACATTTCGTCCCGGCGTCCGGACACAAGGCTTCGGCGTCCGGACACCGAGAATCAGGCCCCGTTCCGGGAGATTTGGCCCCGGCACCCGGGCTTCGGCCCCGTGTCCGGGAGATAGTCCCCGTGTCCGGAAACCTGGCCCCGGTATCCGGCCCCGTGTCCGGGTAAAATGTCCCCGTCACCCGGCCCCGTGTCCGGGTAAAATGGCCCCGACACCAGGCCCCGTGTCCGGGTAAAATGGCCCCGGCACCAGGCCCCGTGTCCGGGTAAAATGGCCCCGACACCCGGCCCCGTGCCGGGTAAAATGGCCCCGGCACCAGGCCCCGTGTCCGGGTAAAGTGGCCCCGGCACCCGGCCCCGTGTCCGGGTAAAGTGGCCTCGGCACCAGGCCCCGTGTCCGGGTAAAATGGACCCGTGTCGGGGAATCTGGCCCCATGTCCGGGAATTTGGACCCGGCACCCGAGCCTTGGCTCCGTGTCCGGGAGTTTAGCCCCGGCACCCGAGCCTTGGCCCCGTGTCCGACATTTAGGCCCCGACACCCGGCACTTAACCCCACGTCCGAGAATCCGACTCCGTGTCCGGGAATTTGGCCCCGTGTTCGGTAGCTTGGCCCCAACGTCCGACGCCCGTGGCCCGACGTCCGGCACCCGTGGCCCGGTGTCCGGAACTCGTATCCCGGCGTCCAGCCCTCGTGGTCCGATGTCCGACACCTTGGTAGCACTTACGCCTAGGCTGTCACTCATGTTTTTGGCCCGGCACTCCAGAGCCAATACTTATACCTTGTATCTAATAAGTACCGTATTCCTCCAAACCAACACTAGTGTCTTGGGATTCATCTCATAGTATAATACTCCTGACATCCTACCAGTCAGACACTCAAGCCTAATCTTTGAGTGTAACCGTCAAAGCATTAATAAAGTTATATAATGATATAGACGTTAATACCCGTTGGAATCCTATTGATGAGCCATAAATGGTCATCATTGCCATACGTTGTTGATGCCTGGTAGTGTTGGGTATAAATACTCAACACTTCAAGTTTTGGACATATCTTCTCCACTCTCATACTTGCACACAGTATCTCTTGACCGGAATACCTATACACTTCCCGCAGTAAACATATTCTGATCATCTTTCTCCAACCAGCCACTTGACCACCTTAGGCTCGCCAAGAGCTTGATAGGTTCGCACTGCTAAGCAGGAGGTCAAGGGGTTGAATCCCAAACACCCAAGTTACTGAGCCTGTCAATCCTTGTTTTAACATGGATGTTATAAAATTCCTTTTCAATAATTATATGGTATTATGTTCTTATGGTTTTTAATATTGTGAATAGGATATTTTGTTTTTATAGATATTGAAAGAAGAAAGAAGATGATGTTCTTGTTCTTGAATTTTAGTACAAATTCATGCATTATAAGTGATCTCGCTGCAACATACTATTATAATTATATGTATAACTTATAAGGAAGTGTGTATGAGATCTCATTAAACAGGTGAGACTTGGATGAATGAAGTTTTTAATGGAAATCCTATTCGATGTGTAAATGCATTTACAAAGCATCTATATGTGTTTAGAAAATTGTGTGGAGAACTAGAAGTACATTATGGACTAAAATAAGTGATAAAATGTCGGCACTTGAGAAGTTAGGAGTATTTGTGTATATTCTCGCATTAGTTGTGTCCAATAGAGATGTTGAGAAGTTTTTTCAGCGCTCCAGTGAGACTTTAAGCTTTCATGATGTTTTAGAGGCAATAACTGCTTCAGAAAGTGGTTTTTGAAGCTTAACGTGCGACATTATGAGGCCTAAAGATCCAACTTAAATCATGAACGATAAAAGATACATGTGGTATTTTAAGGTACTTAAAGTTTTATTTTATTTTTCGTTTATAAAATTTCATATTATATCATTATCATTAATGTATTAAAAATAAATTTAGGATTGCATTGGATGTATCAGTGGTACACACATAGGGGCATGCAAACCAGAGACTCAACAATTGCGTTATATAGGAAGAAAGGGGTTACCAACTTTTTATATCATGGCGACATGTAATTTTAATATGTGTTTTACATTTATATCGGTTAGATGGGAATGATCAACACATGATACTCATTTTTTTCTTCATTCCATCATCACATCATTAATGAAATTTCCAAAACCACTTGAAGGTAACCAAATATATATAGCTTTATATACCATAATTAAATTATCTATTTATTCATTTTTTTCAATTTACTAGAAAAATATTATTTGGTTGAAAAAGGATATCCATATTAAAAAGATATCTTGTTTCTTATTCTAAGATAAGATCTCATCAGTCTCAGTTTCAACATGAGCTTCTCATGTCAACAAATATGCAGGAAACTTTCAACCATTCACATTCATTTCTACGAACTTATATAGAGAGATCTTTTGGAATTTAAAAAAAATGATGGAAAATACTTGATGGAATGCCCAAATTTAGTGTGAAAACTCAAATTGATGTAATTATGGCCACTTTTGCTTTTCATAACTACATCCAATTAATTTAAATAAAGACATCATGTTTACTACAATCGATGAACGTCCAAATGACATTCCATGGGATGAATTTCATGATGTTCATTAGGGGTGTAAATTTCGGGTTTGACCCAAAACCGAACCGGGTTTGAACCCGAACCGGTTTGGGTCAAACATACCCAAACCAGTTCCATTTGGGTCGGTTTTTGAAGCTTGAGACTATAACCCGGTCAAACCGGTTCGGTTCCAAAAACCGGTTAAAAACCGGTTTGGACTTTTTAATAAAAAAAAAAGTGCAACTTGCAAAAACACGTTAAAATTCAACTTTTTTAAAACAATTCTTCGCCCACATCATATATAAACGTTGTATTCTACTAAAAATACTTAAAACACATTTTCAAAGCTTAATATTTCGATAATTATTAAAGAAAATGTGCGAAAAAAGTACTAATTCTTATTAGAAATGTAACTAATAAAATTGGGGGGGGGGGGGGGGGGGGGGGGGGGGGGGGGGGAGGGTAACTTGCAAAAACACTTTAATTTTTTTTTTTAAATTATTGGCACACATCATACATAAACATTGTATTCTACTAAAAAAGCTTGAAACAAATTTTCAAAGCTTAATATTTCGACAATTATTAAACAAAAATGTGAGGAAAAAGTACTAATTTTTATTAGAAATGTAACTAATAACATCGGAAATTTGAAATTGATTTCTTCATTCTTAATCTTTGTCTACTTGAATAAAGTCATCTTGAACGGGAACTTGTTCATCTTCGGAGCTAGATGCTCGGGTAGCTTCATCGAGAGCGATTTCTTCATCGTAAAGTGATATTGCAACTCCTTCTTCCACCTCGATATCGAGTACTTCGCCTTCATATTCTAGTTCGCCTTCAAGATTTTAGTGGTCTTGTGTACCTTCGGCCGCGTCTAAGTAATCCTTCAAGCAAATGCACATCTCCAATGTCGCCGGTGTGAGTCTTGTTCTTCGTAAAGATAATACCCTGTCACTAAGAGAAAAAGCAGATTCCGAAGCTACTGAAGAAGCTTGGACGGTTAGTAGATCTTTGGCCATGGCGGATAGAACGGGAAATTGAGCTTCCTGTGCTTTCCACCAAGCCAAAACCTCAGAGTTGGAGAATTCTTCAACCCCCATAGTGGCTAAATAATCGGTTCCCCTATACCTCCCATATTCGGTATCAGTTTGATCACCCCCATCCCCTGGCACGTTTAATGTTTTCTCGTCTTAAATTGTTAAACAAGTCAATTACCGGGTCTCCGCTAGTATAGTTTTCATAGTTCGACGCCATAGAAGAACTTGATTCACCCACATTTGATGTTCTATATTTGCTAAAATAAACCCCAAATAACCCTTTAAAAGGATTATCAAATTCGACTATGGCGTTATCGGCATAAAATGGGTCAACAACGAGATTCAAACTTTCAAAGATTTTTCTTATATTGTATTCCACCCCAATTTTGTTCAAACACGGGTTTAGTGCGGCGGAAACGATAATTAAAGGTGACAATTTATCAAAATATTTTCTCATTTTTACTTTCATGGGGGCTACCATTAGCTTATACAAATCACCTTTAAATTCATAATCGTCTAACTTTGCCGCCATAAAATTGATTTGTATAAGGACTAAATGACTCGTGGGATAATAAACACTCGATAATAAAGTTGTTGTGGTTTTAAAAACTTTTAACAATTGACTTATTTTATGAATATTTTCCCAATTTTCAAGCGGAAATGGTGTATTACCCCGATGTCTAACCACTAAATCGCCATGAAAATAAGTTAAAGTACTTTGTTGGCGTAAACCACATACAAGCATATTGTAATTCTAATTCCATCTTGTGGGAACATCCCAATTAGGGGCCAAAAAGATGGAATTCGTTTCCTTACAAACTTTCATATATGTCTTGTATCTACTTTTGTGTTTTGAAAATATATCGCCTAATATTTTTCTATAAGACATTATGGCGTCTTTTACTTCGGTGATTTCTAGTCCGGCTTGCACAACCAATGTAACACTAGGATTTTAAACACACAATTTTTTTTTTTTTATAAACATTCTACAACATTTACATAACTTAACCAAAGTGAAAGTTATTGTTTTACTTCTACTAAGATAACATTTATAACGTTTTGAGCGGAAGCTCGTTACAAAAGATTTAATATCATATTTAGGTCCCCATCCATTCTTCATATGCTTGCCTTGCAAAATTAGAGATCCTTTTTACCTACAAACATAATAAATCATAATATACATTAGCATTAAGCTAGTGAGCATACATAATGACATATTGATACGTCTCCAAGACTAAAGTCTTACTACATACCCTCGCGGTATAGAAGTATAGTTAACTCTACTCTTTTCCGACTAATGAAAGTCGATTCTATTTCTCATCGACATATACATGTCTTCTCTATTCTTCTCTAACATAATAATATGTTAGGATATCATTCCCATACTTAAACTACCTTAAAACTTACTAAAAACTGATCTAGGCACTAGTTGCTCCGCAACTATACATTCTGGAAAATCACCCTTGGCTACTGAGTGCCAGTTGCGGCGCAACTAGGCCAGTAGCAGGGGTGACTTTCGTTTTTGATCGTTTCCTGCACTTACATGTTAGTTTACGCCACTTCTAGTCCTTATTTCCGCTAACAACTCTAACTATAACTTGGAATAACATACTTATCAATCTTCAACACATTAATACAAAATTTTAAACACATAACCATATGAAAATGAGTCTCGTATACTCACCTTGGCGTTGAAGTACGTTCACTACTCTTTTGTTGCTTTACCCTTTCCTTTGTCTTTTAAATATGAGTTTATAAGACCAAAACACCATAGCTTTCAATACTCATAACAACATAACTAACAACTTTGTTACACATTTCTTTTCAAAAATCTAAACATTAACTTGCTTATTCATTTCCTTCCCAACGTGCCACTTTTGGGGTCTTTTGACCCGTTAGGCTTTTATACCTACATAGAAGCATTTTAAATCACCATCTACCTTATACACATATCAACAATACATATATAAAATGGTCATTTCCTTTTCTTTAACAAATTTCTACCCATTGCCACTCCTTGGGTCATTTGACCCATTTGGCAACATCAAAAGGAGAAATCATAGTACTATATTCTTTCTCATTCAAAAACTTAAACATACAATTCTCACATCAAATTAACATACAATCAAAGCTCAAATTAACAATTTTCTTCAATTATTATGATTATCCCCAAATTATCAAAAACCTAATTTTACCAATTAAGCATTTTATTAAGACTATAACACATAATATAAACCCAAATTCATCAAATAATATTAAGTGCATAATTTTACCTTCTTTTCCTCCAAACACCAATTTAGCTAGATTCCTTTATCTTCTAATCTTAACTCTTTATAAACTTCACAAATTTAACACCAATTTGAGGAAATTGCAAATGCTCTTAGCTTGATTTCAATTACACGCACTCAAAACACATACAAGAAATCCAGAATTTGACACCTAATCATCGTACTCATACTCAATTTCGGATTTACACCTTTAGTCCCTCAACTTCTCAAATCTTTCTAATTTACAAAATTACTAGCATTATTAACTAATTAAGTCCTTTCTAACTAAAATTAACTATCTTTCTTACAATTCTAGTCTTTCACTTATAAAACTTCTCAAATAACATAAATATAAAACAATCATATTATAAATAAATAAATACTTACGAAATATTCTAATTTCCGAGAACCGGGATGTTACAACCAAATTAATAATGTGTGCAACGCATCGACCATGATAAAATTAACCGTTCATTGGTGGTTTGTATATTAGTTTTAGTTTACCCACCGCGTTTGTATTATTACTCGCATAATCAAATGCAATTGAAAACACTTTTTCTTCCAAATTATACCTTTGTAAAACATCCCTTAACATATAAATAAGTTTTGACCCGAGTACGGATAAGGAAATGAGTCAAAAGTAATAACCCTCTTCATCATTTGCCACGATTCGGGATCACACCATTGTGCAGTAACGCAAAGGTATGAATCAGGAAAATTATGACGAGCCGACCAAACATCGGTTGTTAAGTTTACATTTGTATTTAAAGTTTCAAAACCTTTTATTAACATTATTTTAGCTGTTTTTCCAAATTTTTAAACAATCACTTCTGTGACAACCGTCTAAAATTCAGGTGATTTTTCAGTTACTATATCGGTTCGAATCCCTAGTTACTCTTTTTATAGTGTTCATAATTCTCTAGCTCGTACATGTGTGTCTTTATTTTGTCGGAACCAGTGTCGGAATAACTCCCGGAATCAATTATATAAGTCCTAATACCAAGAAAACATTTAATGAACTTTCCTAAGTTCATAACGTATCATTATTAAGAACTTTCAGTTAACAAAAAGGTCCAACGAAGCAAAAACGTAAAAACAAAAATCAGATAAAATCTGATTAATGGCACGGTGCGCGGCACCTATTGCTTGGTGCGCAGCACTGGTTGCCAGAATTCAAAATAATTACATTTTTAGTCCCTGCCTCGTTTTTACACAACCAACCAACCAACCACAAACGAGCCTAGACCATCAATTACTGGTTTTGGCAGTCCCCGAGCCTCTTAACATCATTTCCCTATTTTCCCTTTTCATTTTCATTTTCTAAAATAAAAAACACACACACACAAAACACATAGTTCACCATTCTCTCTCAAAACTCTCACAAGAACTCCCCTAAATCCAGAGATTCCAGCCACTAAATCCACATAAATCAACCATCAAAATCGTTCAATCATCAAAGCAAACAAGGAGGAGCAAAGTATTTTCGGTCTCAAGCTTTCTCTACCGATTTTGGAGCTCTCAATCCTTCAAAAACATCATCCATCCACTTTCATCCGGTAGAAACCTTAATCTTATCTTTATTTACTGTTTTTACAAGTTGCATGTAAGGTCTAAACCATAAAAATGAGTTTTTATGAAGATTCATAACACACATTATACAAAAACGGGTTTCTATTAAACTAACACTTTAGATCTATGTTTTGTGAATAAAGTTATGTACAAACTGTAAAAATGGTGTTTTATGAAGTAACCACTGATTGCATGTCGAAATCTTTGAGTAACAAAACGTTTTTGACAAGAAAAACACAAAACGGGAAAGGACAGCAAGGAGGTGCGCAGCACCCCCTGCTCAGTGTTGCGCACCGGGCTGCTGTCTTTCCAGAAAAATCGTCGTTTGGTCGTTTAAAACTCATACACGCGTTCTGGATTTTTAGTGAATAATGTTATGAAACTGAGATGATTAAAATAATAACAATGGTGACTTGTTTTGAGCTCTTTGGACTTGTTTATATAAGACTATGTGTTATATGTGTTTTGTGAGCGGGAAATGACTTTAGGTTTTGGACGCGAAATTTGGGAGCGGAAGCGCTGCCCAAATTTCGTTAGAAAACTTAAATCACTTCAGCAACCAAAACATGTCTATCATATAAATAAATAACATCAACTATGGACTATTCGGACTAAAAAAGAACGTTAACCGCTTCAGACCAATTATTGGAACAATTTTGACCTTAACACTTATTTCTAAACAAAAGTTACCTAATCTATTATATAAAGTAACCTAATGAGATAATAACTTTTGGACAATCTTGGTATCCTTAGGCATCCCGTGATTCCCGACTCCTTTTCCGATCGATTCCCGAGTTCTCTACCTTCGCAAACCGTGAGTTACAACCCCACTTTGTTTTACTTTTGTACTTTTAAACATTATTTGGGGGAAACATAAGATTCTATGCTTTGTAACTTTTAACACTATTTGCGAATTATTGTAACAATTGGAAACTTGGTACTTTGATACTTTATTGAAACTTTTGGAAACTTGTACGAAACTTTTGGAAACTTGTACGAAACTTTGGAAACTTGGAAACATTTTAAACTTATGAAACTCGTAAACTTTGGAAACTTGTACGAAACCTTATTGAAACTTTTATGAAACTTTGAACTATTATGCGTATATGTGTTGATGCCTTAGCCGGTTAACTAAATTTAGGATACTTGTTAGCGACCAATCCTTGAAGAAAATATAAACCGTAAGAACTTACTGCTACTTTTGGAAACTTTGTTCATTTGCCCGTTTTTGGTTCAGGAACTTTAATACACTATTAGCAACAGCCGTTAGTCATATGGGTATCGATACTTAGGAGCGGTCACTCCTTACTCAGGGTTAGCGACCCAAGTACATATTACTAAGATTCCTTTAGCAACTTATTGAAATATTTTTGGGCTAGATCAGGACCACACAATCGGTTTAGTGTATACTTACTATTTATATTATGCCAAGTGATTGATACGAGTTACTATTTAGTTAAACACATAGTCCCTACGCATACACCTTTTTAGCGCTTGGATTCCGCTGCAACTTTATTTATACGAGTTTTATTTATTTCAATTGCGTGTGTACAAACCTTTTACTATTCACATATATGTTCGAACGTTGTTCCGTTCCTTTTACTTATGACGTCACTATTTTCATGTACTTTCTATTTTTGGAAACTTTTCTCGAAACTCTAAACTGTAACTCACTCACTACTTTATGTAGTTGACACTTTATCTTATGTTTCAGGAAATTAATGTAAGTGTATGGAATGCATGGCAAGGAAAGGGTCGTTATGGTTATGTGAGGCGCAAAGTGGGAAAAGACCTTTCTATTTTGGGAATTTTATTTTGGAACATTGTACTTGTACTTTATTTAAAACTTATGAACTGCTTGGTTGTTGAAACTTGAACTATTTTATTTTATTGAAATGACTTGAAGCGTTTATATTTGCTTATGACCGTGTAATGATATTCCAGCTCTCACATTCCGTGTTTCCGCTTTAGCGGGGTGTGACAACTTCTAAGAGTATTACGACTTACACGAGTATATCGCGGTTGAAGGCACTTTTGAACTACCATAGTGAATCGAGGGTTGTTGAAGTGATTGAATGGCAAGGCGGATTGAATCACATAACCCACAAACTCTTGACGCATCCGCTCCACCGAATAAACAAAAATACTCCCGTCTTGACCCATCGACGATTGATCTGATTTCGGTGCTTTATTGAGAACTTTGCAATGCTTCTCGATATGATTCCTCAACGTCGAGTTGGATTCTTGTTTCAAAAAATGATCGCAATGATTACATTGCGCCATCTTTTCGCCATCAGACATTCTCACCAACCGGTAATGTTGCCAAACGTTACGGTTTCGGGTTGTTTAGAGAACATCTACGATCGTTCTTTCGCTTGTGGAACCACAACCGGTGGAAGCGGTAGAGCTTTGAGTTGCCATTTGATTGTTGATGATTTTTTGAGAATTTTTCGAACGTTTTTCGAACGTATTTTTTGCGTTTTTAGAGAGTTTTGAGAGAGTTAGAAATGTGTGTTTAATCTCAAACTCAACCTACATACTTAGAGTAAATTTGGAATGGCAAAATGGTAAAAAAAAAATACAAAAAATGGTCAAAAAAGCCTCTCCAACCCCCATATTAACGGTAATATGAATTTTCCAATGGCTATGTATACGAACCGTTCCAAACCGGTTTTTTTAACCGGGTTCCCAAACCGGTTTGGGAAAACCCGAGTCCAAAGCATAAAAGTCCAAACCGGCGGTTTGGGTCAAAACCGAACCGGTTTTGGTCAAACCCGGTTTCGGTTTTCGGTTTTCTTTCGGTTTCGGTTTCGGTTTTTTTCGACACGACCAATGTTCATTGTAGCCTCACAAAGTAATAAAGATTTCTCTAAAGGGACGTTTAATTAGATAAAGCGGACTTGTAATGATATTGCTACTTCAATATGGAATGTATGTCGTCTCTGATTTACTACGGTCTTATTTTATTTGGTTTCCGTTTTTTCTTTTCTTTTTGTATATGAAATTGGATGATTATGTTCTATTCATGTAATGACATAGTTAAACATCTTAACATTTAGGATTTATTTATTAATGTCACTTTTATCATTTTATATATTTATGGTAGAGTTACAACTAGTTTGTCAAACACCACTACAAAATTAAATCTTGAGCTACAACTTCCAATAAAAACTTAAATTTTTAGCTTTCAGCTAATGTTGCCGGTATAATAGGAATGAAAATAAAAATAAAATTGTAATAAGATTATTATGTAATCTATTAGGTAATATGACATACATAAAACTCAGTGTTCTAAATAACCCGCCATGGCGCCGCCATGTCTCGCCATTTCTCAAGGCTTGGAGTAGCCGCCATGGCGCCGCCATGTCTCGCCGTTTCTCAAGGCTTGGAGTAGCCGACACGAAATGATGGATAACTTCTTTGTAAAGCTTGGTTACTATATTTTACATTAGTTGTATATTGATATATGAAATTATTAACTTTTTATAATTTATTGGTGTTGATATAACTTAATAATAGTAAAAATATATATAAAAGTATATATAAAATTATAAAATATATTAATTTTTTGCCGCTTTTTCACGCCTTGAAAAACGTCATGTCTCGCCATTTCTTGCAAAGCTTGAGGCTTGCTCATGCCGCCACGCCACGCCTTACGTTATCTATAACCTTGATAAAACTTATCTATGGCTAAAATAAGCAATTCCATTTTGAGCCACCACCGAAAACCTCTACATTTTCAATTCCACTAACCCATCAAATCTCACTCACGATCGGAATCTATTTCTCCAGTTGAAAGATCTAATACTTTTTCAGCAATGGCGAAAACTAGACCAGGCAAACGAGACCTTGAAGTTTATACAATCAGAGGCACAAATAAAGTAGTTAGAGGTAAAAACAATTTTTTTTTTATCAGATTTCATTTTCAGTTTTTCTTTTAGGAGGTAGATGAGATTTGGATGTTTATAGATTTAATTCTAGAATGAAATATATAGATATAGATTGGATATATACAGTTGCATGTTTTTAAATCTAGTTTTTATTGTAAATAGAGAACTACCCAGGTTTTCAGTTGACTAGATTAAGTTGGGATTTTTTTTTTTTTTTTTTGTTGGTTGAAAGATTTCTCAAATTCTAGTTAAATCTAGATCAAATACCAAGTATATGTTGAAAGATCGTAATGCATGGATACACATTCTAGTATTCTACCAATGTTGGGTTTGCATATCGATGGATTGTTTACTTTAGCTAAAATCGAACATAAATACGTTTGTCTATGTCTAGTTTAATTCGTCTCTAGGTGATTGCTTTTGAGCTGTTTAAATTTTGAAAATTGGGTGTGTCATGACCTACTACAACTGATTCTTTTAGTTCCAACCAACCCTAGCGCATATTATTCATATCATGGACGGATGGAAAAAAGATTTTATTGGGTATGCATAAACAGGCAACCAATTTGGCAACCATATTAAGTTATAAAATAAAGGAAATGAAATATTGATTTTGTTGTTTTCATATGTTTTTGAAGTTGGGGATTCTGTGTTGATGAGATCCTCAGAGAACGAAAAAGCCCCTTACGTGGCTCGTGTGGAGACCATTGAGGCTGATGTGAAAGAAAACGTGAAGGTTCGAGTTAGATGGTACTATCGTCCTGAAGAATCACAGGGGGGTAGAAGACAGTTTCATGGAATAAAAGAGCTATTCTTGTCAGACCACTATGATACTCAGAGTGCTCATACGATTGAAGACAAGTGTATTGTTCATACCTTCAAGAATTACACCAAACTGGAGGATGTTGGACCAGAGGACTACTTTTGTCGATTTGAGTACAAGGCCTCCACTGGTGGGTTCACTCCTGACCGTGTCGCGGTGTAAGTTTTGCAATTTCGGCCTATTTTATTTTTATCTTCAAAGTTCAAACAGTACCTTAAAAGGATTTTAATGCGTAAAACCTGGTGTATCATTTTCTTTCAAAGTTAGGTGGTGTTTGGTTGTTACCCTAGTATCACTCTAAGTGTGGGTTTTATTAAAATTTGGAATGGAAATGAAAAAAGCAAACTCACCCATTTTATGGTTCCGATACCAATATTTAAAACCAATCACTGAAAGACAAACACCATTTATCATTATCATTCCCATTCCTCTATTCCCAAAACCTTAAAACCAAACACTCCCTAAGATTATTAGTTTTATTAAAGTTGTACTTTTTGAAGTTATATTTGACAAATTCCCTATATAAAGAATCTAAAAAGTGTGGACAGATAAGTGAACCCAGTTCGTTCTGACCCATACAATTATTTATGGGTAACTCGTCTAACCTTTTCACTTTATCACCTTAATTTTTGCACTCCATAGCTTTGTAACTTTGTTGATTGATTAAATCATGTTTTCTTTACGACCTGCAATTATTGTTTCATGATTCTGTTTTGAAGGTACTGCAAATGTGAGATGCCGTATAACCCAGATGACTTAATGGTACAGTGTGAAGCTTGCAAAGACTGGTAAGCATGGCACGATATCTTCCTTATTGACATATACGTTCCCACAGAAATTATTTTATGTTCGGTTACTTATTTTTTTACTAATATTTTGCATTTCCTGAATGCAATTTAATATAATTCTTTTGTGTTATTTGCAGGTATCATCCTGCTTGTTTAAATATGACGAGTGATCAGGCAAAGCAACTTGAAAGCTTTACGTGTTCCGATTGCTCAGCCATAGATGGTGATGGTAAGAGACCTCTTAATAGAAGTTCTGCATCTGCTCTCGCCAATGGCAAGGTTAGACCACATTTTGTACATTGTAGATAACCTGTTTAGCCAGTATGTGATGTGGTTATGATAAATGCTCACATGCTAATACTCCATCCGTCTGAAAATAACCACAACATATCTTCTCTTAGTTATTCCATCATAAATGCAAACAATTGAAAATTTCTATTCTTGCCTCCATGGATATGTTACAAAGTTTTGGTAGCATTTAGAAATACGTTGAATTCTTATTGATAGGTATTTTCTAAAGTTGACTCATAATTAAGCATAGTTATTGTATTGGATTCCTAGTCAAATGGCGCATTTACTCTGGCAAAAGGAGAATAGTTTTTAGTGAGTGTCCTTAGAAACCATTTATTTTTTATGTATAGACTTGGTTGGAAGCTTTTTCCGTTAATTTTCAGCTTCCATATTTTGAGAAAAGTATACAAACAGTCCCTGGATCACCACAGATGTCCAATAGTCTAAAACGATGCTTATCAAATCCTGGTCCTGTTTCTAGGGATTGTGAGAATGAGAAACCATTGCTAAACATCTCTTTAGAAATTAGTCTTTTTAGTTTTTACTTTCATATTGACATATTGCTATCTGTAGCTAAAAAAATTTGAATTTTTGGCATATGACATCCAACAAAAGTGTAACGGTCGATTTGAACTCCATGCTTTCTTCCCCTAAATTCTCTTACAGTCAAAATATTTTAGAATTCACTGTATAAAATCTGTTGGACTAGGTGCGTTTGTTTGTAGGGTATGGGAATGAGGGAATGACTTTCATTCCCAATAAAGTTGTTTGGTTCATGGGTTTATTTTATGAGAATGGGAATCAAACCCATAATTATAAGCATATTTCATACCTACCAGATATGGTGGGTTTGAAAACCATTCCCATTCCCATTCCCATTCCCATTCCCATTCCCATTCCCATTCCCATTCCCATTCCCATTCCCATTCCCATTCCCATTCCCATTCCCATTCCCATTCCCATTCCCATTCCCATTCCCATTCCCATATCCCATATCCCATATCCCATACCCATACCCATACCCATACCCTTTGAAAACCAAACGCCCATACTTTCATTGCGCCCCCCCTCAAACCGTGCATGTTTTAAAAGCGCCTTTATGGTGCCTACTATGATATTTTCTTGGGTTTTTTTTTTGCTGATATTAACTCTTATATTTCGTTTTTGTTAGTCGGGACACAAGCGCCAAAAGAGTTGATCTCAGATAATGAGCTTGACAAGCTTGTACCATGTGTTTTTGGGTGTTGTACAGTACTGATAATTCTTAGTCATGCCTCTGCCCAAAATGTCTGGTGGTAACAATTAGTGATGAGAACTCGTAGTTTAAACTGTATTTAACGATCTTAACTTCTTACTTTGCAATTTGAGAATTTTATTATTCCAAATTTTGTTCTTATTTGAACACTTGTGATTGGCCATAGTGTTAATCGTCGTTCTGGTTGGAGTTCTCATGGTTCGTTCACCCTCGTCTTCGGTACAATTAACCAGGCTAGTCATGATACGGTTATATCTGTTGGTGACAACGCAACACCAAAAACAAACGAGACTTAAAAACAGAACAATACAAGTGTAGCTTATCTCAGATGATGAAAACAAGATGCCGACATGTAATTTCATATTTTCGTGTAATTATCTCGGTACGAACCAACAAAAAGAAAGCATAGTATGAATAATTAATTAGTTATTACAATTAAAATTTTTATTTTCCATTAAGAAGGAAATTATAAAAAGGAATATACTAATCGCTAGTTCAGGGTAGAAATAAGTTTCATGCTTAAAGCTAACAAGCAATAACTGCTATAATGAAATCGTCTTAAAAACCGGAAAGGAAAACCATCTAAAATGCACTCTTTTATCACTTATATATTAACTGATTAACTTTTTTTAGTAATAGCCAAAAGGTTATGTTTAGTATTTTTCTTCAAAAAGAAAGTGCAAGCATTTGAAACCTAAAGTTTTGCTTTGTAACTAGACCTTAGACCCATGTGTACACACGAACACTTTAAGATCCTTTATTTAACAAATATATGGAGATTTATGAATCGACCGAATTTATATTAAATATATATATTTACGATTACTTTTTTTTTTTTTTAAATATCTAAATAATTATGTAACTAACCAAATATTTGATATTAATATTCATACAATTTAATTATACAAAATATATAAAATTATATCTTCAATGACATGTAGATACATATCTCAAATCAATTAAAAGGTTTTTGTTTTTCTTCTCTTTCATTAATGTACTCCTTTCATCCCATTTTGGT
This sequence comes from Senecio squalidus, assembly GCA_910822075.1. Lineage (NCBI taxonomy): Eukaryota > Viridiplantae > Streptophyta > Magnoliopsida > Asterales > Asteraceae > Senecio > Senecio squalidus. The sequence continues at coordinate 23,347,191 of CAJVGC010000508.1, forward strand.
TGTCTTATTTTGACTTTTTGAACTCTTTTTTTTTTCAACTTTAATTTTAATTATGTTTTTCGTGTTATATAATAGTTGATACAAAATATATGAATGAATTAGGTTTTAAATGTACTTTAATTGATGTAAGAGGTAATTACATAAATCGTTCCTATGGTTTCCTTAAAATTATGGATTTCATCCCTAAAGCTAAAAAATTGCGTAAATCGTTTTCTTCTAAAAAACTAATTACGCTTGTCATCCCTATAAAGGATATCCGTTAAAAAATTTTGTTAAAATCATCGTTAACTAATTACTAATTTCGTTCCTAATGTAGAAAACCGTAATTGGTTTGTAAATGTGGACGATTTATACAACATTTTAAACTTAGGGATAAAATCCATTATTTAGGGTAAATTATAGGTACAATTTATGTAATTAACTCTTGATATAATTTTCATCAAGTAGTATATATATCACAAACATTATTTAGTTTATTTGTAAAAAAATGGCTAATTTGTATATTTAATCAAAAAGAATGGATTAAATTTATTTAATAAACTATCTATATACACTATAAAACATTTGGATATAAAGTGTTGAAAATTTAAGCATGGTCAAATTACTAAACTATCCTTTTAACTAATTAATTATTAAAATATTACAAATATAATTTTATAACACACTTACCATATATACTTAAAAATATTAAACATGTTAATTTTGTTTCTATATAAATTTAGAACAATCAACTAATTAAATGGTTTAAACGAAAATTTTAATTGTTTATAAAATTATTTGTAACATAATATGTACCAACAAAGAAAATTGTTTAGCGAAATTTATTATCGTCGATACATCGTGCGGGTATTTTACTAGTTTGATATGAAGCCCTTTTAAGAGTTGTTTATTTTTATTTTAAAAAAGGCTTGATGGATGAATTTGATTGAAAATAAGAGATTAAATTGGTTGAAAATAAGGCTTCATGGATGAATTTGATTGAAAATAAGAGATTAAATTGATTTCATAATAAAGTTTTTAATGGTCAATAATTTTTAGAATACATTTTTTTATAAATCAACGACCATTTTAAATTTATTTTATTTGTAAAAACATTACATTATTGAAAAAATATGTGAAAACATAATGTATAAAAATGACGTATATGTTGTAGTGTTCTTTTTTATTTGGTTAGATATAATATATACTATATTTTAAGTGTGTTTTTTTACCTTCTAATTATTAAAATTCCAATTTTAATTTTGACAGTAATTTGTAAATCATCTAACTATAATTAACAAATAATGAATGAATTAAGAATTTAGAAAAATTAAAATTATAAAAAGAAAAGAAAGAGCTTAACGTTTTTAGAAAATCTTACTATTAACTATTTTAAAAATACTATCAATTAGAAATGATGAATAACTAATTGATTTAAAAATGGATAAATTATTAAAATCTTCTTCTTATCTTTATATTGTCAAAACAAAAAATAACATACCTTTTAGCTTTACATCCAAACTTAATTAAATGAAAACATAAATTATATAAATCATAGTAAATAACGAAAAATAGCACAACGTTTTTAACAAAGTTAAAGAACATATATACATTTATTTGTTAATTTTGTGGTCATGATATCTAATTTGAAATATGTTTTGGTAATTACTAAAGGAAAATCATAACTATATAAATTGTTTAAATTTGTTGAAAATAACGGGTTAAATTGGTTTAATAAATTATTTAGTTTAATATGTGAATAAATAAGGACTAAACGGAGAGAGTATTCATTAGTTATTTTTCTTTTTGGATAAAGTGTTCAAATTTGTTAAAAATAAAGTTTTTAGGTGATTTAATGAATTCTATTTAGTTTAATTAAATGAAATAAGGGTTAAATTGTCCATCTTATCAAAAAGAAATGATTTAATAAAATATTTAATATAAAGGTTTTGCAAGAGTTGTTTAAAAATAGTTAAATTGATTCTTTTGAAAAAAAATAGGGTTTAATTTACTTTTCAAAAATTATTGAGTTAGAAGAGGGGTTATTTTGTTAATTTGGTTAAAATAAGAGATTAATTGATTAAATTGGTTTTAAATAACAGATTAAATTGACTTTCATAAAAAAGTTTTCTATTGTCAATAATTTTTACAAAATCTTTTCTTTATATATATATATATATATATATATATATATTGTCACACCCCGCTAAAGCTGAAACACGAGATGTGAAGAGTAAAGAATCATTTCACGGGTTATACTAAAATCAACGGTTCAAGTCATTAAGATTAAAGTTGGAAAAGTACAAAAATTCAAAGATACGACCAAGATTCAACGTTTAAGACCATAATACATAATAAGATGTTTTAATTAAAAATTCCCAAAAATTATAGGTCTTCTTCCCGAGGTACACTCTACATAATTGGCTTGATCCGCCCGAGCAATGCACTTCATAACTTACGCTTAATTCCTGGAACATGAAATAAAGTGTCAACTACGAAACGTAGTGAGTGAGTTACAGTTTAAGTTTGAACAAAGTTTCCAAAATATTCGACAAGTATATATATATATATATATACATATATACATATATATATATATACATATATACATATATATATATATATATATATATATATATATATATATATATATATATATATATATATATATATATATATATATATATATATATATATATATATAGTTTTCTAAAAGAAGGGAGGTGGATAAGCAATCGCTAAAATATGTTTATATACTGTCGTAGAAATTTAAGTCAAAGTTCAATGTCTGTAAAAGTTCAAGTTATATGGCAAGTAGTAAAAGTAGGTAATCATTACCTCAGCGGTGGATAAATCCACATGTGTAAGACAGTAAGTAAGCATATGCGTAAATAATAATGACTAATGATCCTTGAGTCGTACCAACCACTAAGCTTAATATAACGTAAGATTTTGCACACTAATCCGATTTCTGGTCAAGCACACGCCCCTAGTTTCAGTCTAAAGATCGAGTTCGAGAGAACTTAGTAATATGTACCCAGGTTGCTACCCTTAAGTAAGGAGTGACCGCTCCTAAGTATCGATACCCATATTTACTAACGGCTATTGTTAATAGTGTGTAGGGAATAGTTTCTAAAAAGTTGCGGGGCACTTTGTCCGTCCTTTTTCTAGAATTTGGTCGTTTGTACTTACGGCGTTTATATCCTCACCTAGGGTTTGCTCCAAATACAATCAAACTATCATTGTCTAATCAAATATCCAAAAAGGCAAACCTATTTAGTCTAAAGTAAGCCAATCCGGATAGATGATATCGTCTACGCATATTAGTCTCGCAAGGTTTCCAAAATAGTTACATAGTTCTCAAAGGTTCCAAAAGTTCAAAGAGTTGCAAGTTCATAAGGGTTCCAGAAATAGATAAGTAGCTCAAATTCATAAAGTTTCCAAAAATAGACACATAGCTCGATAGTTCATAATGTTTCCAAAAATAGATACATAAATGTCACACGTGAGTTCAAGCACGTAAAACAGTTTCACATAAAAGATAATGTTCACAAAAGATTTCGATCTCATGTTTCCCCCAAAAAGAGTACTTAAAATGTAGGAGTAAGGAGGGGTGTAACTCACTGATTGCGAAGGCACAGAATTCGGAAATCGGTCGGAGTGGGAGCCGGGAATCACGGGACGCCTAATAATGTCAAGATAGTTCAATTGATTACTATTTCATTATGTTATTATGTTGTGAAATAATAGATACAATTTACTTTAAACTTTAAGTGTCAAGGTTAAATATTGTCCAAAATAGTCCAAAACGGTTTATGTTACGTTTTTGTCCAAAAGTCCAATTTTAACGTTTATTATTATTATGTTACAAGCAACTTTGGTCGCTGAATTGGTTTGGACTTTTCTAATGAAATTTGGGCAGCGCTTCCGCGCCCAAATTTCATATCCAAAAATCCCATCTCCATTTCCGCTCACAATTGCCTATAACATGATATCATATATATACGAGTTCATTTAATTCCAAAAAGTCCATTACAAGTTACCAATATATATTTATTTTCCAACTCAGTCCCAAAATAGTATTTACGAAAAGTCAGCAAGTCAAACAAGTTTCAAAACGTTCAAATAACGAGTTTTCGGGTAAAAATGCAGCTCTGTGCGTCGTCTTAGGCCTTAGGAACGACGCACTTGAAGCAAATAAGCCCGCTGCGTCGTCCTAGAGCCTTTGGACGGCGCACAGGTTGTATTTTTTTGGTTTTTTCGAGTTTAAACGATTATTTTAGCCAGGGATTTCGACATGCAATTAGTCTAAACTTATTAAAACTTCATTTCCAGTGTTTCTAAAGTGTTTTTATTCATAAAATCATAGATCTAGATATTATTTCGGTTAAAAATCATTTTTGTACATAAAACGTTACAAATCTTTGTAAAAGCTCATTTTCAATCCATAGATCATCCATGCAAGTTGTTATTTATATAAAAACAGTAAGTTAAAAGAAATCTACCGGTGGAAATCGCTTGGATGATGATTTCGGTGGTGTTTGAGCTTTGAAAGTATTTACAAAAATAGTCCTTAACCGAAATGTTTTGCTCCTCTTGCTTCCTTTGATGTTTCAAACGATTTGGATGGATTAAAATAGTGTTTTAGAGGCTATGATTTACTGTAAATGATGGAGGTTTAGAGAGAATTTGAGAGAAATGTGTGTGTTTTTATGTTTTTAGTTTAAGTAAATGAGAAAATGAAATAGAAATAAAGAAAATCATTAAAGGGGTGTATTGGTACTGCAAAATATCAGTAATTGATGGTCTATGCCGAGGTTGATTGGTGGTAAAATTGGGAAATCGAGACATGCATAATTTTCAAATTTATTACAAAAACAGTCCTACAGGACGGCGCACAAGGCATGTGTGCGTCGTCCAGGACCATTTTTGTAACAGATTTTGTGTTTTGGCTGTTTTTGCATAATTGTTTCGTTGGGCCTTTTCGTTAACTAAAGTTTTAAAGTATGATACGTTATGAACTTAGGAAAGTTCATTAGGTGTTTTCTTGGCATTAGGACTTATATAAGTTGATTCCGGTTGTGATTCCGATACTAACGCGTTTCCGGTTAATGAACTGTTAAAGGCAACGGTAGGCAATAAAAGAAACGTAGAGCATAAAATGCACCTCAAATTGGACGGTTGTCACATCCTCCCCGGGTTGAAAGAAATTTCGTCCCGAAATTTAGTTCGTACCATCACGGAGGAATGTTCTAGAACAGATGTGGATATTTCTGGCGGACTTGGTCTTCACGTTCCCATGTGAATTTGTGACCACGTCGGGAATTCCACCGAACTTTTGGCAATAGGAATGCGACTCTAAGCGGTTGTGACAACCGTCTTATCTCAGGTGAAAACCGCATTCTCTATCTTTGACTTATCTCGAATTTATCTTGTTATTACTTGTCTCGTAAACTCGAGTGTGTAGAATCGAAACCGGAATCACAAAATGAATCCTAATACCAAGAAAATACTTAGTGGACTTGTCTAAGTTCCTATTTTAAATGAACGGAAACTTTCAACTAACGAAACGCTTAACAACGGAACGAACGAAAAACGAAAAAGGCAAGTCTACCACCCCAGCCGCGCCGCAGTGAGGCCACCGCGCCGCGGTGGAGTGTGCAGACAGCCACATTTTTGTTTAACTCAAACTTAACCAAACGGACCCAAAACCCGAGCCCAACACTTTGGCCCGGGCTAAACATGTTAAAGGCCCTCTTAAAGTCCAGTGACTTGTTTTTGAATCATACAAAACACCAACACAAACACATTACATACACACACACAGATATCAAACACAAACACTCTATCACTCTCTCTCATTTGAAGTTTGCAACAAACACCACCTCTAATCACAGAAATCTTACATCAAAAATACAGAAACTCGACCACATAAAAACACCTATAAACCGTCATCAAGTAAGAAGGAAGAAAGGGTTTCACACATTTGGGTTTAAAGTTCATCACTAAACTTTTGGGTAAAAATCTCCAAGGATTCACTCCAATCACCTTCAAGCCATCCTACTCTCGGTAAAAGTCCTTCCAAACTCCTGTTTTTATAAGTTAAACTCGTTGCATGTAACATCTATCACCTAAAAATGAGTTTATATGAAAATATTTCACCATTTATGAACAAAAACGGGATTTTTCAAAATGCATGGTTAGATCTATATATTTTGGTTAAAAACACTATATAAACCATGAGACATCCATTGTTTAGGTATATCCTTGGTTGCATGTCGAAATCCAACATAAAAACATCATTTTCTTCAAAAACGAACTTGGCCAAGAACCTGTCACACTGACCGCGGCGCGGTAGCTCCACCGCGGCGCAGTCGAGGTTTTACCTCTGACTGCGGCGCAGTCCCTCCCACCGCGGCGCAGTCCCTCCCACCGCGGCGCAGTCATGTGACAGACAGGTCCAAACTGCTAAGTTTAAACGTGTTGAATCGTAACTCTAAACGTGTCTTCTAAACTTATGTTCAGAACTGAAATTTATGACCATAACCTGTAATGTGATTGATTTACACATAATGAGCTAAATGAACAAGTTTTATATGACATTGTTTTGGGAATTGTATGAAATATGTTTATTGAAATTGTTAAGCGGGAAAGTGTACAAAAATTGGGATTAATGATTTTGGCGCTGAAGAGCTGCCCGATTTTCAGTAGACCTAAACCCGGCACATAAAATAAAAGCATATAAACATTAATACTCATTAAATCTTGGTATTTCATTAGGATTCCCGTGATTTCCGATCCGTCTCGATTACCCTCCGCATTCGTAGCTCTTCTTCGCAAACAGTGAGTTACAACCCCACTTATTTACTGTTTTCAAATAACTTTTGGGGGAAACAAGAGGTCTAAATGAACTTTGGAACTATTATGAACTTTTGTTCAATTATGAACTCTATTGAACGTTTTCGTGAAACTTATGCATATTTAGTTTTATGGCTGTTCGGCCTATGATAAACTAATGGTTTGCCACCCTTTATTCGGCTTAATGGTTCGCCACCTTTACTCGACTTTTTGGTTCAAAACTATGTTAAACTTATTTAACGCCACTCTCGGCACTCGTATGTACTTTGATTGATCGTATAACTAACGTGACTCTTGAGGAATATAACTAGCCATAAGTGACTACTATCAGATATAAAATGAAACATTAGTGCCCTTCTCGCAACACACTATTAGCTTTGTTAAGCCGTTTAGTAATTATGGGTATCGATACTTAGGAAATAACCGTTCCTTGCTTAGGCGGCAGCTTAAGTACATATTACTTGATCAGAAATGACTCCCCGTAAGTAGTCGGGGTAAGGGGCCTCACGGTTGGTAATTCGGTTTAGTGTGAACACTTAAGTTATATTATGCCAAGTAGTCGTTATACATGAATTCAATCAATAGTTTACTTATCTTGCGCGTATAGAGAGTTATACGACTTCCGCAACTACCCTTTAAACAACTGTCTTGGTTCAAACTATTCTTTAAGTTTTGCCCCACTTTTAGAAACTTCTAAGTATAGATATACTTAATTCAAACCCTTTATAGTCGAGGATTAGAAAACTGTAACTCACTCACTACTTTATTGTAGTTGACACTTTATCTCTTGTTTCAGGAAATCAAATGTAAGACACGAAGTGCATTCAGTGGATGGGTCTGGCATGTCACGTGAAGTCAAGAATCGGGAGATGACCTATTTTGAATATATTTTGGGAATTTTATTAAACAATTTACTATGTTCTTATGTTCTGTACTTATCAATGCTTGGTTATCCTTAAACTGTAAACTTTTGTTTTATTCGTAATGACTTGAAACCGTATGTTTTTATTTATAACTCGTGTGATGATATCTTGGCTCTTCACATTCCGTGTTTCCGCTTTAGCGGGGTGTGACAGACTTGCTATCAGAGCACTGGTTATAGTGAAAACGGTTTTAAGAATTTTTCAAAATTTTTGAAACCAAACTATAACCATGGCTTTTCAGAAAAATCATTTCACGAGCTTTCAAACTTTAGTAGATTAATTCCGCAATCGCATGGTTTGCTTCTAACTAGGCGTAACTTGATCAACTATGCCTAGTTCAAAATGAATTTTGCGAGAACGGAAAGTAATTACTATCGTTAAACGGTTTTCGAGTCGAAAAATTCCCGGTCTTATCCATTCCCGACTCTCACGTGACTGACCCATATATGCATTTTCGTTTACATTTTCCTTATTTTCCTGTACTCACGTCACTTATTATTCGCAGATCCGACATGTCTCAGTCTTCGCATTCACGATCCCAGTCCCGCTCACGTTCTCGAGTAGCTTCTTCCCACGAAGCATCTGAGGATCGCGCAGCGTCCGAGAGTCAGCGTCACCAGACGACTGACCCGACTGAGGAGAGCTCGTTGGCGATATCCAGCAGCATTGGTACCTCCAGCCCGAGGACCGTGCTACCAGCTGCACCACCGGCACCTGATGCCGCACCGCCCCAGCGCCATGGGCCCCGTGTCGTTATGACGGCACGCAAGCAGGTCGTTCTTCCAGGTCGACTACCTGATAGGATGGCCGCACAGCAGGCCGGATCGTCCATACCCACACCTTAACACCTCCCGTTCGGTCATCCACCTCCCGAGGCACCGCGCACCTCCATGCTTGACCATTACTCGTGGGAGCGTCAGCTCGAGCGTGAGGAAATGCAGCGTGCCCGCGACGCTGAAGCAGCCAGGCAAAGGACGCCGCCTACCCCACAGCTACCCGCTCCTGCCGCATTCTTGCACCTTCACCGCGAGGTAAGGGGACTATCCGAGGAGGCCCAGCAACAAGGGCTTCTCCTCTGTGAGGTCTCTGATGCCGCGCATCGATTGTCGGAGCAGGCATTGCGACACCTCGCTACGGCTCAGGCCACTGCCCGGACGGTGCAACGTCTGGTGGGAGTTTGCTTGGTTATGGGGACCCTATTGGCGGTTGTTATCACCAAGATGCTTTTCGAGAAGCGCCGTTAGTTATCACCTTTTAATTGTTGTACTGTAAGCTTAAGTTGTCATTTTCCAGTGTACACAACTCAAAGCTATATCTATTTTATTTCCATATGTATTGTACTTGTATTTCATCCACATTTTGAACCTTGTATTCAACTCTATATTATTAATGAATGGAAATTCTACCTTATTATCTATTTGTGCTATTGTCGTGTGAATCTTTAGTCATCATTGAATTGTTTCTCTTGCGTGTGAATTTTGTTGTGTGAATCTCTTGAATCCTTGTCGTGCGTGTTCTATCTGTTCTATTACCTTACTCTTGCGGAATTGTTAACTTGTTCATTGAATTATATTCTTATCATACTCTAATCGTGCGATCTAAACTGAATCTGTTGTCTGTTGTCTGTTGTAGAACCATGGCACCCCGAACCAATGCCAGTATCATCGCTGAGCAAGTCGTTGAGCAGTTGAGCGCAGCGATGCCCAACATGATCGCTCAGATCACAGCGGGAATCAATGCTAACGTCAACAACCACCAGCGACAGCAACAACAACAACAACAACAACAGCAGAATCAGAACAACAACAACCAGAATCAGAACAACAACAACAACCAAAATCAGAACCAACACCAGCACCAAAACCCTCCCGCCTGTAACTACAAAGGCTTCATGGCATGCAAGCCTAAAGAGTTCCACGGCACCACATGAGCTGTAGGACTTGTGTCCTGGTTCGAGAGCATCGAATCAGTCTTGCACATTAGCAGGTGTGCCGAGGCCGACAAGGTGGAGTACACTTCATGCGTACTACATGGGAAGGCTTTATCATGGTGGAATAATGTGGTTCGAACCAGAGGGCGTGAAACCGCCTATGCTCTCTCCTGGGATCAATTCAAAAATCTCCTGATTGCTGAGTACTGTCCTAAGGGAGAAATCAAAAAGCTTGAGGCGGAACTGTGGAATCACACGATGGTCGGGAATGACATCGAAGGGTACATGTAACACCGTGCCCGAATCCGACCCGATACTTGACTTGTAACTTTAATTCGGACTTTGTAATTGTATACATTTGACGATTTATAAAAGTTCGATTTGAGTTATGTATATTTGGGTTATCTTAATTCTATTTAAACCTTGTAACATTATTAATGTGTTATCTTGCATGTGTACATTAATGTACACTAAAATGTGTTTAATACACATGGACTTATATAAATGCAAGTAATTCTAGTAATGTGTTAAAGACAAGTAGTTTAATTAATACATGCATGCAAGGAACTATGTATGTATGTATGTATGTATGTATGTTTCCTTGTTCTTAGCCTTGTTCTTAGCCTTCAAGTTTGGTCAAATGAGTTACACATTTCTTATTTATGGCTTTAAACACCTCTTTAACCATTTCTTTTTGTAACCTACAATAATTAAATTTGGAGTTAATTATTAGGGGAGTTACATTTTGACCTTTCTTTATCACATATCAAACTCTATAAATTGGTGTCTTTTTTTCAAAAATCAAACCCACACAAAGCTCCATAATCAAGACTTCAAGCCTCCCATAATCGATTGTAAAGGTTCCCAATTCTATTGTTTTTCATCATAATCATGTTTATCTTTTATGTTACTCAAGCTTACCATCATCATCTTATTAATCTTGTTTATTCAAACTCTAATCTAGAAAACTCCAAATTCATGATATATTCTTATTCATATTTATTCTTATTTCTAGAGTTGTAAAGGCAAGTTTGGTGTTCCTTTCAACGTATTCCGTATTCATAATCTAGTATCCGTATCTACCTCCGTATTTAATCATGTGAGTAAACTCGATGCCCTTTTTATTATGTAAATATTTGGGCTGTATCATGACATTCATATTCATACTTATATCCATACTTTTATGTTTAATTCATACTTATGTTCACATTTATATTTTATGTCTATATTCATACTTATAGTAATATGGTGATTCATATTCATATTTTCGTTTATATTCATACTTATATTTATGTGTATATTCAGACTTATATTCATATTGAGATTCATACTTATATTCATATTAAAACTTATATTCATGTTTATATACTCACTTATAATCATGTCTATATGTATACTTTTTGTATTATATTCATTCGTAAAGTCATTTATGTTTATATGTACTTATATTCATATTTGATACTATAATTTCGTATTATGGCAAACATTGGAATGAATCAAGTGACACAATCATTATGGGATGCACACACGATAAATCAAACATTCAAACAATCAATCAATCATTATATGTATATACTAAACGGGAAACGTGATAGATCTATTGGCCGTTATTAGACATTCCGACGTGTTACTGTGAATGTCGAGGCCCTCGACCGGACCCTATGTGACTTTGATCATATATGATATACATCAGACTTGATACAAACGCGTGTTATGCCATTATACACATATTATACTTGCTTTCATTATACAATCTTTATATATTCTTTTATTATACATTCTTTTATACTACATTTTACATATTCATTTATATTACTTTTATACTCTTTATTTCGTAATCTTTTTAATACTTTATGCATGTGTCTTAAACTTGTTTATTCACCAATACTTTTGTATTGACGTTTACTTTTTACATGATACAGGGAATTGATAGGTTTGCTTGAAGAAAACATAAGAGCTTGGACCTAGTTAATGACATTAATGAATAATTTAAGTCTTTTGTCGTTTTTCGGTTATTTTTCTGTAAAACATTTATTTATCTTTAATGCATTCATTTAAACCATTAAATGTGTCTATTATAACCTAATAGAGGAACACGAGTTAAGAACAATTGTAATGCCTCAGGTGTATTCCGCTTTAGCCGGGGTGTTAAAGTTGGTATCAGAGCTCGTGTTTATAGGGAATTAGGTGGTTAGAAAACGACCTAGTCTATAAGCTACCCCACACACGTCCTCGTGTGTTCATGCATCATAAAAATTGTTTTTAACTAATTTTTGTGTTCCTCTTACTAAATTCTTTTAAGAGATTCTTCATTCGTCGTTTTCAAAAAAAAAAAAAATTATAAATACTATATATATATTTCTAAACCTTATTGAAGATTTAGTACTTGTTTGCGTAGTAACTGTAAGGTTTGGATGTGACTAATCGAGAGAGCGTTAACTATACTGGTTCGTAAACTCTCGACGAACACTCCTCTCCTAGGCCAAAGCGCGACACTTAAACCAAATCTTTAATAATGAAATGTTTTACCCTTCTCGTCTTGAATTAAAATTCTAAAAGTTCATGTTATAAGGCAGTAAGGTTTGGAAGATCGGTAGTTCAATTTCTGTCTAGAGCGGTATCTCGTTGTCGTTTGAACGAGAGTCATCCTCTCCTAGGTCACGATATGATTCTTTGGAGTTGGTATTCTTGATATGTCGAGAATTTCTACGGATTTAACCGTAACCCTCAAAAATCAATTCTATTCGTATTTATACGTATTTATATATTCATTATTTTATGATTTCTTTAAACATTTTACGTGAGTGATACGGATACGATAATCATACGTGAATCAATAATCATTCGTTGATCATTCGTTAATCATTCGTTAATCATTCGTTAATCATTCGTTAATCATCCGTTAATTATTCATTACTCATCCGTTAATTACCTGTTAATCATTCGTTAAATCATTCGTTGGTCATTGTTAAGCGTACGCCCAGTCAATTATCGTTACTCGTTAAAGGCTAATCTTTATTCATTCTTATTTTCAGCATGTTGAACAACGCTGTCAACCGTCAACGCAACAACCAACGTCGTCTCGCAGCCATGGTTTCTCGCCAAATGGCAAATGCGATTCCGCTAGCCATCCAACAATTTCAAGCTACTCAAACTCCTGCACAAGCTCCCGTTGGCAATCATGGTGGAGCATCGCTTAAGAACTTCACTACTTGCAATCCTCCTAAGTTTGTAGGTAACGATGGTGCAACTGCTTTGCTGCAATGGTTTGAAAAGATTGAAAGCATTTTCTCAATAGCTGAAACCCCTGTTCATCTCCATGTGAAATACGCTGGTAGTGTCTTTAGTGGTCGTGCTCTTACTTGGTGGAACCAAGAGAAAATGACTCGTGGCATGGAGGTAGCTCATGAAATGGATTGGACCTTATTCAAACAGATTATGACCGAAGAATTTTGTCCGCAAAGCGAACTTAAGAAGTTGGATGAGGAATTCTGGAATTTGAAACAAATTGGAGGAAACAACGCGGAGTACACTACGCGTTTCCATGAACTAAGCTTATTGGTACCTCGTCTTGTGACTCCCGTATCCATGGCAATCGATAAGTATGTAAGTGGTCTTCCAGCAGCTATCGTAGTAGTAGACCGACAACGGTAGAGGAAGCCGTGCGTCTAGCCGCTACTATTAACGATGATCATGTTAAGGATGGTACTTTGGTTCGTTCTAGTAAAGGTAAGAGAAAGGAGGATAGTGAACCGAAGAAATCTGATAAGTCATCTAGAAAGAAGAAGAAGGGGGATAAATCTAAAGCCTTCGCTGTTGTTGAACCCACCAAACAAACTGTAATCACTGCCCCTACTCACCAAGCTCCTGGAAATACTAAACCCTATACCGGAAATTTCCCTCTTTGCAACCGTTGCAACTATCATCATCCTGCAGGCAAACCTTGTAGAGTGTGCACCAAGTGCAACAAGTTTGGTCACTTTGCTCAGTATTGTAGGGTTGGGCAAAATGTAGCTGTGCCCATGACAATCAATACCTTTGCTCCTCCTCCTGTTCCTATCCAAGCTCATATGCCGAGATTTGGGTGTTTTGGTTGCGGCGATCCTAATCATTTTATTCGTGATTGCCCTTATCGTCAAGGAAACCCTCCACCCGCTCAGCAAAATCAGCCACCACTTGTTCAACCAATTCAACAACAACCCGCTGGTCGTGGACGAGCTTTTGTCATTAATGCTCAACAAGCTCAAGCCAACAACGAAGTTGTTAATGGTACGTTTCTCATCAATGGTATTTATGCTTCCATTTTATTTGATTCGGGTGCCGATCGTAGCTTTATCTCTACCCAATTTGAACCTTTGCTTGCTTTGAAAAGAAATAAGTTGCATGATCCCCTTAGTGTCGAAGTAGCCAATGGCAAGGTTCTTAAACTAAGTTCTATTTTGAATGATTGTACCTTAACTAGGGAATCGTGATTTCGCTATAGATTTAGTGCCTATGAATTTGGGTAGTTTCGACGTTATCGTAGGGATGGATTGGTTATCCCAACATCATGTCGAGATCATTTGCTTTGATAAATCTATTCGTATTCCGTGTGCTGATGGTAGTATTCTTACGGTTTGTGGTGAAAAAAAATCAAAGGGACTTAAACTCATGTCCTGTACGCAAGCTTATAGCTACTTGCGTAAGCATAAGAAGGATCTCCCATGTTATCCTGCGTTTCTAGCTCACATCATTGATACAAGAAAAGAAACGCTCAAACTTGAAGATATTCCCATCATTCGGGATTTCCCCGAAGTCTTTCCCGAAGACGTATCTGGATTACCTCCTGTACGACAAGTAGAATTCCGTATTGATCTCACTCCTAATGCAACTCCTATTGCCAAAGCTCCTTATCGTCTCGCTCCTTCGGAAATGCAAGAGCTTTCAAGCCAATTGCAAGAACTAACCGACAAGGGTTTTATTCGCCCTAGTTCTTCTCCTTGGGGTGCTCCTATTTTATTTGTAAAGAAGAAAGATGGTTCGTTTCGGATGTGCATCGATTACCGTGAACTTAACAAACTTACCATCAAGAATCGTTATCCTTTACCTCGAATCGACGACTTGTTTGATCAATTGCAAGGTGCTACTTGTTTCTCTAAGATAGACCTTCGTTCGGGCTATCATCAACTTAGAGTAGCCGAAGAAGACATTCCTAAAACTGCCTTTCGAACTCGCTATGGTCATTTCGAGTTTATGGTTATGCCATTTGGACTCACAAACGCACCTGCTGTTTTCATGGATCTAATGAATCGCGTTTGTAAACCATACCTCGAAAAATTCGTCATAGTCTTTATCGATGATATTCTCATTTATTCAAAATCCAAAGCCGAGCATGAAACTCATTTGCGACTTGCTCTAGAACTCCTCAAGAAAGAAAAGCTTTATGCTAAATTCTCGAAGTGCGAATTTTGGCTCAAGGAAGTTAAATTTTTGGGTCATGTAGTTGATGCAAAGGGAATACACGTTGATCCCACTAAGATCGAGGCCGTTCGTAACTGGCCTATTCCAACTAATCCTTCTGAGATTCGATCTTTTCTTGGGTTGGCAGGCTATTATCGTCGTTTCGTCGAAAACTTCTCAAAGATCATTCCTTTGACGAAGCTTACTCATAAAACTGAGAAGTTTGTTTTGGGAAGATGATCAAGAATCAGCATTTCACATTCTTAAAGACAAACTTTGTAAAGCTCCTGTTCTTAGTCTCCCTGATGGAACCGAAGATTTCGTGGTATATTGTGATGCATCGGGAAATGGTCTTGGTTGTGTGTTAATGCAACGAGGAAAAGTCATAGCTTATGCATCGAGACAATTGAAGAAGCACGAAGTCAATTATACCGTTCATGATCTCGAACTTGGAGCGGTTATCTTCGCTCTAAAGTTGTGGAGACATTATCTCTTTGGTACGAAGTGTATTGTTTACACGGATCAACATAGTCTTCAGCATCTATTCAATCAAAAAGATCTAAACATGAGGCAACGTAGATGGATTGAATTGCTTAATGATTACGACTGTGAGATTAAATATCATCCTGGCAAGGCTAACGTTGTTGCCGACGCCTTGAGTCGTAAACCTTATTCAAAAGTCTACAGTATTCGTGTTCTTTCAGATCTTCATTCGTTAATCGGTATTGCGCAACAGAAGATAATCAATGGTGGAAACTTGGCTAGTGAATTGGGTTGTGGCATTGAAAATCAATTAATCATCAAACTAAACGGTCTTAATTATTTCAACGATCGTCTTTGGATACCTTCAATCGATGATCTTCGTAATCTTGTGATGAAAGAAGCTCATAATACTCGATACTCGATTCATCCTGGTGCCGATAAAATGTATCATAATTTGAAGCATTCCTATTGGTGGTCAGGCATGAAAAAGGATATATTCTTATTCGTTCAAAAATGTCTAACTTGTTTGAAGGTTAAAGCCGAACATCAAAAGCCCTCGGGTTTGTTAACTCAACCCGAAATCCCGTTGTGGAAATGGGAGGCATTGCGATGGACTTTATAACCAAACTTCCACGTTCATCAAAAGGTTACGACAGTATTTGGGGTAATCATTGATCGTTTGACTAAAGTCGTCCACTTCATTCTATTTGTGAAACTTATCGTGTCGAACGCTTAGCTCAAATCTACATTCAAGAAATCGTAAGACTCCATGGAGTACCATTTGACATCATTTCTGACCGTGATGGTCGATTCATATCTCGATTTTGGAGATCTCTTCAATTCGCGCTTGGAACTCGCTTGAATCTCAGCACCGCTTACCATCCTCAAAACTGATGGTCAATCGGAGCGTACTATTCAAACACTAGAGGATTTGTTGAGAACCCGTGTCATCGATTTCGGTGGTAGTTGGGACTCACACCTCGGACTTATCGAATTCTCCTACAACAACAGTCATCATACGAGTGCAAACATGGCCCCTTATGAAGCTTTATATGGTCGTAATGTAGATCGCCAGTATGTTGGCAAGACATTGGGGAAACGCAAATAACTGGACCCGAATTGATACAAGAGACAACGGATAAAATCGTAAAAATACGCGAAAACCTCACCACCGCTCGTAGGCGTCAGAAAAGTTACGCCGATATAAGCGTAGAAAGCCTCTTGAATTTGTCGTTGATGATCGCGTTCTTCTCAAGGTTTCACCTTGGAAAGGCGTGGTACGATTCAGCAAGAAAGGGAAGCTTGCCCGAGATACGTTGACCCTTCAGAATTATCGAGCGTGTGGGTAAGGTTGCGTATAGACTTGAGTTACCGACCGAACTAGAGAATGTTCATCG
>CAJVGC010000508.1:23364299-23841588 GCA_910822075.1 Senecio squalidus
ATTACCGTGACTTAACAAACTTACCATCAAGAATCGTTATCCTTTACCTCGAATCGACGACTTGTTTGATCAATTGCAGGTGCTACTTGTTTCTCTAAGATAGACCTTCGTTCGGGCTATCATCAACTTAGAGTAGCCGAAGAAGACATTCCTAAAACTGCCTTTCGAACTCGCTATGGTCATTTCGAGTTTATGGTTATGCCATTCTCACAAACGCACCTGCTGTTTTCATGGATCTAATGAATCGCGTTTGTAAACCATACCTCGAAAAATTCGTCATAGTCTTTATCGATGATATTCTCATTTATTCAAAATCCAAAGCCGAGCATGAAACTCATTTGCGACTTGCTCTAGAACTCCTCAAGAAAGAAAAGCTTTATGCTAAATTCTCGAAGTGCGAATTTTGGCTCAAGGAAGTTAAATTTTTGGGTCATGTAGTTGATGCAAAGGGAATACACGTTGATCCCACTAAGATCGAGGCCGTTCGTAACTGGCCTATTCCAACTAATCCTTCTGAGATTCGATCTTTTCTTGGGTTGGCAGGCTATTATCGTCGTTTCGTCGAAAACTTCTCAAAGATCGCTATTCCTTTGACGAAGCTTACTCATAAAACTGAGAAGTTTGTTTGGGAAGATGATCAAGAATCAGCATTTCACATTCTTAAAGACAAACTTTGTAAAGCTCCTGTTCTTAGTCTCCCTGATGGAACCGAAGATTTCGTGGTATATTGTGATGCATCGGGAAATGGTCTTGGTTGTGTGTTAATGCAACGAGGAAAAGTCATAGCTTATGCATCGAGACAATTGAAGAAGCACGAAGTCAATTATACCGTTCATGATCTCGAACTTGGAGCGGTTATCTTCGCTCTAAAGTTGTGGAGACATTATCTCTTTGGTACGAAGTGTATTGTTTACACGGATCAACATAGTCTTCAGCATCTATTCAATCAAAAAGATCTAAACATGAGGCAACGTAGATGGATTGAATTGCTTAATGATTACGACTGTGAGATTAAATATCATCCTGGCAAGGCTAACGTTGTTGCCGACGCCTTGAGTCGTAAACCTTATTCAAAAGTCTACAGTATTCGTGTTCTTTCAGATCTTCATTCGTTAATCGGTATTGCGCAACAGAAGATAATCAATGGTGGAAACTTGGCTAGTGAATTGGGTTGTGGCATTGAAAATCAATTAATCATCAAACTAAACGGTCTTAATTATTTCAACGATCGTCTTTGGATACCTTCAATCGATGATCTTCGTAATCTTGTGATGAAAGAAGCTCATAATACTCGATACTCGATTCATCCTGGTGCCGATAAAATGTATCATAATTTGAAGCATTCCTATTGGTGGTCAGGCATGAAAAAGGATATATTCTTATTCGTTCAAAAATGTCTAACTTGTTTGAAGGTTAAAGCCGAACATCAAAAGCCCTCGGGTTTGTTAACTCAACCCGAAATCCCGTTGTGGAAATGAGAAGGCATTGCGATGGACTTTATAACCAAACTTCCACGTTCATCAAAAGGTTACGACAGTATTTGGGTAATCATTGATCGTTTGACTAAAGTCGCCCACTTCATTCCTATTTGTGAAACTTATCGTGTCGAACGCTTAGCTCAAATCTACATTCAAGAAATCGTAAGACTCCATGGAGTACCATTTGACATCATTTCTGACCGTGATGGTCGATTCATATCTCGATTTTGGAGATCTCTTCAATTCGCGCTTGGAACTCGCTTGAATCTCAGCACCGCTTACCATCCTCAAACTGATGGTCAATCGGAGCGTACTATTCAAACACTAGAGGATTTGTTGAGAACCCGTGTCATCGATTTCGGTGGTAGTTGGGACTCACACCTCGGACTTATCGAATTCTCCTACAACAACAGTCATCATACGAGTGCAAACATGGCCCCTTATGAAGCTTTATATGGTCGTAAATGTAGATCGCCAGTATGTTGGCAAGACATTGGGGAAACGCAAATAACTGGACCCGAATTGATACAAGAGACAACGGATAAAATCGTAAAAATACGCGAAAACCTCACCACCGCTCGTAGTCGTCAGAAAAGTTACGCCGATAAGCGTAGAAAGCCTCTTGAATTTGTCGTTGATGATCGCGTTCTTCTCAAGGTTTCACCTTGGAAAGGCGTGGTACGATTCAGCAAGAAAGGGAAGCTTGCCCCGAGATACGTTGGACCCTTCAGAATTATCGAGCGTGTGGGTAAGGTTGCGTATAGACTTGAGTTACCGACCGAACTAGAGAATGTTCATCCAGTTTTTCAAAATTTTTGAAACCAAACTATAACCAAGGCTTTTCAGAAAAATCATTTCACGAGCTTTCAAACTTTAGTAGATTAATTCCGCAATCGCATGGTTTGCTTCTAACTAGGCGTAACTTGATCAACTATGCCTAGTTCAAAATGAATTTTGCGAGAACGGAAAGTAATTACTATCGTTAAACGGTTATCGAGTCGAAAAATTCCCGGTCTTATCCATTCCCGACTCTCACGTGACTGACCCATATATGCATTTTCGTTTACATTTTCCTTATTTTCCTGTACTCACGTCACTTATTATTCGCAGATCCGACATGTCTCAGTCTTCGCATTCACGATCCCAGTCCCGCTCACGTTCTCGAGTAGCTTCTTCCCACGAAGCATCTGAGGATCGCGCAGCGTCCGAGAGTCAGCGTCACCAGACGACTGACCCGACTGAGGAGAGCTCGTTGGCGATATCCAGCAGCATTGGTACCTCCAGCCCGAGGACCGTGCTACCAGCTGCACCACCGGCACCTGATGCCGCACCGCCCCAGCGCCATGGGCCCCGTGTCGTTATGACGGCACGCAAGCAGGTCGTTCTTCCAGGTCGACTACCTGATAGGATGGCCGCACAGCAGGCCGGATCGTCCATACCCACACCTTAACACCTCTCGTTCGGTCATCCACCTCCCGAGGCACCGCGCACCTCCATGCTTGACCATTACTCGTGGGAGCGTCAGCTCGAGCGTGAGGAAATGCAGCGTGCCCGCGACGCTGAAGCAGCCAGGAAAAGGACGCCGCCTACCCCACAGCTACCCGCTCCTGCCGCATTCTTGCTCCTTCACCGCGAGGTAAGGGGACTATCCGAGGAGGCCCAGCAACAAGGGCTTCTCCTCTGTGAGGTCTCTGATGCCGCACATCGATTGTCGGAGCAGGCATTGCGACACCTCGCTACGGCTCAGGCCATTGCCCGGACGGTGCAACGTCTGGTGGGAGTTTGCTTGGTTATGGGGACCCTATTGGCGGTTGTTATCACCAAGATGCTTTTCGAGAAGCGCCGTTAGTTATCACCTTTTAATTGTTGTACTGTAAGCTTAAGTTGTCATTTTCCAGTGTACACAACTCAAAGCTATATCTATTTTATTTCCATATGTATTGTACTTGTATTTCATCCACATTTTGAACCTTGTATTCAACTCTATATTATTAATGAATGGAAATTCTACCTTATTATCTATTTGTGCTATTGTCGTGTGAATCTTTAGTCATCATTGAATTGTTTCTCTTGCGTGTGAATTTTGTTGTGTGAATCTCTTGAATCCTTGTCGTGCGTGTTCTATCTGTTCTATTACCTTACTCTTGCGGAATTGTTAACTTGTTCATTGAATTATATTCTTATCATACTCTAATCGTGCGATCTAAACTGAATCTGTTGTCTGTTGTCTGTTGTAGAACCATGGCACCCCGAACCAATGCCAGTATCATCGCTGAGCAAGTCGTTGAGCAGTTGAGCGCAGCGATGCCCAACATGATCGCTCAGATCACAGCGGGAATCAATGCTAACGTCAACAACCACCAGCGACAGCAACAACAACAGCAGCAACAACAGCAGAATCAGAACAACAACAACCAGAATCAGAACAACAACAACAACCAAAATCAGAACCAACACCAGCACCAAAACCCTCCCGCCTGTAACTACAAAGGCTTCATGGCATGCAAGCCTAAAGAGTTCCACGGCACCACATGAGCTGTAGGACTTGTGTCCTGGTTCGAGAGCATCGAATCAGTCTTGCACATTAGCAGGTGTGCCGAGGCCGACAAGGTGGAGTACACTTCATGCGTACTACATGGGAAGGCTTTATCATGGTGGAATAATGTGGTTCGAACCAGAGGGCGTGAAACCGCCTATGCTCTCTCCTGGGATCAATTCAAAAATCTCCTGATTGCTGAGTACTGTCCTAAGGGAGAAATCAAAAAGCTTGAGGCGGAACTGTGGAATCACACGATGGTCGGGAATGACATCGAAGGGTACATGTAACACCGTGCCCGAATCCGACCCGATACTTGACTTGTAACTTTAATTCGGACTTTGTAATTGTATACATTTGACGATTTATAAAAGTTCGATTTGAGTTATGTATATTTGGGTTATCTTAATTCTATTTAAACCTTGTAACATTATTAATGTGTTATCTTGCATGTGTACATTAATGTACACTAAAATGTGTTTAATACACATGGACTTATATAAATGCAAGTAATTCTAGTAATGTGTTAAAGACAAGTAGTTTAATTAATACATGCATGCAAGGAACTATGTATGTATGTATGTATGTATGTATGTTTCCTTGTTCTTAGCCTTGTTCTTAGCCTTGTTCTTAGCCTTCAAGTTTGGTCAAATGAGTTACACATTTCTTATTTATGGCTTTAAACACCTCTTTAACCATTTCTTTTTGTAACCTACAATAATTAAATTTGGAGTTAATTATTAGGGGAGTTACATTTTGACCTTTCTTTATCACATATCAAACTCTATAAATTGGTGTCTTTTTGTCAAAAATCAAACCCACACAAAGCTCCATAATCAAGACTTCAAGCCTCCCATAATCGATTGTAAAGGTTTCCAATTCTATTGTTTTTCATCATAATCATGTTTATCTTTTATGTTACTCAAGCTTACCATCATCATCTTATTAATCTTGTTTATTCAAACTCTAATCTAGAAAACTCCAAATTCATGATATATTCTTATTCATATTTATTCTTATTTCTAGAGTTGTAAAGGCAAGTTTGGTGTTCCTTTCAACGTATTCCGTATTCATAATCTAGTATCCGTATCTACCTCCGTATTTAATCATGTGAGTAAACTCGATGCCCTTTTTATTATGTAAATCTTTGGGCTGTATCATGACATTCATATTCATACTTATATCCATACTTTTATGTTTAATTCATACTTATGTTCACATTTATATTTTATGTCTATATTCATACTTATAGTAATATGGTGATTCATATTCATATTTACGTTTATATTCATACTTATATTTATGTGTATATTCAGACTTATATTCATATTGAGATTCATACTTATATTCATATTAAAACTTATATTCATGTTTATATACTCACTTATAATCATGTCTATATGTATACTTTTTGTATTATATTCATTCGTAAAGTCATTTATGTTTATATGTACTTATATTCATATTTGATACTATAATTTCGTATTATGGCAAACATTGGAATGAATCAAGTGACACAATCATTATGGGATGCACACACGATAAATCAAACATTCAAACAATCAATCAATCATTATATGTATATACTAAACGGGAAACGGGATAGATCTATTGGCCGTTATTAGACATTCCGACGTGTTACTGTGAATGTCGAGGCCCTCGACCGGACCCTATGTGACTTTGATCATATATGATATACATCAGACTTGATACAAACGCGTGTTATGCCATTATACACATATTATACTTGCTTTCATTATACAATATTTATATATTCTTTTATTATATATTCTTTTATACTACATTTTACATATTCATTTATATTACTTTTATACTCTTTATTTCGTAATCTTTTTAATACTTTATGCATGTGTCTTAAACTTGTTTATTCAC
This sequence comes from Senecio squalidus, assembly GCA_910822075.1. Classification (NCBI taxonomy): domain Eukaryota; kingdom Viridiplantae; phylum Streptophyta; class Magnoliopsida; order Asterales; family Asteraceae; genus Senecio; species Senecio squalidus. The sequence goes on from CAJVGC010000508.1 coordinate 23,370,207, forward strand.
CAATACTTTTGTATTGACGTTTACTTTTTACATGATACAGGGAATTGATAGGTTTGCTTGAAGAAAACATAAGAGCTTGGACCTAGTTAATGACATTAATGAATAATTTAAGTCTTTTGTCGTTTTTCGGTTATTTTTCTGTAAAACATTTATTTATCTTTAATGCATTCATTAAAACCATTAAATGTGTCTATTATAACCTAATAGAGGAACAAGAGTTAAGAACAATTGTAATGCCTCAGGTGTATTCCGCTTTAGCCGGGGTGTTACAGTACACCACCCGATTTCATGAACTGGCCTGACTGGTTCCGAGACTAGTAACCCCCGAAGAAAACCGCATTGACCGTTATGTTTCCGGTCTCGTTCCCGAGATTCGGGGAATGGTCATCTCGGCTGAACCTCAAACCCTTCAGAGCGCAATCATTCTGGCGCACAGACTCACCAGCAACCTCCTCTCCGCTTCAGCACCCTCCAAGAAGGAAGAAGGAGAGAAAAGGAAACCGGATCAAACCCCCCGTAGGAGTGACAGGAACAAGAAACAGAAAACCACCCGCAACTATGCGGTGACTGCTGCACCACCACCACCACCACCAGCTGGGAACGGAAACTATACGGGGACGAACCCGAAGTGCAGCAAGTGCAACTACCATCACCACGGGAACTGCCCGGTATGTTCAAAGTGCCAGAAGGTGGGGCACTTCGCCAAGTATTGTTCAGAAAAAGCATTGGTCCAGGGTCAGAAGCCGGTGTGCTTTGAGTGTGGAAGCGACCAACATTTCCGTAACGCCTGCCCCAGGCTTCAGAATGCTCAACCCAACCAAGGAGGGCGGGGTCGCGGGCGTGCTTTCGCACTTACCGCTGAAGAGGCCCGGCAGGACCCGAATGCGGTGAACGGTACGTTTTCTGTAAACAACCACTATGCATCTGTATTGTTCGATTCAGGAGCAGAAAGAATCTTCATATCCTTAGAGTGTAGACCCTTCATTAATATAGGATCTAAGATTCTTAAGGATAGCTTCACCGTAGAGTATGCCAACGGTCAGGAATTTGAGGCTAAGGATGTAATCGTAGGATGTTCAATATGCCTAGCTGATAAAACGTTTCCCATTGATTTAATTCCGATAGAGCTGAAGAGTTTTGACATCATAGTCGGAATGGACTGGTTATCTCGGTTCCGGGCCGAGATCGTCTGTTTCGACAAACTTATTCGTATCCCTCTATCAGACGGCGAAACCCTTGTCGTGCAAGGCGACAAACCGGGCCAACAACTTCGCATCGTCTCCAGCGTTAAAATGCACAAGTACCTCAAGAAGGACTGTGATGCATTCCTAGCGCATGTCATCGAGCGTAAGCCTGAGGAGAACCGAGTACAAGATATCCCCGTAGTCAAGGATCATCCAGAGGTCTTTCCTGAGGATCTACCTGGGCTACCTCCACATCGACAAGTGGAATTCCGAATAGACCTAGTTCCTGGCGCAGCACCGGTTGCCAAGACGCCATACCGTCTAGCACCCCCAGAAATGCAAGAGCTATCTAAGCAGCTACAGGAACTCTTGGATCACGGTCTCATTCGTCCGAGCTCGTCCCCCTGGGGAGCCCCAATCCTCTTCGTTAAGAAGAAAGACGGATCCTTCCGAATGTGCATTGATTACCGAGAACTGAACAAACTGACCGTCAAGAACCGATACCCACTTCCGAGGATCGATGATCTGTTCGATCAATTGCAGGGTGCAACTTACTTTTCTAAGATCGACCTCCGCTCGGGTTATCATCAGGTTCGAGTCAGTGAGAACGACATTCCAAAAACCGCTTTCCGAACCCGATACGGACATTACGAATTTCTCGTCATGCCATTTGGTCTGACCAACGCACCAGCGGTGTTCATGGATCTGATGAACAGGGTGTGTCGACCGTATTTGGATAAATTCGTAATCGTATTCATAGATGACATCCTCATCTACTCTAGGAACAAGGAGGACCATGCGAAACATTTGAAACTCATCCTCGAACTTCTTAAGGAACAGAAACTGTACGCCAAATTCTCGAAGTGCGAATTCTGGCTCCGAGAAGTACACTTCCTTGGCCATGTAATCAACCAAGAGGGAATTCATGTCGATCCAGCAAAGATCGAAGCGATTGAGAAATGGCAAGCCCCCACGACTCCCACCGAAATCCGACAGTTCTTAGGATTGGCAGGCTATTATCGGAGGTTTATTAAAAATTTCTCAAAAATCGCTAAGCCGCTGACCGAACTTACACAGAAGGATAAGGACTTCATCTGGGGAGAACAACAAGATTAATCCTTCCAGAAGCTGAAGCATGAACTGTGCCATGCACCGATTCTGTCCCTACCGGAGGGTACATATAATTTCGTAGTGTTTTGCGATGCGTCTCACCAAGGACTTGGGTGTGTCTTTATGCCAGTGGAAAAGGTCATCGCATACGCATCGAGACAGTTGAAGGTTCACGAACAGAATTATACAACACACGACTTAGAGTTGGGAGCTGTCGTGTTTGCACTAAAAATTTGGAGGCATTACTTGTACGGCACTAAGTGCCCGGTGTTCACGGATCACAAAAGCCTTCAACATATCCTCGAACAGAAAATGCTCAATATGAGACAGCGGAGATGGATCGAGCTTCTAAGCGACTACGATTGCGAAATCAAGTACCACCCGGGTAAAGCAAACGTAGTAGCTGACGCCCTGAGTCGTAAGGAAATGGCAAAACCGTCTCGAGTTAGAGCATTGGGGATTCAGGTTCAGACTAGCCTCCAAACGCAGATTTCTAAAGCTCAGCAGGAAGCATTGAAACCTGAGAACCTTAAGGGCAAAACCCTGCACAATCATGAAAAGGAGTTTGAACTTAAACCGGACAGAATCCATTACTTGAAGAATCGAGCATGTATTCCGAGAGCCGAAGACCTCCGCAAGCTCATTTTGGACGAGGGCCACCGATCCCGATACTCTATTCATCCGGGATCCGACAAGTTGTACAAGGATCCACGGGAATACTATTGGTGGCCGGGCATGAAGAAGGACATAGCCTTGTATGTGTCTAAGTGCCTTACTTGCTCGAAGGTCAAGGCAGAATATCAGAAACCTTCTGGGCTATTGCAACAGCCGGAAATTCCCATGTGGAAGTGGGAGCAGATCTCCATGGACTTCATTACTAAATTGCCTCGTACGGCAAGGGGGAATGATACAATCTGGGTGATTGTGGATCGATTGACTAAATCCGTACACTTTCGCCGGTAAGAGAGAACCATTCAATGGAGAAGTTCGCACAGATCTACATTAACGAGATTGTCTCTCGTCATGGAACGCCCCTCTCCATTATTTCCGATAGGGATAGTCGATTCACGTCCCGGTTTTGGAACGCGCTTCAGAAATCGCTCGGGACGCGACTAGACCTCAGGACTGCTTACCACCCTCAGACCGATGGTCAGAGTGAAAGGACGATTCATACACTTGAGGATATGCTGAGATCGTGTGTAGTTGACTTTGGAGGAAGTTGGGACGCTCACTTGCCATTAGTCGAGTTTTCCTATAATAATAGCTACCATGCCAGCATCAAGTGTGCCCCGTTCGAGGCCTTATACGGACGCAAGTGCCGGTCGCCGCTTTGTTGGTTGGAAGCTGGCGATCGACAACTGACAAGGCTCGACATCGTCCAGGAAACCATTGACAAAATCACTACCATTCGAGAAAGGCTGAAGACCTCTCGTACTCGGCAGAAGAGCTATGCCGATAACCGAAGGAAACCCCTCGAGTTCCAGGTGGGCGATAGAGTACTCCTAAAAATATCGCCGTGGAAAGGGGTAGTCCGTTTCGGGAGACGCGGCAAGTTAAGCCCGAGGTACACATGCCCCTTTGAGGTAATTGAGCGTATCGGCCCAGTGGCGTATCGGCTTCAACTTCCACAAACTCTTTCTAACGTCCACAACGTTTTCCATGTCTCGCACTTGAAAAAGTGCTTATCGGATGAGACCATTGTCATTCCACTGGACGAAGTCCAGATCGACAACAAGCTTAACTTCATCGAAGAACCGCTTGAGGTTGTAGATCGAGAGGTCAAACAACTCAAGCAAAGTCGTATCCCGATTGTCAAGGTTCGGTGGAATTCCCGACGAGGTCACGAATTCACATGGGAACGTGAAGACCAGATTCGTCAGAATTATCCACATCTGTTCAGAGATCTTTCCTTCGATGAGGCGAACTAAATTTCGGGACGAAATTCTTTTCAACCCGAGGAGAATGTGACAACCGTCTTATCTCAGGTGAAAACCGCATTCTCTATCTTTGACTTATCTCGAATTTATCTTGTTATTACTTGTCTCGTAAACTCGAGTGTGTAGAATCGAAACCGGAATCACAAAATGAATTCTAATACCAAGAAAATACTTAGTGGACTTGTCTAAGTTCCTATTTTAAATGAACGGAAACTTTCAACTAACGAAACGCTTAACAACGGAACGAACGAAAAACGAAAAAGGCAAGTCTGTCACCCCAGCCGCGCCGCAGTGAGGCCACCGCGCCGCGGTGGAGTGTGCAGACAGCCACATTTTTGTTTAACTCAAACTTAACCAAACGGACCCAAAACCCGAGCCCAACACTTTGGCCCGGGCTAAACATGTTAAAGGCCCTCTTAAAGTCCAGTGTCTTGTTTTTGAATCATATAAAACACCAACACAAACACATTACATACACACACACACATATCAAACACAAACACTCTATCACTCTCTCTCATTTGAAGTTTGCAACAAACACCACCTCTAATCACAGAAATCTTACATCAAAAATACAGAAACTAGACCACATAAAAACACCTATAAACCGTCATCAAGTAAGAAGGAAGAAAGGGTTTCACACATTTGGGTTAAAAGTTCATCACTAAACTTTTGGGTAAAAATCTCCAAGGATTCACTCCAATCACCTTCAAGCCATCCTACTCTCGGTAAAAGTCCTTCCAAACTCCTGTTTTTATAAGTTAAACTCGTTGCATGTAACATCTATCACCTAAAAATGAGTTTATATGAAAATATTTCACCATTTATGAACAAAAACGGGATTTTTCAAAATGCATGGTTAGATCTATATATTTTGGTTAAAAACACTATATAAACCATGAGACATCCATTGTTTAGGTATATCCTTGGTTGCATGTCGAAATCCAACATAAAAACATCATTTTCTTCAAAAACGAACTTGGCCAAGAACCTGTCACACTGACCGCGGCGAGGTAGCTCCACCGCGGCGCAGTCGAGGTTTTACCTCTGACTGCGGCGCAGTCCCTCCCACCGCGGCGCAGTCATGTGACAGACAGGTCCAAACTGCTAAGTTTAAACGTGTTGAATCGTAACTCTAAACGTGTCTTCTAAACTTATGTTCAGAACTGAAATTTATGACCATAACCTGTAATGTGATTGATTTACACATAATGAGCTAAATGAACAAGTTTTATATGACATTGTTTTGGGAATTATATGAAATATGTTTATTGAAATTGTTAAGCGGGAAAGTGTACAAAAATTGGGATTAATGATTTTGGCGCGGAAGCGCTGCCCGATTTTCAGTAGACCTAAACCCGGCAGTTAAAATAAAAGCATATAAACATTAATACTCATTAAATCTTGGTATTTCATTAGGATTCCCGTGATTTCCGATCCGTCTCGATTACCCTCCGCATTCGTAGCTCTTCTTCGCAAACAGTGAGTTACAACCCCACTTATTTACTGTTTTCAAATAACTTTTGGGGGAAACAAGAGGTCTAAATGAACTTTGGAACTATTATGAACTTTTGTACAATTATGAACTCTATTGAACGTTTTCGTGAAACTTATGCATATTTAGTTTTATGGCTGTTTGGCCTATGATAAACTAATGGTTTGCCACCCTTTATTCGGCTTAATGGTTCGCCACCTTTACTCGGCTTTTTGGTTCAAAACTATGTTAAACTTATTTAACGCCACTCTCGGCACTCGTATGTACTTTGATTGATCGTATAACTAACGTGACTCTTGAGGAATATAACTAGCCATAAGTGACTACTATCAGATATAAAATGAAACATTAGTGCCCTTCTCGCAACACACTATTAGCTTTGTTAAGCCGTTTAGTAATTATGGGTATCGATACTTAGGAAATAACCGTTCCTTGCTTAGGAGGCAACTTAAGTACATATTACTTGATCAGAAATGACTCCCCGTAAGTAGTCGGGGTAAGGGGCCTCACGGTTGGTAATTCGGTTTAGGGTGAACACTTAAGTTATATTATGCCAAGTAGTCGTTATACATGAATTCAATCAATAGTTTACTTATCTTGCGCGTATAGAGAGTTATACGACTTCCGCAACTACCCTTTAAACAACTGTCTTGGTTCGAACTATTCTTTAAGTTTTGCCCCACTTTTAGAAACTTCTAAGTATAGATATACTTAATTCAAACCCTTTTTAGTCGAGGACTAGAAAACTGTAACTCACTCACTACTTTATTGTAGTTGACACTTTATCTCTTGTTTCAGGAAATCAAATGTAAGACACGAAGTGCATTCAGTGGATGGGTCTGGCATGTCACGTGAAGTCAAGAATCGGGAGATGACCTATTTTGAATATATTTTGGGAATTTTATTAAACAATTTACTATGTTCTTATGTTCTGTACTTATCAATGCTTGGTTATCCTTAAACTGTAAACTTTTGTTTTATTCGTAATGACTTGAAACCGTATGTTTTTATTTATAACTCGTGTGATGATATCTTGGCTCTTCACATTCCGTGTTTCCGCTTTAGCGGGGTGTGACATCGGTTCGTCAAATAGGTTGAGTTTGGCATTGATTTGACCCTGTCAAGAGGGATGACAAGGGTCTCATTAGATAGACACTTTTCAAGTGTGAGAATGGAACATATATGAATGTTTAAAGAAAACTGGGGAAGTTAAAGGCGATAAGTAATCGGACCGATATGTCCTAAGACTTAGGTTAGACCGGTGTACCTCGGGCTCAGTTTGCCGCGTTTCCAGAAGCAGGCTACCCCCTTTCATGGCGACATCTTGGGAAGTACTCTATCGCCATCCTAGGAATCAAGGGTTTCTCTTCCGGTTGGCTACATAGTTCTTATGCCGGGTACGGGGTGCTTCCAGTCGGTCACGGGTAGAGGGAGACGTCGGACCTTGCAAGTTGTCAATCTTCAGCTTCTAGCCAACAGGGCGGTGACCGACACTTGCGTCCATATAGAGGTTGAAGGGTGCGCACTTAGTGCTGGCATGGAAGCCGTTGTCATAGGTGAACTCGAACAGAGGAAGGTGAGTGTCGTGACTTTCTACGGAGGCAACCATACACGCTCTCAGCATCTCTTTAAACGTTTGGATCGTCTTCCCGTTCTGACCGTTAGCCGGAAGGTGGTGTGAGGCGATGAGGTCTAGTCGCGTCCCTAGCAATTCTCTGGAGGGTATTCCGAAGAGAGCGGGACGTAGATCGACTATCCTTACTGGAGATGATGGAGAGATGGGTTTCGATGTTCTGCCTTGAACTTGGAGCAAGTGAGGCACTTGGCTATATACAAGGCAATATCATTTTTCATGTCCGGCCACGAACAATATCCTCGGGAATCCTTGTACAACAAGTCGGATCCCGGATGGATGGAATAGCGAAAAATCGGTGGCTGATATCGCTCGATTATACGCGTATTCTTTCACGATATTTGTTATGTTTTTGAGTCAAAACGTAATGGATGGCCTCGTATTACTTATTTTTGTGTAAAGTTTATGTTTTAGGTGTTTTAATATGTTTGGAGTCAAAAAGGATGAATTCGGGACCAAAATGCAGCTGATAGTAAAACGGATGTATCGGGAGCATACGGACTCGAAAAGACCTCCGGTCAGCGCCAAAACGACAGCAACGAAAAAATCTACAAACTTTGGAGCCTACTGATGTACAAATGCGGCGCATAAGCTTCATAATGCGGCGCATTCAGCCTTGTGACAGTTATATGTTCGTTTTCAATGCTATTCAAGTGAGGAAGTGAAGGGTCTTTACACCAGCTTTCTTAAGGACGATTTTGGGGACATTTTTACACATCTTTACATCAATTTGGAGCCTCATAATCAGTACCAAATCATCAAATAATCATTAGATAATCCTTGGAGATCATCAATCGTAGTAATCTTCGGTTAATCTTAGAAGTAATCTTTTGCAAACTTTCGGTTTTTATCATCTAGATACTCATTGCAATCATTGTTTTCATTTGGTATTGAATTTCTTACTCTTTTATTTTCACTTTAATCTTGTCTTATTATTATTATTCGTGTTTGATAAATATTATGCGTAACTAATTTAGTTATACGTTTGCTTGGATATGTGATCGTTTGTTTGATTAATCTTGAGTATGAATTTGTATGATTATGATGTGTAGAGGTTAATTGGGGATCCGTTTGGGTTAAAACTTTATTTGTCTTGTTAGAATTGTTTATACTTTTATTTGGTAATCTAAAAACGGGTATTCGAAAGGAATCCGTAATTTTTACTAAAATAGAAATGAAATAGTCAACCGGTCTATAGTTGATTTAAAGTTGCGATATTCGAAAGGAATCGCTAACAAGAATTAGAACAAGTAAGTGATAACACAAACGCTAGTTAGTAAATTAAGAGAAATCGGTTTATTGATTAGTAAGCTATTCGAAAGGAAGCTTATAGATTAATTCTCACACATCGACTTGAAACTTTATGCACGGTTATTTTAGGTGTTAACGGTATTCGAAAGGAATCGTTACATGGATAAATAATCGGAGAAATCCGGTATTCGAAAGGAACTTAGGATTTTACATTAGAAGTTTATCATCAATTCATACTTAGGAAAGATTATATACTCGTGAACGGTCCAAGCAAGCGTACTTTTTAGATATTTGAATTACAAATCACTTTTACTCGTTTTTACTTTAAGTCTTCCTAAGACTAAAACCCAATTTGTTACGTGTTACTTAAAGCTATTATCTAAATTATAAATAGTCCCCGTGTTCGAACCCAGAATTTTCTCATACTTTACTACAATAGACAAGGGTACACTGCCCGGTGTCGTAGTCTAGTTAAAAGCTTATTTTCGGAAAACTAGATTTCGCACATCAGTGGCTCTTGTCGGAAATGAGGTTACGAAGACCTTCGGATTTCAGAACTCATGCTTGGAGCTTGACGTAACGGGTTACGTTTAGCCTGAGTTCGAATTCCTTTATGGTTGACTATAGAACCGGTGAAATGTTATTTTCGGGGCAAGAATTCGTACTTCGGGAATTGGCGTACAATTCCTGATCTCGGGAGAGTTCTGGAATGAGCTTGGGATGTTCCACATGATCTTCCTTGAGTAGGGGAGAACGTTGACCATGAATACGATCACTAATCGTCTAGGCACGGCCTACACACTTTGTTCATTAAGTTTATGGATACTACTAGTGTGTCGGTTAGGCCAATTGGTAGAGGGGAGACTTGCATTGCTTGCATCGAGTTTAGGGGATGCGGTTTTTGTAATGTCGGTTATACTGTCACGAACCTGGTGATAACCCGAACGGAGGTTGATTTTTGAGACGCAAGTTGCATCCTGCAACTGGTCGGACAGACCATTGATCCTCAGGGTGGTTATCGGTTCTTGACGGTCGACTTGATATGCTCACGGCGATCAGTGTACAAACGGAAGGGTCCGTCTGTCTTTTTGATAGGGGAAATTGGGGCTTCCCATGGAATTGGATTTGAGTGGATAGAACTAGGGTCTGGAAGTTCCTACGGCGGCTTTGGCCGCCTTTGCATCTCGGGTGGTGCTAGACGGTAGGGTGTCTTGGCAACCGGTGTTGTGCTAGGAACGAGATCTATTCATAATTTCCACTTGTCGATTCAGCGGTAGTCCAGGCAAATCCTCAGGAAAGACTCTGGATGGTCCTTGACCACAGAAATGTCTCGGACTAGGCTTTCCTCAGGTTTAACACCACGACTCGGAGTCCTTCTCGAGGTACTTGCACATTTTCAAGGAAGACATGTTGCGAAGCTGTCATTCAGGTTTGTCCTCCTGAACGACGGGAGTTACACTTTCAGGATAGGAATACGGGTGAGTTTGTCGAAACGGACGATCTTGGCTCGAAAATGGGGTGACCAGTCCATCCCAACGATAGCGTCAAAGCTTGATGGTTCGATAGGGATTAGGTCGATGGGAAAAGGTTTTAGGCCAATGGAGTATCGGATATCCTAAGTTTGTATTCGTAGCTTCGTCTATTGACCGTTGGCATATTCGATAGAAAGCTATCCGCAATGGCTTTAGGTCCTAGGTTGATGAGGGGTCTAATTTCTAATGAGGCAAAGTTTCTTTCCGCTCCTGGATTAAATAGTGTGGAAGAAAATGGTCATTTGACAGAGAACGTACCGGTAACCGCATTGGGGTCCTGATGGGTCTCCGCTGCTGTGATTGCGAATTTCTGTGGTATGCTCCAAGAGGCAATCCCCACGGAGGTGTTGGTCGCTTCTACACTCGAGGCATCGTAGTTTCCTGATTCGGTTGTTTGCTTTTTCGGGGCAGCACCAGGGGTAATGCCCTTATTCGTTACAAAATCTGCATACCGGGCATTTGCGAGCATGGTGGGAGTGGCATTTGCTGCACTGGGGGTGCGGTCCGGCTTAGGTTCGGGTTACGGTTGTGAGTTCCTTGTGGTCATGGCTCCGTGAGGGTTGGTGGTGGATCTTCCTCCTCTTACTCTCCCTTCGCTGGAAGCGGGCTGGAGGGAAAGGGAGGCGGTTGGTTCCAAAATCCTCGTCCTCATCGTGCCTGGTTGGTACGAGAGTGAGAAGGGGCCTACCGCTTCTGAAGATCCCTTGAATGACTCCATCTACGATCTGGGCGATCATGCTTGGAAGTGCTGCTTGGAATTGCACAGCGATCTGTTCGGCTAATCGATCAGCGCGGTTTCTCTTGGGAGGCATGGTTCTGCAATGGAAAGAAGGAGCTGGTTTAGAACGCACGAATTGGAATTTACGATAACACTTACTTAGAGGTTAATAGCACCGAGTACACAAAGGTAGTATGAGCGGAAAATTAGCACAAGTACGATAGCGTTGACAATCAAAGAGTATATAAGTAAGGTGGCAGCATACGCACGATGATGGATCCAGAAATAGCAATTATGTTCGACAGTAATTAAAAGAATCACGTGACAAAACAGGTATGAAAAATAAAAGGCAAAGATTTCCATTAATAATAAGAGGTTTTAGTACATAGGACAAAATACTGAAAGAAATATAAGTACAATACATAGGAAATAATAGATAATAGCTTAAGTCGTCTACAATAGAAAATTACGACTAGCCAGTACAGTACAAATACAAAGGAAAGTATGCCTAATAACGCTCTTCGAAGAACATCTTGGCGGCAATGGCTACTATAAATGCCCCCATGAGCAAGCACGCTCTAGTGAGACGCTGCACTGTCCGAGTGGTGGCCTGAGCCGATGCGATGATCCGCATTGACTGTTGTGCCAGCTCATGTGCGGCGTCGGAGACCTCGAAGAGGAGAAGGCCCTACTCTTGGGCTTCCTCTGCGAGTCCCCGGACCTGACGGTGCAGGTTGAGAAATGCAGCTGGTGGGAGAGGCTGGTGAGTCGGTGGCAACATATAGATCTAGATTTTGTTAGGTCTCAATAAGATCTCAAACACTAGCTAATCAATTACAAATAAGTATTTAGATGTTAATTGTTACGAACCGTTCAATCACTCAGTTTCTTAGTATATTATAGCGGAAATATAATAACGAAGGAATGATAATAACACACAGTTATTTTATTTAGAAAAGTTCAACGTTTACAATAGTCAAGCTCACTATTTATACACAATAATAGTGAGCTTGATAAGTACGAATCCTAGAAAATCTTCTAAAATGATAGAAGATTTAGTCTAACAAACATACCTAAATTAACGTGTTACATTTCATTATGGAGCTGAGTAGTCAGCTTCACAAGGTCAGGTCCACAATGCCTTAGTCACTTTTCGTCACTCAGACTCAAAGTTACTCAGACTCAAAACGTAAGACTTTAATAAACATATTTATTAACTTGGGTTAAATAGTTGATTTTCCCAACAATCTCCCCCTATCTGTTAAAATTAAAGTCTTTTACAATGGAACATATCCAAAACAAACACAAACTTAAACAAAAAGTAAAAAATAAAACAGTTTGTGATAAAAACAAATTATTTTCTTCTCTTGGAGACTTTCTTCTGCTTCATTGGCACATCCCATGGATTAGACTTATTCACTTCCTTTTCCCATTGCAATCTCTCTGTTTTCCATCCAAGTAGCTTCTCCATTTCAGCATCTGATCTGTGGAACAGTAGTTGATATTCTTTCTTGATCAGTTCTACCTTGTCCATCAATGTCCCCATTTCTTCAATTTATCTAAGATTATTGAATAACCAGCTAATCAGCTTCATATGAAAGGGAATGCATTGATCAGATTCACACTCACTTAGAAGAGAAATGCAGTGATATATAGAAGACATGCTTAATCTGTCCTTAGCTTGAAAACATTCTTCTCCCCCACAATCTACATAACACAGGCCTTCATGTTCATCAGTCTTCACATATGTTCTTTCTTGAAAGATTAAGCCCTTGGGAACTGGATGTATACTGCTTGTCTCTAGACCAAGTGATTTAGCCCCAGCTCTCACTCTGTTGACTGTGCAGAATGCTCTGTAATCTTCATCCGAAATCAGCATCAGTAAATATGCAACATTTACATTTGAGATAGCTTCTCTTTTGACTTCAAATCTGTGTGTAATGTTGTTTATTCATTGGCTCAGACTGGAGATTTCCTTCCATTCCTCTAATCCCAAGGTATGCATTCTATGTACCCCAATTCTGAAGGAGCCCCCTTTGTGGTAACAAGTCAGCATGAGGTCAGATCCACCAGTATCCATACAATCCAAGTCTTGGATCTTGTTTGTATTTCTCCTTATTACAAAGTTTGACTCAATGTAGTCCAGTCTGGCTTCCTCCCTTCACACTTGTTTAGCCATTTGTCTGTCAACTTCTATCCTCTGCTGTTCTTCATCAATTGCCAAATCTTCTTCCTCTTTCATCTCAGCTTCAAGTGTTTCAGCAGCTTTCATGCACTTGTCTTGAGTTTCTACGGGAGTGGCATCAAATTTCTCCATGTATAGACCTTTAACATATTCCTTAACTGTCATTCCAGCATTGTGGGCATATCTTTGCAGTTTAGCTAATTTTTCAGCTTCAACTTGTATTTCTTTTATTAATGTCTCAGTCTGAACAGATGGATTTTCCCTTTCAGTTTCTTCCTCAGCCTGATCAGTTTGATCTTCCATTTCATTATCAGTATCAATATCAGTATAAGCTCCAACTTTTCCTTTTCCCTCCTTGTCACTTGCTTGGTCTTCTTTCTCATATTTACTTGATATATCGCTGTAATCAGTCTCATAGTGATCCTCAGACTGACCAGTTTTCAGATTGAATCTAGTTGTTTTGTAGTATCTTTTCTCCCCTTCATCTCTTTTTCGTTTCAAGTTTTTCTTGGGAAGGCCAGACTCATCAGTTGGTGTAATAATTTTCTCCCCCTGAGTCTGAGCATCCCTTGGAGAGTCTTCAACAACATTCTTCCCTTTTCTTGTCTGACTGATCTCAGATGTGAGTTTTAACACCATCCCTTTCAACTCCTCCATATCCACTGAGTTTTGACATTTTAGAGCATGTAACTCAGTCTGCATTGCACTCAGTTTGACATCAAACTGAGTTGACATGTCCTTAATTGCCTGTAACAGCAAAGGAACAGTCATAGCAACCTCAGCCTGAGAGGAAGTAGTAACAGTAGGTAATGAAACAGTTGGTATAGCCTCACTCCCTCCTTGTTGTTTAGGAGAATGATCCTTATCCATGGAAAGGAAATTATGTACCTCACTCAGTTTGGGAAGTGAGGCATTGACGACTTGTGCATAGGAGTGAGAGAAATTTGGTGGTACATTATCGTGAACTAGCACAGAGCTAGTGAAAATTGCCTTAGGAATTGGCTTTGAAACTGAGGGGGGTGGTCCCATACTAAGTACAGGGATATTCAGAAGGGGAATATCTTCTTCAATGCTTACCACATGTGTCATGTGGCAACAACAACCTGTGTCTCCAAGTTGACTACTCTAGTGGGGCTTTGGGTAGTCCTGGTAGTCAGATCCACCTCTTGCTCTAGCAGAGGGAGGATGGTCTGATCTACAGCACTTGAGGGGAGTATAGAACTCCCAGCCTCATGGAAAAGTGAATCCATTAGTGCTTGATTTAGAGTGGGGTTTGATGTGAGTGCCTTTTCAAAAGAACTTGGTGAGTTCAATAGATTGGTCGCTTGAGTTGCTAAGACATCAAGTTGAGGAGTGGACTGCACCTCGGACTGAGAGGGGATACTTTCAGACTGAGGGAGAGAAAGAGTGATATTCATACCTGAGTCTACCTCATCGCGCCCTGCCCCACCCATTTCCACCTCAGCATCTGCAACAGGAATGTGTGCCTCCATATGCTCGTCAATTCCTTCACTTTGATCATCTGAGTCTGAATGGTCAGACTCAGTGAGTTCATGATCTATAAATGGGTTGTCAATCCACAAAAGCATAACTGGTGTTAAACCTGTCTCATCCTCAGTGATATTGATGTACGTGAAAATTTTAGGAGTCAGTCTGGGAAGAGAGCACACATAAAAAGTTTGATCAAGTTGCTCATAAGCTTCTTTTCCCAGAGCTTCCTCAAAGCTGAGTGTTGATGCAATATATGTGACAGTTGTTCTAGATTAATTAAGTCTTTAGTTATAGTCTATTTGAGTTTGTAATGACCCAATAACATTGTATTGTTAATTGGGCTATTTAGTCTGTAATGGGTGTTAATGGACTTTGCATAGTCCATGAGCCCATTAGTGGTCCAAGCCTCTGAACATGTCTCTATATAAAGAGGCATTGAGTTTAGGTAAATGTGTTAGTGAATGGTTAGAGACAGACTGAAAGAGTTCTGAGAATACTTTATTGTAATTGAGTGATTCAATATATAAAGTATTTGGAATTCGGTAATTCGTATTTGTTATTTACTGCATTCGATTATTACTTGTTTGATATACTGATTACGAGATTCCTCCTCGTGATTAGTTAGTTTAATCCTGTAGATCGGACCACTGGGACCTACAATTGGTATCAGAGCAAACACACTGTTTGCTCCCTATCGAGATTTGGTTCAGGATTATATACCAGGTTTTAATCGATTTTGGGATTTAGGGTTCTTCAAGTTTTTTTTTTTGGCGGCTTTTATTTTTAAGATTAGGGTTTATTAATTTAGGGTTTCTGGCGGCTATAAAAATAAAAGAAGATTTTGGTTTCAAATTGTAGGCGGTGGAATTTCTTGTTTCGAAATCATCTTCGTTGGCTCGTGGCGAGAATTTTCTTTAATTTTAATACTAAGTTGGGCTTCTTTCTAGTTGATTCATTTGGGTCTGGTTTGTTTTCTTAATTGGACTCACTGGTTAGTTTAATCATGTAGATCGGACCACTGGGACCTACAATTGGTATCAGAGCAAACACACTGTTTGCTCCCTATCGAGATTTGGTTCAGGATTATATACCAGGTTTTAATCGATTTTGGGATATAGGGTTCTTCAAGTTTTTTTTTTTGGCGGCTGTTATTTTTAAGATTAGGGTTTATTAATTTAGGGTTTCTGGCGGCTATAAAAATAAAAGAAGATTTTGGTTTCAAATTGTAGGCGGTGGAATTTCTTGTTTCGAAATCATCTTCGTTGGCTCGTGGCGAGAATTTCCTTTAGTTCTAATACTAATTTGGGCTTCTTTCTAGTTGATTCATTTGGGCCTGGTTTGTTTTCTTAATGGACTCACTGGTGGAAACGAACAAACAGACAAACAGCGAAAATTAAAAAGAAAAGAGACAACAATTGAATTAAAAAAAAAACACACAACAAAGGGCATCTAGCGGTGGATTAAAACAAAGGGGAAAATGTTGGCGGTGTAAACAATCAATACACAGAACACAGCGATTGGAAATTAAAAGTAAGCGACGATTAAAGAAAAACAAAATTGAGAGTAGCGGCGATCGAGATTAAATATTGGAAATTGTCGACAGCGAATTAGGTGACAGCGGCAAGTTCGTTTGATTCAGCGGTGGAGTTGATTTGGGGATAAAGGAATCAGCGGCGAACATCCAGTCACATCTTCGTTTCATCTTTGTTCGTGATTAGTTGTTTGTTTAGGAATTCATCTTCGTTATCAATCTTCAGCAGAACACATCTTCGTGGCAGTGGCGGCGAACACACATCGACGAACAACCAATTGAACGAACATCATCTTCGGATCATTTTCGTCGAAGTAAACAGGTTTGTGACGAACATATGTTCGTTTTTATGTGACGAACATCACTTGTTCGTGGCTGGATTATTGTTATGTTCGTGACAGCTAGATGTTTGTTTTGATTTGATATTCGTTTTGATCTAAATTGGGATTTTGCTCGGTTGATTTGGGATTTTGTTCGGTTGATTTTCTTGTTTGTTTGCAATTTGATGTTCGTTTGACGTTTCATGTTTGGCTTCATCTTCATGGTTTGCTTACATTCTGTCTGGGAATTCATCTTCGTGGTGATTTATTGTTCGTAATCGGATTGTTTTTCTCTTAAGTTCGTGGCTGTGTAATCATCTTGTTGGCGGGGAAGATAATTAAAACTGGGAACGAACATCATCTTCGTAAGTTAAATAATCTTCGTGGCGAACATCATTACAATTTCGTGGTGGATGTTCGTCACATAATTGATTCCGTGTTCGTGGACAGTAGTTCGTGGACAGTAAATTGAGTGATTACAAATTGGACTCTTTAGTGGACTATTTTAATTGGGCCTGTTTTGATTCGGATTTGGGCCTAAACTTTTACTGGATTTCTGAATTGGATTTGGCTATTGGACTAATATATTATACTGATTTGGACTCGTTTATTGGACTTAAAATAAATTGGACTGTTAATTGGACTCATTACTTGGACTTAATTAATTTAACAAAAATTAAGAAAATGAATTCTTTAAAATTCGATAGTCCAACTGATGAACTAAGTTTAAGTCCAGGAGCCATCCGTTTCAGGCAATATTGTGCATTCAAAGCCGAAATCAACGAAAACTTTGAAGACACTGTCACTAGATACAATGATCTCCTTGTAAAACTTGCCAGATTACGTATACATGTTAGAGAAGAAAAAGTAGAGAGATTTTTGGATGCTTTGCCTAAGCGTTGGGAGGAATGGGTAAAATTGATAAAAGATGAAATCAATGAAATCAATTCGACTATATATGGTCGTCAACAATTAACTCTGAGAGAGGTGATTGAAAGATTGAGAGGATATAGATCAGCATCAATGGCATCTATTGAGGAATTTCGCAGTGAAGCCCGTGGTACTACAAGTGATTCTAGTACTACAAGTGAAATTAGCTCGAATGAAGAGGATATTCAAAATATTGAAGATACTGAACATGAATCAAAGGTTTGCAGTTGTACGTTGGACCTATCTAACGAAAACTTCGTTGAAAAGATGGTCGACCTCAATACCGAAAAGTCAAAGGTACTTCTGGATCTACAATCCATGAAGGAGTTCTGCAAATCTTTTACAACCTTAACACTTCAAAACGATAAATTGACTAAGTCAGTATCCAATTTGGAATCTCAGCAAACTGAACTCGAGCAAACCATAGCAATATTAACTTATCAAAAAGATGATTTTGCAAAGAAATATTATAAAAACGAGAAGGATCGCACGGAACTTTTCTCAAATGTTGGTATTTTGACACATAAAATTGACACGTTATATGACTGTCTTGAAAAAGAAAAGAAACGTTTTGCTGAGAAAGTTCAAGAGTTGAACAACTGTGACATACGATTAACTGAGCAGGAAAGGAAGATCGAACAGTTTCGCACTTCTTCTAGTACCTTAAATTCTATCCTGAGTCGTCAAAGGCCAACTGGAGATCGTAGTGGTTTGGATATAATGAAACACCTCCTCCTTTTAATCACAATTACAGTTCTCTTAAAACTGAATGTGACGTGAAGGAAAACAATGTTGACTCTTCCTGTGAATCTACCTCTACAAAGGATGATCAGACTGAGTTAAGTGTTTCGGAAACGACAATGAGTACATTAGTTGAAAACTCAAAACCCAAACAGCCTATGGATGATTTAAAGTGTTTTAAATGCCGTGAACATGGTCATGTAGCCTCGGTATGTCCAAAGAAGAAACAAAAGTAGGCCAACAGATCGCCTTCTCCGAAGAAAGAACAAGCTAGCAGATCGTCTTCACTGAAGACTAAACAAATGGATCATTCATATTCACCTGTACGGAAACAGGTGCAGCCTGTACGACACTCAATGGCTCGATCACATTCACCTGTACGGAAACAGGTGCCTCAAAAGTGGATTAAGAAACAGGAACACACGGGTGTTTCTAATGATCGTGTATTTCAAACGCGTCCATTTCGACCGTCTTTTCGAAGTTCTACTCCATACTGCCCGAGTCAGAGAGTAAATTCATTTTATCGGCAATCGAGATCTTATTGTCCACCGAGGAACCATCTGCATTCTAAAGTTCAATCTACTTTTACTAAAGATGATGGTTTCTTAAAAGAATTTGTCTACGTGAATGAAAGAGGTCAATCAAGACGTGTTATGGCATGGGTTCCCCACCATAACTGATCATTGTTAGCTTAGCTGAAATTTTTTGTAATCTTGTAATTTCTTTTTATGAAAAATAGAGTCGACATGAAAGGTTCAAAATTTCATGTCGATATCTTTAAAAAAAAAAAAAAAAATGAAAATTAGAATTGACATGAAACACTCAAAATTTCGTGTCGATACTCTACTCTTGACAAGAATTACTGACGTTTGTTTGCAGGTTGTGCGCGTACGAGACTCTACTCTTGAAAATGCTGTTTGAGACGTTGTTCATCGTCAGACAGCTCAGGGGGAGTTTTGTTGTCATTTATGGAAGCTCGAAGAATACAAGCAAAAGTGATGAACTTAGTTGAGTCAACTTGTGATAAAGACTCTGATAAAGAACGAAGTTCACAACAACAAATGGAGCTGCCTAACTCTTCACAAGCATTAACGGAGAAGACTAACTCTTTGAAAGCGTAAACGGAGAAGACTGAATCTTCACAAGCTTAAACGGAGAAGACTGAATTATTGCAACAATTCAGGGGGAGTTATTCAAGACAATGATGAGTTAGAAGAACCTGCAAGGAACACAAGGAGTAAAAGACTATAAAGACTTTGAGCGTATAACGGAATCTAGAAGCAACAGTCAAGGGGGAGTTTGTTGGTGCAATATCTGTGACAGTTGTTCTAGATTAATTAAGTCTTTAGTTATAGTCTATTTGAGTTTGTAATGGCCCAATAACATTGTATTGTTAATTGGGCTATTTAGTCTGTTATGGGTGTTAATCGACTTTGCATAGCCCATGAGCCCATTAGTGGCCCAAGCCTGTGAACATGTCTCTATATAAAGAGGCATTGAGTTTAGGTAAATGTGTTAGTGAATGGTTAGAGACATACTGAAAGAGTTCTGAGAATACTTTATTGTAATTGAGTTATTCAATATATAAAGTATTCGGAATTCGGTAATTCGTATTTGTTATTTACTGCATTCGATTATTACTTGTTTGATATACTGATTACGAGATTCCGCCTCGTGATTAGTTAGTTTAATCCTGTAGATCGGACCACTGGGACCTACACTGAGTGAAAGGACACGAATGAATGGAACATCATTCGGTCGTTTTGACTTTAAGCAAGGGAGAGAATCTCGTCAAAATAGAGTTGTGAGTAAGAGATTCGTCTACCCGTTACCATGGAATGAAAAAGATGGGTCTCAAATACATTCATTTGATTAAGACTCCCAGATTTACCCCCCAAGCACCGTGTGATACTGGAAAAGAGGAATTTCCATTTGCCTGTAAAAAATTTATATTCGATTATGCCTTGGATTTCAGGCTGACCAATTAGAGGGAATGCCTCAGCTCGAGCTTGCTGTTTGGTCAGTTTGGCCTGGAATCCCCCTTCACCTGCTTAAAGAACGGTGGGAAGCAATAGTGCTGCGCGAATGGTCTCCTCAGTAATGGTAATAGTCTGTCTCCCATCATTATACGTGCTAGTGAGTGCAGTCTTTTCATCATTGGCGATGCAGGTGTACCACCACTCACATAACACCGGTGGGTACATAACCGTCTCACAAAAATATGCGCCATAGAGTGGATGTGCTTTCATGAATTGACACAGTTGTTCAAATCCCCTGTTCTGTCGATTGGCGGGAATATCGGTCAGTGGCCACCCTATTGTTATCTTTGATTTGAACCCTACTGTGAAAATTAGCGCCAAGAATCATGCGAGGAGTAACGTGAAGGATCATGTTCATATCCGCCATTGATGAGATTACAAGAAAAAGATTAGAGAAAATAAGAGAAATTAAGCATTAGGTTAAAATTTGAAATTAAGTTGAATTTAAACTAAACGGAGCGAAATTGTAGTAACTAAGTTAGGAAACCTTCCATATAGTGTATGTAAATTGATACTATTGACAATTATAACCCCAGAGTTTGAAAATTGATTGCCACTGACTAAAAAAAATTAGTTTAAATTTTTTTTTTACAGACTGACGAAAAGAAAAACAATTTTAAGAAATATTTACGAAAAATACATTCAGTCTGAGCACATGGTCAGACTGAGAAACCCCGAGCTGACCAAAAGGTTAGACTGAAAAGTCACGAGCTGACTAAAAGGTCAGCCTGAAATGTGCTTTTTGTGACATTTTAAGGTTTCAACATGCCCAATTCTCCTAACAGATAGAAAAACCTGTCCTCACTCAGAGGTTTCGTGAAGATATCTGCTAATTGATCATGAGTGGCTACAAACTCCAGTCTGACTTTTCCTTTCTCCACACAGTCTCGAATGAGATGATGTCGTATTTCAATGCGTTTTGTCGTGGAGTGAAATACTGGATTCTCAGTTATTTGAATAGCACTCTTGTTGTCACACAAGATTGGAGTATTGTCAATCTTGATGTCAAGATCAGCCAATTGATGTTGCATCCATAGTAACTGTGCACAACAGCTCCCTGCTGCCACGTACTCAGCTTCAGTTGTGGAAGTTGCAACTGAGTTTTGCTTCTTGCTTGACCAACTGACTAGTTTTCCTCCCAGAGTCTGACATCGCCCTGATGTACTTTTTCTGTCCAATCTACACCCTTCATAGTCTGCATCTGTGTAGCCAATTAGTTCAAAACCAGAATCTTTAGGGTACCATAGGCCAAGATTTGGAGTACCCTTAAGATATCTGAAAATTCGTTTGACAGCTTTAAGATGTGATTCCTTTGGGTCAGCTTGATAACGTGCACAGAGACATGTAGAAAACATGATATCAGGTCTACTAGCAGTTAAGTAAAGCAAAGATCCAATCATGCCTCTGTAAGTAGCTTGACAAACTGACTGTCAGTGTTGTCTTTATGCAACTTAACAGAAGTACTCATTGGGGTTTTCATTTCAGAACAGGATTCAAAACCAAATTTCTTTATTAAATCATGAACATATTTACTTTGATTTATAAAAATTCTATCTTTCTTTTGTTCTACTTGTAAACCAAGGAAGAATGTGAGTTCCCCCATCATGCTCATCCTGTATTCACTACACATGAGGTTTGAAAACCATGTACACAATTTCTCATTAGTGGAACCAAATATAATGTCATCAACATATATTTGTACCAAAATTACATGTCCTTTTTCCTTTTTGATAAAAAGTTTCTTATCAATTGATCCTCTTTTAAATTGATTTTTAAGAAGAAAGTCAGATAAGGTATCATACCAAGCTCTAGGAGCTTGTTTGAGACCATATAAGGCTTTGTTTAATTTAAAGACATGATCAGGAAATTTAGGATCAACAAAACCTGGAGGCTGCTTGACATATACTTCCTCCTGCAAATCACCATTCAAAAAAGCACTTTTCACATCCATTTGATATACCAAGAAGTCGTTAAAGGCTGCATATGCTAAGAATAATCGAATTGCTTCAATTCTGGCCACTGGAGCAAAAGTTTCATCATAATCAATGCCTTCTTCTTGTTTGTATCCTTGAGCCACCAATGGTTCTTTATGCCTGATCACCACTCCATCTTTGTCATATTTATTTCTAAATATCCATTTGAGACCAATGATAGTTTTAAACAGAGGTCGTGGGACTTTTTTCCAAACATTGTTTCTTATGAACTCTCCAAGTTCCTCTTGCATACCATCAACCCAGTCTTCATCTAATAGAGCTTCTTCAACCTTCTTTGGTTCCATCAAACTCAAGAAGTTTGTATAAAAACAAAAGTTAGCTGTAGCATTCTTTCTTCTAGTTTTGACTCCTTCATTTAATGAACCAATGACCGATGATATAGGATGTCCCTTGAGAGTCTTGATGTTTCCTATCTCATTGTGTGGAACTGCATCTGCTTGAGACTGATTATTATCAGTTTGAGTGTCATCAGTCTGAGTATTTTGGATCTGAGTTTGGTCAGACTGAGGGGATTCAGTCTTAGTTTCATTAGTTTCATTGGACTCATTTGTTTGAACATCAGGGTGTTAGTGAAATATCTGTGACAGTTGTTCTAAATTAATTAAGTCTTTAGTTATAGTTTATTTGAGTCTGTAATGGCCCAATAACATTGTATTGTTAAGTGGGCTATTTAGTCTGTTATGGGTGTTAATGGACTTTGCATAGTCCATGAGCCCATTAGTGGCCCAAGCCTGTGAACATGTCTCTATATAAAGAGACATTGAGTTTAGGTTTAGGGTTAATCAAATAGTTAATGATCAGAGACAGACCTGAGGGAGAGAATTATGTGAAAGGCTATTTATTGTAATTGAGTGATTCAATTAATAAAGTAGTCAAAATTCGGTAGTTTTGTGTTTATTGTTATTATTGCATTCGATTATAACTTGTGTGTTTACTAATTAGGAGATTCCGCCTCGTAATTAGTTAGTTTAATCTTGTAGATCGGACCACTGGGACCTACAATTGGTATCAGAGCAAACACATTGTTTTCTCTCTATCGAGATTTGGTTCACGAACATCAGTTCAGGATTAAAAACACAAACACGCATAATCAACAAGTTCGTCTTGAAGATTGAAAACAGGTTCGTTGAAGTTCGTTATCAATTTTATCTTCGCCTTCTTGGTTTTATCATCTTCGTCAGCGATAAGAATAATAAAAAATCAAATTGGGGATAAAGCTGGCATCGAACATCAAGTTCGTCAAGACTGATTTATCTTCGTCTCGCTATCTTCGTCTCATCATCTTCGTCAAGACTGATTCATCTTCGTCAAGGTAAACAACTCGCGACGAACATCAACTTCGTGACTGGGATTACAAGTTCGTGAATTACTAGTAACAACGTTTGAAGCTGACTCTCATGCTGCAGATAAAAATGATGAAATAGCACATCAAAATCAAGAATCTGAGAGTGAACCTGATGAATCAATCAAAATCAAGAATCTTCGTCAAGACTGATTCAAATTTCGTGAAATTTGTTTAATTGGCAGTGGATGTTCGTCTAGACTGATGTTCGTGAGGTGGTTAGTTGATGTTCGTGGGTTTTTGGTTCAAGTTCGTTTGACTGTCAAGTTCGTGGTTTAATTAATTCATCTTCGTTTCAAGTTCGTAGAGATAGTGATTTTCTTCAACTTCGTCAAATTGTTCGTCGGCAGCGAAGATTAGAAGTTCGTTTGAACTTTAATTGTTCTTGTTCGTTTGAAATTCGTTTACAAGTTCGTTAATCAACATGTTCGTTTGATGTTCGTGGTTAAAATTGAAATCACAAGTTCGTGAGATAATCACTCTATCTTCGTGGCTGATGTTCGTGAATAAACTTGTTGTTCCTTTCTACAATCAGATTTGACATTCGCTGGTGAAATTAGCTACTTCATGTTCGTTTAAAGTGGATATTAAAACTAAATCGGAAATTGTGTTTGCTGTTCGTGAAAGAATTATTATTCGGGAATTCAAGTTTTTTGGCAGATTGTGTAATTGAGTGACAGTTTATTGGGCCTTAAACTCACTTGGGCTTAATTAAATTGGCCTAAGATTCATATTGAACTCGGTCTGCAATTTGTTAGCAAATTTAGCCTTAATTGAACTTGGACGTGTTTATTGTACTTAATTAATTTGGACTTAATTTATTTGGACCTAATTTATTTGATAGATATTATTATACTTTAGTCCGTATCATTACACAAGAAATGGAATCTTCAAAGTTAGACAGTCCACCTAAACTATTTAATAAGTCTCAATATTACGAATGGGCGGATAAATTTGAATCCTTTTGTCGTTACAATGATTTACAAATGTGGTTGTGTATTCAAGAGACATATGACCATCCACGCGCAACTACAAACGGTGTGACTGCTAAAATCCCAGTCGCTAAACTCACACCTGAGTTTAGACGAGAATATGATGCTGAAAACAACGTTAGGGAAAATCTGGAAATGTCTCTTCCTAAGGAACTGCAATATCTCACTTCGAAACACAAGTCAGCAAATTCCTTATGGAAAGCAATTGAGAAGACATGTGCAAGTTCAGCTAACCAAAGAAAAGCCGAAGGAAATATATTGAAAGAGAACTTTTCGATCTTCAAAGCAACCTCAGATCATGCATTCAAGGCTTCAGTTAGTGATCAATATACTGAGAGTACGTGTTCAGACAAAGAACAAAACAATATTCGCAGTGAAACCAGTAGTACTGCAGGTGATTCTAGTACTGCAAGTGAAATTAGCTCAAATGAAGAGAATATTCAAGATACTGAAAATGAATCAAAGGTTTGCAGCTGTACGTTGGATCTATCTAAAGAAAAATTTATTGCGAAAATGGCTGATCTCCAAACTGAAAAGTCAAAGGTACTTCTTGACCTTCAATCCGTGAAGGAGCTGTGTAAATCTTTCACTATTTTAACTCTTCAAAATGATGAATTGACTAAGTCAGTATCTACTTTGGAATCACAGCAAACTAAACTTGAACATGAAGTGTCAATACAATTTTTTTTAAAAGATGATTTCTCAAAGAAATTTCATCAAAATGAAAAGGACAGAATGGAACTCTTGTCCACTGTTGGCATTCAAACTCTAACAATTGACATGTTATATGAAGCTCTTGAAAACGAAAAGAAGAGTTTTGCTGCAAAAGTCCAAGAGTTAAATGACTGTCAAATAAGATTAATTGAACAGGAAAGGAAGATCGAACAGTTCCGCACCTCTTCTAGTACTTTGAACTCCATCTTAAGTCGTCAACGTGCCAGTGGGAACACTGCAGGTTTGGATATAATGAAACACCTCCACCTTTTAATCACAATTACAATTCTATTAAAGCTGAATGTCAAGTGAAGGAAAACAGTGTTGATTCTCCTTGTGAATCTTCCTCTACAAGGAACGATCAAACCGAGTCAAGTGCTTCAACTGAGTCAAGTGTTTCGGAAACAAAAATGAGTACATTAGCTGAAAACTTAAAACCCAAACAGCCCATGGACGACTTGAAGTGTTTTAAATGCCGGTAACATGGTTAAGTGGCCTCGGTATGTCCAACGAAGAAGCAAAAGCAAGTCAACAGATCGTGTTCTCCGAAGAAAGAGCAAGTTAGCATATCGTCTTCACCAAAGACTAAACCAATGGCTCGTTCACATTCACCTGTACGGAAACAGGTGCAGCCTGTTCGGCAATCAATGGCTCGATCTCATTCACCTGTACGGAAACAGGTGCCTCAAAAGTGGATTAAGAAACAGGAACACACGGGTGTTTCTTATGACCGTTCATTTCAACCGCGTCCATTTCGACCGTCTTTTCGAACTTCAAATCCATACTGCCCGAGTCAGATAGAACCTTCCTTATATCAGCAATCGAGATCTTATTGTCCACCGAGGAACCACCTGAATTCTAAAGTTCAAGCTACTGTTACTAAAGATGATGGTTTCTTCAAGGAATTTGTCTACGTGAACGAGAAAGGACAATCTAGACGTGTTATGGCCTGGGTTCCCCACCATAACTGATCATTGCTAATTTTAGCTGATAAATTTGTAATTTTGTATTTTATCTTCATAAAAATTAGAATCGACATGAAAAGCTCAAAATTTCGTGTTGATAAAAAAAAAATTTTTTTTTTTTTTTTTTTTTTTTTACTAACTTTTGTTTGCAGGTTGTGCGCTTACGAAACTTCACTCTTGAACATTGCTGTTTGAGACGTTGTTCATTGTCAGACAGCTCAGGGGGAGTTTTGTTGTCATTTATGGAAGCTCGAAGAATATAAGAAAAGGTGATGAGCTTAGTTGAGTCAACTCGTGATGAAGACTCTGATAAACAACGAAGTTCACAACAACAAATGGAGCTGCCTAACTCTTCACAAGTATTAGCGGAGAAGACTAACTCTTCACAAGAGCAAACGGAGAAGACTGAATCTTCACAAGCTTAAACGGAGAAGACTGAATTATTGCAACAATTCAGGGGGAGTTATTCAAGACAATGATGAGTTAGAAGAACCTGCAAGGAACACAAGAAGTAAAAGACTATAAAGACTTTGAGCGTATAACGGAATCTAGAAGCAACAGTCAAGGGGGAGTTTGTTAGTGCAATATCTGTGACAGTTGTTCTAGATTAATTAAATCTTTAGTTATAGTTTATTTGAGTCTGTAATGGACCAATAACATTGTATTGTTAAGTGGGCTATTTAGTCTGTTATGGGTGTTAATGGACTTTGCATAGTCCATGAGCCCATTAATGACCCAAGCCTGTGAGCATGTCTCTATATAAAGAGACATTGAGTTTAGGTTTAGGGTTAATCAAATAGTTAGTGATCAGAGACAGACCTGAGGGAGAGAATTCTGTGAAAGGCTATTTATTGTAATTGAGTGATTTAATTAATAAAGTAGTCAGAATTCGGTAGTTTTGTGTTTATTGTTATTATTGCATTCAATTATAACTTGTGTGTTTACTGATTACGAGATTCCGCCTTGTAATTAGTTAGTTTAATCCTGTAGATCGGACCGCTGGGACCTACACAGGGACACTTATTAAGGTTGATTCATCAGGTTCACTCTCAGACTCTTGATTTTAATGTGCTATTTCATCATTTTGATCTGCAGCATGAGAGTCAGCTTCAAACGTTGTTACTAGTAATTCATCACACAGCTGATTGATAGTGGCTATGTCAGTCTGGGATGATTGTTCATCTTTGTCAGGTGGTGTCATCAAAAGTAACATTGATACTTTCTTCCACAACTTTCCTTCTTTCATTATATACTTTGAATGCTTTAGCGATGCTTGAGTATCCAACAAACAATCCTTCATCAGCTTTAGGAGACATCTTACACAACAAATCCCTTTGATTCAGAATAAAACATCGACTTCCAAAAATATGAAAATAATGAATGGAAGGGACTTTCTTATGATACAATTCATATGCCGTTTTCCCATGTGTCTTCACGATGATTGATCTATTCTGTGTGAAGCAGGCAGTGTTCACAGCTTCAGCCCAAAATTTTATCTTCATGTTCCCATAACATAACATTGTCCTGGCAGCTTCAATTAATGTTCTATTTCTTCTCTCTGCAACGCCGTTTTGTTGAGGTGTTCGAACTGAGGCAAAGTTTTGTACTATTCCTAATTACTCACAAAAATCTATCAAAACTGAATTTTTGAACTCAGTTCCATGATCACTTCTCATCTGTCTAACAAGAGAGTTCTTCTGACGCTGTTCTCTTTTGATCAGACTGATGATTTCTTCGGCTGCATCACTTTTAGCACTTAAAAATATGACCCAAGTAAATCTAGTAAATTCATCTACAATCAAAAGGGTGTATTTCTTTCCTCCTTGGCTCTCAATCCCAATTGGTCCAAACAGATCCATATGTAGCATGAATAAAGGTTCATCTATTGAGTGCAACATTTTGGATGGGAATTGAGTCTTGGTTTGCTTTCCAAGCACACAAGCTGAGCAAACTTTGTCTTTGGTATAGATCACTATTTATACACAATAATATTGAGCTTGATAAGTACGAATCCTAGTAAATCTTCTAAAAGGATAGAAGATTTAGTCTAACAAACATACGTAAATTAACGTGTTACGTTTCATTATGGAGCTGAGTAGTCAGCTTCACAAGGTCAGCTCCACAATGCCTTAGTCACTTTTCGTCGCTCAGACTCAAAGTTACTCAGACTCAAAACGTAAGAATTTAATAAACAGATTTAATAACTTCGGTTAAATCGTTGATTTTCCCAACAGATTTATCAACGAAGTTGCAGCGGATCAACACTTTGATATTAACAAGGATCAGTGATTAACAATTTATAAGAATATGAATGAATAAACGTTAAACAATGAAGAACACAAGTATTCCACCAACAGCCTCAATCTATTAGAAAAACGTATTTGAATACACGTATATTTACAACGATATAAGGATCTATATTTATAGACCTTGAGACTAATTAACCCTAGACATAATCGGGTTACAACTCTATCGAAATCTACTTGATAATTATCTAAATCTATTCCATAATTATCTGCTAACAATACGCTGACATTATCAACAAAACAGTAGAAACTTGACCAGTAGAAACTTCATGCACTTCATGCAGTAGCAGTAGTAATAGTGTATACCAGTAGTAATCTTGACTGACTGATGACCAGTAGAAACCATCTTCACCAGTAGTAATATTCACTAGTATAAACTTACATAGTGACCAGTATAAACCCTCTTCACAAGTAGTAAAAACACTATAACCCAACAATCTCCCCCTAAAATTTTGTTTTTAATTATAAACATAAGTTTCTTCATAGAAAACTGGAGAATGCTGCCAAGATCCTTTAATACTTACATAGAGTTTCTATGGTCTGTAAGCTGACATCTGATCTTCCATAAAAGTTGAACAGCTTCTTCTAAATCTTGGTTAGCCTTCAACTTGACATTTAACATATTGATCATAACATTGATGCCATGCTTATATTTCTTCTCTACCAAGAAATACTCTGTTGTTCCATCAGTCCTGCTTAAGGAGTAGACTCCAGAGCTCTCATAATGAATCCAATCAATCACAAGAGTAACTCTTGCTAGCTTCTCAGGAACATTCTCATGCTCAAACATAATTTCTAACAACTCCATAAGTAAGTCATTGAAATCTAAAACTGTACCTTGCCCTTGAGAATATTTCTTGCTGCCAATTAGGAACATGTCAACCAAGTCTCTCCTGCTTATGTTCCTAAAAATCTCCAGAAGGCTGTAATATACATTGAAGCTCTTTGAAGCTCTGAGAATCTTGTACCCATTCCTACCATCAGCTGCAACGGCATACCAGTCAACAATTGGCATTTCAGTAAATCTTGTAGCATAGTTGATGTCTTCAGAATGCAGTATTAAGCTTTTTATTTCATCATATACTCTGTCTGTAGCTTCATTTACTTGTTCATCTGAAATTTCAGGAACACATCCAAACTCAAAATTTCCAGTTATAGCTTATTTCTTTACTTGGAAGAT
Organism: Senecio squalidus; assembly: GCA_910822075.1. Lineage (NCBI taxonomy): Eukaryota > Viridiplantae > Streptophyta > Magnoliopsida > Asterales > Asteraceae > Senecio > Senecio squalidus. Next base: position 23,399,797 of record CAJVGC010000508.1, read on the forward strand.
CTTTGGTTTCTCATCTAGTTGTTCCTTTTCCTTCTCCTTTGGCTTCTCCTTTTCCTGAGATTTGTCTTTGGTAGATTCCTTCTTATCAGGCATTGATTTCATCTTCTTCACACGAATATTAACCTGCTCCTTGGTGACTGCCTTTCTTTTACCACCGTTAGTAACTGTTTCTACTGCTTGTTTTGTTCTTTTAGTAGTAGGAACACTACTAGGCTGGCTTGATTTCCTCTTCTTCTCAGGCACAAACTCATCAACCACCTTCTTCTTCCTTACTTCCTTTTTCTCAGTCTGAGAAGTTCCAAAAGGAACCACTCTATATCCTCTATCAAGTGCAGCTTTCAAAGCTCTTTCTTTCTCCAATTGAGCTTGTTCTTCAGCTGCCTTTAGTAACTTCTTTTCCTTCACATAGAGATACATAATTGTGTCCAGTTTCATTGGCCCAAGTTACTTTCCACGGTACTTTCCCGTTGACTTGAGAAAGTCAGTGTACTTTTTCTTGTTTTCAACTCTTGTCACATTCCTCCTGATTGTGCTTTTGCTTCTGGCTTCTTCCTTCTTCTTTTTCTGTAACAACAGTTAATCTCTCTCCAACATCTTCTGAGCAATTTCAGCATCAGCCTTTTCTTGAACTTCTCTTTTGAGCTCATCTTCTATTTGCTCCTGAGCCATCTTCTGTGCTGCAATAGCATCATCTTGCTCTTGTTTCTTCAATCTTTCTTTCTCAGCTTGATGCTTTTATTATTCCTCTCTTTCAATCTCTAACAGTCTCACATGTTCATCTCTTTCCTCAACCAACTTTCTTCTCCTTCCAGTCTCTTCCTCCTCCATTTCCTGCTTGCTCTTCATTTTTCCTTTACCCTTGCTTTTCCAATTTGGGTCATCATCTAGATATACCTTCTGAACGCCCTTCTTTGTTTGAATGAATCCCATTGGTCTACTCTGCACATGTGGAGGAATAACTGGTTCATTAGACTCAACTATAGGACCTGCAGAGTCACTAGTATTAAATGTCACTGGCTTCTCTTTAGGTTTGCCTGCAACAACCTTCCTTTTTCTTTCCACAGCTGCAACAATTTGTTCTTTCCTTATAGCTTCTTGTTATAACCTTTCTTGTTTCAAATTTTCTTGTCTCAATCTTTCCAGCTCAGTAGCTAATGTATTATCATCATCAAACAGTGGAGCTACTGGTGGATCAACAGTACGAATGTCACCTTCAGCATCACCAGTAGTAACTGGTGGATCAACAGTAGGAAGTTCCTTTTCAGCATCACCAGTAGTAACTGTCTCCCCAGTAGAAACTTTCTCACCACTAGAAACAGTACCACCAATATTAACATCTTGTTTAGTCTGTTCTTGCTGCTCTGTAGATTTTACCTCTTCCTTTTCTCCTTCCTTTTCAGATTGGGCACTTCTTAACAGAATTTCATCAACCTTATCCCTTGCTTGTTGTCTTTCTGCTTCTCCTTCACCCATATTCATTATCACATCCCTGATTCCTTCATCTTCAGTAGTCCATTCAGTAGATATGGGGTCTACAGCAGCATAAGGTGCATCAGTTGAAGCTTTCTGCTCTGTCTCAGTCTCCTGCTCCCCTTCATTTGTATCCATATCAACATGCACCACTCTTATTTCCCTGTCTTCATTATCAGACTAGTCAAAACAAAAAACAGTCTCCTTTTCAGCATCAGTAACAACTTTTTCTTCTTTTTCAACTTCCCTTTCACTAGCTTCTTTTTCAGTCCCCTTTTCAGCATCCTTTTCAACATTCACATATACCTCCTTCTCTATCCCATGTTCAACTTCTTGCTGTTCCTATTTATCTACTTCTTTGTCAGCTGCCTTTTCAACATTCTCCCCCTTATTGGCAGCATTCTCATCATTCATACTTGAGCAACTTGAGCTTGAACTAGAAGGAGTGGGCAATTTGGAAGCTTTAGATCTTGCACCACTCCTCTTTCCTTTACCCTTCTTTGCTACCTTCACAAGCTTCTTCATAGACAACCTAGATTGCTTCACCTCCTTCAACAGTTTGGATACCAACCTTTTCAATATTTGTATCTGCTTTGCTTGAGTATCCACTTTTCCAGTAAATTTAAGGTACATTTCCTGTCAATTCCAAATTAGAGTAAGAAAAACTATCCTACCCACCTTTCTGTTGAGTACCAACATCAGACGGTTCCTTGGATGACTTAGAGGGTGCCTCTTGCCTAGCAGAAGCATCACCCTCCCCCTTGGTCTCTTGGCACCTGGGTTCTCTTGAAAATGATTCCAAGGAATCATCATCATTAAGAGTTGCCGTTAATTGGGTCTTATTGCCAATCACACTGTCCTGTGCACCACGAGGTGGTACATCTGTAGTATGAGCCCTTTCAACATGGTCTCCCCAATCCTTATGGACCACCTACGTTGGGAGCTTTGGTGATGGCTCAGTTGTACCCTTTAGAGTGGAATCAGTAGAAACTGATTTAACTGGTTTAAAGACAGGTTTAGTTGTTCTTGATTTAGGTCCAAGAGGTGAAGGACCCCTCTTAGACTTACGGGCATACTCCTTCATAGGAATATTTTGAGGTGTGGAAGAAGGTGCATCAGAAGCACTTGTGGCTTTTTCCGGTAACTGAAGTAGAAGTTGAAACATAAGGTGTGGGTTGGGACTTGTTGGGTTTATAAGGTTTTAATAGTGTTTGTGTCAGTTAGTACTGGGAACAAGATTGTTAATACTGGAAAGTAATAATATTGTTGATCAAGTGTGAAGATTACTACTGATAGTTTACTACAACTGACCATGGAATGCATGGCGAGAGTTTCTACTGCCGCGCTTGTTAGTACTGTTTATATGATAGAATTTGTTAGCGCATTGTAAGGAGATAATTATGTAAACAATATATTGATAATTATATTCGTAGATTTCTTTAGATTTAACCTAATCTTAATTAGGGTTTTCCTCAAGGTCTATATAAATAGATCCCTGTTTCGTTTGTAAACACACGTCTGTTAACGATAATTATTCTTAATAGATTGAGGCCGTTGGTTGAAATTCTTCTGTTCTTAATTGTTAACGTTTGTGTTCATTCATATATATACATAAACTGTTAATCAATTAACCCTTGTTAATATCAAAGTGTTGATCCGCTGCAACTTCTTTGATAGATCTAGATCTACACAATTGTATTTATACAAGTATAGTTCGACAGATCCTAACAAGTGGTATCAGAGCACAAAGTTTCTCTAGATCTACGATCAAAAAGGCGTATAAACAAGTTTTTCACAAAACAAAACAAGATGTCTGATCTTACTAAAGGCGTTCAAGCAAATAGGGTTCCTGTTCTCACATCATCAAACTATGATATGTGGAGAAGTCGCATGTACCAGTACATGTTACAAACCAACTACTCTATGTGGCAAGTGGTTAAGAATGGAGCTAAATGTGCTCCTTTACCTGGACCAGATCTCAAAAACAAAGCAGTTGCTGAAGGGTCAGTCCAACCATTAACTGAGCAAAAGAGATGAAATACGCACAATGAATGTCAAGCATTGAGTACTTTACTCATTGTTATTCCTAATGAGTATCAACATCAATTCAGAAATTTTACTGATGCTAAAATACTATGGGAAGCTTTGGAGAAAATATTTGGTGGAACTGAAAGTACTAGGAGAAATCAAAAGGATCTGCTGAAGCAACAGTTTGAGAACTTCATGGCAGTGAAGGGTGATACGTTGTCTCAAACCTTTGACAGATTCAGAAAACTGATTGGAGAACTGTCAAGCATGGGAGTTAGTACTGAGCAAGACGATATCAACAAAAAGTTTCTTAGAGTATCAGGAGAAGAATGGGCTATGTACACAGTCAGTTATAGGCAAGGAAACACTCTTGGCACAATGGAGATTGATGAGTTATACAATGAACTACGAGTGTTTGAACCAGAAATCAAAAGACAATCAATCCATCATCATCACAGAATGCAACATTTGTTTCTACTGATGGAACCTGAAGCCAGCTTCATACCAAGCGAACATAAAGGAAACAAGAATGAAGAAAGTGTCAGAGAGGCATTATTTGCCAGTCATGGAAACTCTGGGTTAGTCATTGAAGAATTGGAACAAGTAAATGCGGATGATTTGGAGGAGATGGATTTAAAATGGCAATTTGCTATGCTAAGCGTTCGAGCAAGAAGGTTCATGCAACGAACATGAAGAAACAATTTTGCAGTACGAAAGGGTGACAGAACTGGAATTGATAAAAGCAAAGTAAGATGCTTTGGTTGCAAGAAGATAGGTCACTTCGCATGAGAATGTCCAGAAAACCAAGATGATCAACAAATGCAAACAACTCAACACAATTCAACTGGAACAAATAACAGTCATTAAGGAAGATCATCAAATTCCACTGCTCTAGTTACCCAAGATGGACTAGGATTTGATTGGAGTTTTCAAGCAAATGAAGAAACAACCAATCAAGCTCTCATGGCAGAGACTCCTAAAGACGATATTCCACAAGAGGTACTTTCTGAACTTTGTACTCCTTCATGTATTAAACAAGTTAGGGAATATAGAGATCATAATAAACTTGTCTGCGAGTCTTTACATAAGCTAGAAGAGAGAAGAAGAGAATTGGCCACAGTCATTGCTAATTATGAACAACAAGTTAAAGAATATGTCAAAAATGAAACCAAATATCAAGAAGATTTAGCAATTGCTATATGTGAAAAAGACAATGCTTTGGCTAAAGTTCTTAAGATGGAAGAACAAGTTGAAGTATCAAAATAAAAAATGATCAAATCAAGCTCAGTATAAAGAAGTATGAAAATACTTCTAAAACTGTTGATCAAATTCTTAGATCTCAAGTCCATGGGAATAGAAAACAGGGGATTGGGTACAACAGTGTGTCACCACCATTTAATAACAATTATATTCCACCTAGGGCTGGGTCTAGTGAATATCTTAGTGAGGAAGAAATTAATATTAACACCAATGCCTCTGCAGATCCCATGAAAAACAAAATTTTACTAACTAGACCTTGAGTAAATGAACAAGTAATTGAATCATCTGTCAGTCAGGACAAATCTAGTGGGTCTGAATCTAGTGATAACACAACAGTGAAAACATGTCAAAAACCTATTTTTTACAAAAACATAAAAAATTGACCTGAAGTTTATAGGGAACGAAACTGGCACTGGACTGGTCAAAACTCTCAGGGAAAAACATGTCAGTGTAAGTGTCAAATGAACCGTGCTTCTCAAGTAAGGGGAAATGTTCGAAACCGAAATCAAAAGATCACCCACCAACGAGGAAAACAAAATTTCATTAGTTGTGACATCTGTGGAAGAAATAATCATTTGACTGTCGATTGTTTCTACAATAGAAATCATCATCGTGGACTAGGATTTAAAAAGAACAAATCAAATGAAGTCCCTAGATTTGGTAGGACAACTCAAAAATTTGTGAAATCAATGAATGTGAATGCAAAAACACCAAAGTCAAACGGTTCACATACTACTGCCCAGAGAAACTATTGGAGAGCTACCAATAGTAAGTCTACCAGAAGAAACTACAGGAACTCCACCAGTAGTAACTCACTACATTTTCAGAACAAAAAATCTGCATATCAACTCAAACGTTTTGATTATGTTAATGAAGAAGGTAAACCCAAGACTACTTTGGCTTCGGTTCCTAAAAGAAACTAATTCCTTTTTCATGTGCAGAGAAAGCCAGGTGTCAAGAAAGGAGAGACGTGGCATGTCGACAGTGGTTGCTCTAGGCACATGACAGGCAATAAGCTGCAACTCAAAGACTATGTTGAATATGATGGGGGCTATGTTGCTTTTGGAGGAAATCCACGAGGAGGGAGAATTTCAGGAAAAGGAACGATCAACAACAGTACCATTACTTTTGAAAATGTTCTTTTTGTTCAAGAATTGAAATACAATATGGTTAGTGTTTCTCAAGTTTGTGATAAAGAAAATAAGGTCTTGTTTACGAAAACAGAATGCATCATTCTTGATCCTAAGTTTGAAATAGCTGATGAAAGCATGATCGTTATTCGAACACCTAGGAAATAGAATGTATATTGTTTAAACATGGACCAAATTCCTAAGGAAGGAAAAGAAAAATGTTTTATTTCAAAAGCATCACAGGATGAATCTTCTTTATGGCATCGAAGAATGTGTCATATAAATTTCAAAAACATGAACAAAGTGGTCAAGAATGGGTTGGTTAGGGGTTTACCACAAATTTTTTTACGTGCAATGATCACTGTATTGCATGTCTCAAGGGTAAAAAACATAAATCTTCTCATAAAATCAAAGACACAAACTCTAATCTGTCCAGTCTACACTTATTACACATGGATCTTTTTGGTCCTACACATGTTATGAGTCTAGGAAAGAAGCATTATTGTTTAGTTATTACTGATGACTTTACCAGATATATTTGGGTTTTCTTTCTTGGTACTAAAGATGAAATAGGTGATCATCTACGAGCTTTCATAACACGCATTGAGAACAAGACAGAGAAGAAGGTGAAAATCATCCGATGCGACAATGGGACAGAATTCAAGAATCAAGAGATGGATGACTTTTGCAGCATCAAAGGAATTGAACGTCAGTATAGTGCTCCACGAACTCCTCAACAAAATGGAGTGGCAGAACGTCGAAACAGGACGCTCATCGAAGCAGCACGATCCATGTTGGCTGATTCCAAACTTCCTGTTACCTTCTGGGCAGAAGCAGTTAACTCTGCCTGCTATGTCCAGAATAGAGTATTGATTGTCAAATCACAAACTAAAACCCCATATGAGCTCTATAATGAGAGTAAGCCATTCATAAGCTTCTTTAAACCATTTGGGTGTCCGTGTACAATCTTAAATACTAAGGAATATTATAGGGAAGTTTGATAGCAAGGTTTCTGATGGGTTTTTCGTAGGATACTCTACACAGAGCAAGGCTTACAGGGTATATAACATCAAAACCAGAATTGTGGAGGAAAGCACAAATGTTTCGTTCAACGAAAAGACTCAATGCCACTGGAGAAGGACCCGATTGGTTGTTTAATATTTATGAACTAACTCGTTCTTCGAATGCTCATTTTATAGGTCAATATGACAAGAAATCGGACGCAGGTGTTAATACTGTTGAACCAGATACTACTGGGGAATCAGTTAATATTGATCACTCAGTTAAAACTGATAAACAAGTTAATAATGGTCCCTCAGGTAAAACTGGTCACCCAGTTAATACTGGACATTCACTCGTTCCTACTGGTTCTAAAATTAATACTGTTGATCCCACCTCAAATGGTTCACATGATAAACCTGGTTCTTCTTCTACCCATGATCAATTCATCTACTTTCCATAGATTAGCATTGATCCTCCAGGAATATTCAAGCCCGTCACCACTGACGCTGCAAGCTCTGAGGATCCCCATGCTGATACTGATCATCAGGACAGTTCAAAATATAGTGAAGATTCTCTGACTGAGGAAGAGGATCAATTCGTCAGTCCTACTCCCGATGATACTGCTCAAGCAGAAGAATTAATATCCATTTCCACTTTCAATTCAGATGATATTCCTGAACAAAATGATTCAAATTTGGATGAAGAAATTCTGGTAGATACAGTTCAAACCCATCGCATCAACACGGAACATCCTTTGGACCAAGTCATTGGAGATATTCTTTCAACGGTCAAAACAGGAAAACAACTTCATCGTAGCTTTAATGAATGTTTATACGTATGTTTTCTTTCTCAAATAACTCCAAAGAAGATTGAACAGGCAATCAAGGATCCAAGTTGGATTTAAGCAATGCAGGAAGAAGTCTTACAGTTCAAACTACATGCAGTATGGACACTTGTTGTGCTACCAAGTGGGAAACGTGTCATTGGTACCAAATGGATCTTCAAGAACAAAATTGACGAACGGGGAATAGTCATCAAGTACAAAGCACGATTGGTTGCTCAAGGGTACACCCAAGAAGAAGGAGTGGACTATGATGAAGTGTTTGCTCCAGTTGCTATAATTGAAGCCATACGTATCAAATGGACGTTAAAAGTGCCTTTCTTTATGGAAAAGTCGAAGAGGAAGTTTATGTATGTCAACCGCCAGGGTTTGAGGATCCTGATCATCCCGATATGGTATACAGGTTAAACAAAGCTTTATATGGTCTTCACCAAGCTCCTCGTGCTTGGTATGACACTTTATCTGTTTATCTTCTTAATCACGACTTTAAGAGGGGTGCAATTGACAAAACACTGTTCGTCAAGACAGTTGGGGGCGACATTATGCTGGTTCAAATCTATGTCGACGACATCATCTTTGGCTCTACGAATGATCTTTTATGCAAAGACTTTAAACAAATAATGCACAAGAAATTCAAAATGAGTTCCATGGGAGAATTGACTTTCTTCCTAGGTCTAAAAGTCAAGCAGAGTCCCGCTGGTATCTTTATTTACCAAGCAAAATATGTCAAAGACATTCTTGAGAAATTTGGCTATCAGGACGCCAAACATGCAAGTACTCCGGTGGAAACACACAAACATCTTGAGGTCGACTCTGAGGGGGAGGACGTTGATGAACATCTCTACAGATCAATGATTGGATAATTAATATACTTAACTACATCTCGTCCTGACATCATGTACAGTGTATGTGTATGTGCACGTTATCAGACTCATCCCAAAATTTCACATCTCAGTGCTGTCAAGAGAATTTTTCGATATCTAAAGGGAAAACCAAATTTGGGGTTATGATACCCAAAAGATTCTCCATTTGAGCTCATATCATACACAGACAGTGACTATGGAGGAGAAAATCTTGACAGATAGTCAACATCAGGAGGATGCCAATTGTTTGGATCACGTTTAATCTCATGGCAATGCAAGAAACAAACAAACGTATCCACATCCTCAACAGAAGCAGAATATGTTGTTGCATCAAGTTGCTGTGCACAGGTTCTATGGATTCAGAATCAGATGATGGACTATGGTATCTATTTCTTACATACTCCTATTTTCATTGATAATAAGAGTACCATAAGTATAGTCAACAATCCAGTCAAACATTCGAAAACTAAACACATCGAAATTCGATTCCATTTTATAAGAGATTGCAATGAAAAGAAGCTTATACAAGTCGTCAAAGTTCATACTGATAATCAGTTTGCAGATCTGTTTACAAAAGCATTTGATGTAGGCAGGTTTACATTCTTGATTAAAAGTATTGGAATGATTAATCCTGCTTAAACGTTTTCTTATTAAAATGACGAATTACAACAAATCATATTGTCTCTTGTGTGTGTTTAAGTTAATATTGTTCATTAGTACTGTCATGAGTTAATACTGTTGGTTAGTTACAACTAGTAATCTTAGTACTGGAAACGGTTAATATTGGTAATTATTATTTGAACAGTTACTACTGATCCTTCCCATTGGTCTTTTATTAGTACTACCAGTTGTAAAATTTTGGCAGGAAAATTAATACGATCAAGTGGGAAGTTGGTTATTTTGTTTTGTGTGCAGGGTGAAATTAGTATAAATGGGGAATTAAATGACTAATTAAACGAATTACACTTTCGCTCTCTCTCAAACTGGAAATCCCCAAATTCAAGGAAACCCTCTAACAACAAACCCTCTTCTTCCGCAAAACCCTAATCGTTCATTAAGCATTTTCTAAATCAATGGCGGAACAAGAACAACAAGCACAACAAGAACAACAAGCACAACAAGGACAACAAGCACAACAAGAACAACAAGAGCAACAAGAACTCAACTTCGGACTAGTACACAACATAGTCGCTGATCTTACGCTGTGTAAAGACGCCGTTGACTTTCATCAAATTATTAGATTCTTTCTTCGTTCATACATACGTTATGCTTTAACGGTAAACCCTCCGGTTAATGAAAATCACATTCGGGAATTTTGGGCATCTGCCACTCTCGAAAACAGTATCTATCAAGAATGCATCCGTGCTATTGTGGAAAAAAAGGAGATAGTCGTTACAGAGCCAATCATCCGAACACATCTGGTACTTAACGATGCCGCAGGTATATCTTCTATTCCTAACGATGAACTTTTTAACGTTTTTGAAAGGATGGGGTATGAGGGAAGCTTAACCAAATTTACTTTTCAAAAAGCGATACACCTGGAACGAGTTTAAAACCACCATAGCCACTGCTATGGCGTGTCTTGCTACAAACAGGGTATTCAATTTTTCAAACATGATTTTGAACGATTTAAAGTTCAATCTAACACACGTGGACAAAAAGTTTTTAATGTATCCTAGATTTTTAACCGTCATATTTAATAAGGAACTTAAAAATCTTTCCATGGATGGCGATATTCTCATAATGGATTGTCATACTCAGAAAACCTTTTCAAACATGAGGAGAACATCCAAAATTGTTTCTGGGAAAGTGACACCACTGTTCTGTAATATGGTGGGTGTCACTGTAACATCCGGTGAAGGACCAAGTATCCCACTTGAGTCTCAACCCACACCATCCACTTCATCCTCTGAACATGTTAAGAAAACCAAAAAGAGTTCCTCTAGTACACCACCCCCAACCACTCAAAATGCACCTCCGAAGGAGCATTCCCCAAAGGCCAAGCAGGGTCCTTCACCTCTTGGACCTAACACCAAACAATTTAAACCAGTGGTGAAACAGGTTAAGAAGGTGGTCCATAAGGAGAGGGGAGACCATGTTTAACGGGCTCACACTACTGATGCATCACCTACTGGTGCTCAGGGTAGTGTGACAGACAATAAGACCCAATCAACGACAACTCTTAATGAGGATGTTTCTCAGGATTCATCCTCAAGAGGTACGTGGCGCCAAGAAACCAAAGGGGAGGGTGATGCAACTGCTAGGCAGGAGGCACCCTCTACTTCCGAGGAACTGCCCACTGTTGGTACTCAACAGCAGGGTGGGGAGGATAGATATCGCTATACCCAAATTGAATTGCTGGAAATGTGCACAAAGTTTATCTTAAAGGTGGAGGGACAGAAGGAAGAGATTAAACGGTTGAAGAAGCTTGTATCTTGTCTACTTCAGGAAGTCAAAGTTTGCAGACTTGTTATGAAAAAGGGAAGTGGAAAGATACAAAGAAAGTTGTAAAGAAGGATGCAAATCCAGATGTTGACACAGAGGTTCCAGTAGTTGAAACGGAGGTCCCATTGTTTGAAAATACAACATATTTTATGGAAGAAAATGGTGATAATCAAAAGGAACCAGAAAAAATAGATGAGATTCTGTTGGGAATTGCTAAGATACACATTGAAGGAAACGCTGAGAAAGAAACAACTGAGAAGGCAACTACAATAGAATCACCAGTTAATACTGGTGAGAAAGAAGCTGTTAATACTGGTGAGAGTTCACCAGTTAATACTGGTGAGGAGCAAGCAGATAGAACTGGCGAAATCATGACTGATGATTCAACCCTAGCTTCTCAACTTGACAAGATTAAAGATGAGAAGGCTAAACAAGAGAAATAGAAAGTTGAAGCTCAGCGTAAGGAACAAATAGCTGCTACAGTTGCACGCCAAAGAAAAGCAGAAGCTATGAAACCAAAAGAAAAACCTGTCACTTTTGTTGAATCTGCAGGTACACATGAAGATACTCCTCCTGAGTCAAAGAAGAGAAGAACTGGGTATATAACAACAAAGAAGGGACTTCAAAAAGTCGATCTTGATGACCCAGAACACACAGACAAAGGAAAAGGAAAGGCGGTGGAGAAATCTAAGGAAGAGAAGGAGGAGGAAGAACGGAAAAAGAAACAAAAGATTGCTGAAGAAAGAGACGAAAGGAATAGGCTAGCAGAGCTGGAAAGAGAAAGAATGGAGTAAGAAAGAGCCACTGTTGAGCTATTAAAGAAGATAGAGCAAGAAGATCAAAATGTAGAACAAGCAACTACTCAAGCAGAGAGAGAAAGATTGCAGAAGATTGCACAAGAAGATGATGTTCATGCACAAAAAATGGCTGAAGAACAAATCCAAGATGAGCTAAAACTTAAAGCTCAAGAAAAGGCAGATGCTGAACTGGCCCAAAAGATGCTCGACATAGATGAACTCTTGTTACAAAAGAAAAGAAGAGAAGAAGAAAGAAGCAAGAGCACTATTAAAAGAAACAAAATAAGAGCAGAGGACAAAAAGAAATATACCGATTTCTTGAAATCTACTGGGAAATACAGTGGTAAGTAGTTGGGTCCTATGAAGCTTGATAATGTCGTGTCATTATACATCAAGAAAAAACGCATTTTGAAGGCTGCTCAAGAAAAAGCATCATTGGAAAGAGAAAGGCAAGAAAGGGAAAGGGAGCAAGCTCTCAAAGCAGCTCGAGATAGAGGATACAAAGTGTTTCACTTTGGCAAAAAGAATGAAGCTGGACCAAGAGTGGAGAAAGAAAAAACTCAACCACAGTTTGTGCCAATGAAAAGAAGATATCTAGGTGACATTCCTACTGCTAAAAGGTCAAGACCAACATTAGAAACTGTTAATTCTGGTGCACAAAGAAAGGAAGGTACTGATATAACTAGAGTTGAGCAAGAGAAGAAATCTAGAAGTCAAAGTTCTAAGGAAATGATAAAGAGAAGGAAGCTGAAAAGGAGGAAGAGAAACCAAAAATTGTCCAGGTCAAGCTAGAAGATATTTCTGGAAATTTTGTGTTTGGGTGTGTACCCGAAATCTCAGATAAACAGGTGAATGGGGCTGCTGACAGGATTTTTGATGATATGAAAACTCTGGTCATACAATCTGAAGATATGAATTGTGCAACAACGTTTTCTGAAGTACCCATTGTGAAATGGTTTGAAGTGGTGGTAAATGGAAAAAATGGGTATAAAATTGTTCGAGCAGATAAGAGCTTCAGAGTATATTACAGTTATCTTGAGATTTTCAGGAACATAAGTCGTCAAGACTTAGTGGATTTGTTCCTCATCGGTTGCAGAGATTACAACAATGGCAAAGGTACTGTTCTTGATCATAATGATTTACTGATGGAAGTACTTGAAGTCATATTTGAGCCCGAGAATGTTCCCGAGAAGGTATTAAAATTTACTCCAGTCTTAGAATGGATTCATTTTGAGAGCTGTGGAGTTTATTCATTGAGCCGAAGTGATGGCTCAACTGATTACTTTTTGGTGGAAAAGAAATACAAGCATGGTGTCAATGTAATGATCAATATGCTGAATATCAAGTTGAAGGCCAATCAAGATTCAGAAGAAGCTATTCAACTACTTTGGAAGATCAGATGCCAGCTTACCGATCATAGAAACTCGGTGTAGCCAGGTAAATGTATTGGCAACATTCTCCATGTTTTGCAATGAAGAAACTTATGCAGTTAGGTGAATGCAGCAGTTTAGGGGGAGATTGTTGGGTTTATAAGGTTTTAATACTGTTTGTGTCAGTTAGTACTGGGAACAAGATTGTTAATACTTCTAAGTAATAATACTGTTGATCAAGTGTGAAGATTACTACTGGTAGTTTACTACAACTAACATAAGACTGGTGATAGTTTATGTTGGCTGCATGGAATTTGTTAGCGCATTGTAAGGAGATAATTATGTAAACAATATATTGATAATTATCTTCGTAGATTTCTTTAGATTTAACCTAATCTTAATTAGGGTTTTCCTCAAGGTCTATATAAATAGATCCCTGTGTTGTTTGTAAACCCACGTCTGTTAACGATAATTATTCTTAATAGATTGAGGTTGTTGGTGGAAATTCTTGTGTTCTTAATTGTTAACGTTTGTGTTCATTCATATATATATATATATATACATAAACAGTTAGTCAATTAACCCTTGTTAATATCAAAGTTTTGATCCGCTGCAATTTCTTTGATAGATTGTATCTACACAATTGTATTTATACAAGTATAGTTCGACAGATCCTAACAGTACTTAAGTGGGTTACTTGGTCCTTCACCTGTAGAAGCTGGGACAACCACCATTGTAAAGAATAGTTGAGTCACCCGTCCAAAAAATTGATTTACTTGCCTCCTCATATTAGTAAATGTTTTCTTTGAATGAGAATTCATGAGAAGGACTTTACCTTCAGTGGAAATATCACCAAGCTCTTTACTCAAGAAAAATTGCAAGAATCTTGGGTATATTAAAATTTTGTTTTCAGGGTGAGCAATGTTCCACCTTAGGTAAGTGAAAATCATGTTAGAAAAATTGAACGCCCTTCCTGTAGCCAAACACGCCATACCAGTAGTTATTGTTGTGTTAAACTCATTCCAGGTGTATCGTTTTTTAGAGATACACTGTTGTAAAACGTGAACAAGGTATCTTCATTAGGGAGAAAGAAGTTCCTTTTGAATAGTGAATATGGACAGACTTCCTTCATACCCCGTGCGTTCAAAAATCCCAAAAAGTTCATTGTTAGGAAGGGAAGTAATACCAGTGTCATCTTGAAGTTCAAGATGAGAGCGAATGTTGGACTCCGTTACAATCACCTCCCCTTTCTCAAGAACACCAAGAATGTAAATCTGCCTACATCAAAAGCTTTTGTGAACAGATCTGCAAATTGATTATCAGTATGAACTTTGACAACCTGAATAAGTTTCTTTTCATTGCAGTCTCTTATAAAATGAAAACGAATTTCGATGTGTTTGGTTTTGGAGTGTTCAACCGGATTATTGACTATGCTTATGGTACTCTTATTATCAATAAAAATAGGAGTGTGTAAGAAAGAGATACCATATTCCATCATTTGATTCTGAATCCAAAGCACCTGTGCACAGCAGCTTGAGGCAGCTACATATTCAGATTATGTGGAGGAGGTAGACACATTTGTTTGTTTCTTGCATTGCCAGGAAATCAGTCGAGATCCAAAGAACTGACATTCCCCTCATGCGGATTTTCTTTCCAGATTCTCTCCTCCATAATCACTGTCTGTGTAGGAAATAAGCTCAAATGGATAATCTTTGGGATACCATAATGCCAAATTTGGCTTGCCTTTCAAATATCTGAAAATTCTCTTCACAGCTGTCAAATAGACACTTTAGGACATGTCTGATAGCGTGCACAAACACACACACTGAACATTATGTCAGGTCTTGAAGCAGTTAAGTACATCAATGTAACGACCTAAAACTAGAAAAAGGAATATGTTTGTAATCAATTTTAGTCAAGGGGCTATTTGTGTTAAAGCTTTAAAGTCAAAAGGATTTGTTTTGTTTTGAAATAGTCATTTTGGGTTAAAAGTGTAACTATGGCATGGTTAGAGGTTATATATGTAAATTTTTAATTAATTCCTTTACTTAAGTTTGAAGTAAGGAAAGAAAACAAAAAGTGATAAGTATGTGTGTGTTACGTGGGTTAAAGAGAAAGAAAGAAAGAATAAGATATATAAGTCGGTTGAATTTTTCGACGGCGATTCGATGTTCATTTTTCGTCGGATAAATAAACGGAAAATATATTTGTGCTCCTGGTGTCGAGAGGATCATTTCGGTATAAGCGAAAGTTAGTTTCGCGGTGGTTCATTTCGGAGTCATTCGTAGCCGTATTTTATAGGCTCAGGTAAAACTCGTTTAAAAGAGCTTATTTATAAGTTGTTATTGATTTATATGATATTGGGATAGATTTTGTTGAGTTTGGTTAAGTTTGGAAAAACTGTAATTTGAAATTTTTTCGGATATTATGAGGCGGTTAAGCTTAGCCAGCCGGCGGCTGGTAGGCTGAATGGTATATATTAGTGTTGATTTTATAAGTGTCGGTAATGAGGTGTTATAGCGATGTTTTTAGTTTCGCTATTTAGTATAAGAGATTATTTAATCGTAATCCTTTAGGTTGAGTTCGGACAAAAGTAACATAGTGTTGATAAATGTTACGTTGAGCAGGATTGCGTTAGAGTTTCGATCAAGAGAAAGAGTTTGGGAGCTTAAAGCGGGATTGAGGTGAGTATTCAGTTTTTAAAACTCGAGCAAGAGATAAAAAGGGTTTTAATTAAGTGTCTTGTGAAATGTAAACCGAGTTTTACAAAGAGTATTTAAGAGACGAAAAATGTGTTTTACAATGAGTATTCGAGAAATGTAAACCGAGTTTTACAAAGAGTGTTTGGGAAATGTAAAATGAGATTTTACAAAGTGTTTTGTATAGAGAGCTTTTAAATAATTTTATAAGAAGAGTCACAAGAGAAAAGAGTTACGCCATGGGTTGTCTCGAGTTAATTACATTTGTGTGTTTAGTAATGTATTTTTACTTCACTAAATGTTGAGTTTATTGCATGTGTGTTTATTGCAATAGAGTTATGTGTTGAGTTTATTGCATGTGTATTTATTGCAATAGTGTTGAATGCTTGTTTAGTATACTTTGGAGATCATTTTGCATGTGTGTTTATTGCAAAAGAGTTATATATTGTGTTTATATTGCATGTGAGTTTATTGCAATAGAGACCTATAATTGTGACCCTAACATGCTGTGCCTGGGTAGGAATGGGTAGAAGCTACTCATTTTATTAGTGATTGTGACCTAGTAGAGTTGAAACTAGGTAAGAGAGTGGCTAGCCAAACAGTGACGTATTAAATTCTAGACTCTTGGATACACCGTGGTATTGGGACATGTGTCTCGTACTGGAGTGACATATTTGACAGCGAGCGATTCCTGTCTACCGTAGGGTTTAAACGGACTTATGTCACGTTGGACTGAATAGAAGTGGATAGTGCCCCGACTGAGACACGGTGTCATGAGTCGCTTCTATTACTTCCTAAACGGCAAAACAATCGTTGACTGGCGGTTGTGAGTCGGATCTGCGAAAGTAGCATACGAGTTATTATAACAAATAGGAGTCGCGACCTAGTTTGTTATATTATTGTCGTATGCACGAGTAGCTAATAATGGGGATCCCTTGGATTGTGTGTTTATATCTAAGGAACTTGAGGTTGAGACTAGAGACTGAGACGTACGGAGACTTGAGGATTAATGCATAGAGTTGATTATAGAGTTTAATCAAAAGTGTTACATGCATTTAATCATAATTATATGTTATTGTGAACTTTTCGGGCGGACAAGGTTTGGGAACTCGAGACGTGTTTAGTTATTATAAACCTGTTTTATAATACTTATTACCCTGATTACTCGCCAGCTTTGCTGATACCTCTTTTTCAAAATGTGTCTTTTGCTCGTAGGTGGCTTAGTTGCAGGTGACTTGTGAGATGGTGCTTTGGGGTAGTTTTCCCTTCTTTTGTGAAACTTGTATCACGCCCTTTTTGAGTTGTATAATATATGTGAAAGAGTTGTAAAATAATATATAAATTTTATCATAATGTGTAAAAGTATTTTGTGAAGTAACTCGTGGTTTCTGTTAAGAACCGCAGTTGAGTAAGTTTAAATAACTTATAATTCACGCTTTTCGCAAATATCTCTGATAAATAAAAAGTTTTTAAAAATGGCGTATTTTCGGAAATCACGACGTTACAAGTTGGTATCAGAGCCGCGTTGCGAGTGAATTGAGTACAGAGACCAGTACTTAATCTCGCAAAAGAAGCGGTTCGCATAAGAGACCCTGTCTACCTTAGCATGGGGATGGGAATATGTGAAGAGTGTTATTTGAGGATTTATTTATTATTTATTCTTGTGTTATTGTAATTAATCGAACAACACATTTTGGCAATCAATCAACGAGGTGATTGATACGGAGAGACTAGTGACTCGTAGTGAGCATGTTCACGGTGGACATGGGGTGTTTGAGGCATCTTCAGAGATTAATATGGGAGCGAATTCCGTACAGAGATTAAATCCGAGTATGCATAGTGTATATATTTCTTATAGTATTGTTAGTGCTTTAAGGATCACTCATTTAGAGGATCCGTTATTAGAGACGAGATGCATGATACTGTGAGAATATATGGGATTATCAGGGGTCACAATAATACTATCCGATTTGAGAAAGAGTCTAAGGCTGGAATTAGAGTGTACCAATCGAGAGTTTAAGTGTTATGTGTGAATAAGAAAAGTGATTTTCTTAAAGTTTTTGTGAATTGTAATCCTTCGAGCTACAAAGGATGAGAGGATTCGTGAATTTGCATGTGGCGGATTCGATAAATGGAATCGACTTTTGATTCAGGTGACCCTGTTGAGGGTAGATGGTGATTTATATTGTTTGAATATTATAAGGTGATGCTTTGGACTAACGAGATTCACTCAATCAGTGTTTGTGTGTTTGTCAACTAGGAGATGTAGTCAGTTGACTTGGATTAGATTGAGGAGAAGAAAGAATTTGAAGTTTTTAGTGGAACTTCTCATAAAAAGTGAATCGTGGTAATTAGGAAAATCGGAATAGAAAAATAATGATTTTGTTAACTTGTCAATCTGCACGTCAGGGTCGGTGCAGTAAGGCAACCGTGAAGAGTGTGGAATGTGGAAAAATTAAGGCATTATTCCAGTGAGGGTTGAGGGAAAGCAGTTATTTGTTTTAATTAATAGGAACTAGATCTTAATTTTATTAAGTGTGAAGCATAGGGCGGCTAATAATTGAATTGGGAATGAGAACAGTGATATGATTCTGGTGTTAGTAGGTCTTTTGTGTTTTGACCTTTAGTGTTAAGTTTATTGTATCTAGTGATTTGTTAGTACATGCTTTAGAGAGGGAGATTGTGGTAGAAATTAGTAGAAGTACGTAAAGTATTTTCTATTGTGTAATCGTGATTGACATTATAGAGTTTTGTGAATCTTTGGTTCCTATAGAACTTAAAAGATTTGATGTGATTTTTGGCATGGATTCGTTGTTGGCAATTCGTAACGATATTTTGTGTTCTAAAGAGTTGGTAAGAATTCCGTAAGAGTAAGAATTATGTTTTTACATACGAAGAGACGAATAGTGAAGGTACGTAATTAGTAAGCGTCACGAGAAATGTTATGTAATGCTTATAGTATAAGTTGTGTAACTTAAGAGATATCGGTAAGATTGAAAGTAAACAAAAAAATGTAGTTGATGATTATGCAAATGTTTTTATGAGGATTAACAGGTCTGTCGTTAATTTGGGATATAGTGTTTTCGATATAATATGTTCCGGATGTAACACCTATTGTTAAGGCTTCTTGTTATTTAGTACATTAAGAGATTAAAGAGATGATGGCATAATGGACATGTGCATCGATTATAGAGAGTTGAATAATTAAACGATTAAGAGTATATACCTTCCTCCGAGAATTGGCGATTTAATAGATTAACTTTAAGGAGCTCGTTATTTCTTTGAGATTGAATTGAGGTTAGTATATTACCATATCTGATTTAGAGAGTGAGATAATCCTAAAGCAGCGTTAGAATATGTTGTGGGCATTACTAATTTGTAGTGATGTAATTTCGAATAACGAATGCACTAGTTGTGCTTATGGATTTTATGAATCGAGTATATAAGCTTTTTTTACGACAAGTCTAATATTGATTTATGGATATATTCTAGAAATGAGGAAAATAATTTTTGTCCTTTGTGTGAGGTTTTAGAAACCTTTAGTGTAGATAAACTTTTGTTAAAGAAGGGGATTATTGTTTTCTTTTGCGGGGAATTTTAGAAATACATTTTTAGGGCATGTGATTAGATAATTGGGTTTCAGGCTGACCCAACAAAAGTGTAGAGGTTGACAAGAACTGAGAGATACCAAAAAAAAATACGAATTGAAATTTATAACTTTTTGAGTTTCGTAGATTATTATAGACAGTTTGTAAAAGACTTTTCCAAGATAGCTTTGGTTTGTAACTAAGTTAACCAAGAAAGTAAGCCTTTTTACTTGGATTGGGAATAAGAATTAGCCTTTTAATTAAAGGACGTGGAAAAGGGTTATTCGGTTAATGATCTAGAGTTAGTTGCAGTGATTTTAGTGTCAAAGATCTAGTGTTATTAGTTGTTTGGTACCAAGTGTATTATCCATATATATCAAAAGAGTTTGTAAAGCATTCAGAATCATAAAGTGTTATATATCCGTAAGGGAATAGGGGTAGCGTGATTGAGTGATTAGATTTGTGATGTCGGTTACCAAAGCCAATTTGGTGGATGATGCGTTGAGTCGGAAAGAATCGATATTGTCTTATAGACATCGGCCAATTAGTTTAGTTGTTGTGCCAGATGTTTTGGAGCAGATTAATATTGCACAACACGGAGAGTTGAAAAGGAAAGTATTAATATGAGAGAGAATTATGATATCGAGAAAACTTAGAGAAAATAAAGATAATATATAAGTGTATCGTGATATGATTTAATATCTTAAGAGTAGTGAGATACTCTTGCAAGATTCGCATAGATCTAAATAATTTATTCTTTCAGGGAACACGAAAGTGTATCGTGATTTAAAATTTAGGTATTAGTGATTTGGAATGAAATCGAAGATAACTGAGTTTGTATCTAAGTGTGAACTTGTATTGGGTTAAGACAGTATATTAAAACCCGAATAGTGAATTGCATCAAACTTAGAACTTCGATGTGGGAATGTGATAACATTAAGATGGATCTTGTTATTGAATTACCAAGATTTTCAAGCGTAATGATCTGATTTGGGTTATAGTCTATCTATTGACTAAGAGTGCTTAGTTTCTAGGCACTAAAGAGAAAGAGAAATTGTGACTCGGTATAGTATTCGATTGTTTATTATTTTGACTAGAGACGATAGAGTTCCAACATGATATGTGGGGATGACTATAGGAGACTTGAGTATAAGAGTATATCTGAGCACCAATTATCATTCGTAATGAGACAAAGGGAGAGGACTACTCAAATTTAGATATGTTAAAAACTTGTGTAACAGAGTATGGGAATAGTTGAGATACGTATTTTTCCCGTTAAGAAGAGTTTGCCTATGATAATTCGTATCATTCTAGTGTCGATATGGATATGAGAAGAAGTGTCATTCTCCCACTAGAGGGTTAGAACGAGGAGAATATTTTGGGTTGGAAGATTTTTCTGATGACATCCAACAAGGTTGTTGTAGATCGGAATAACTTTTGAGTGACTCGTGAAGGAATGAAAGAGTATTCTGACAAAAGACAGAGATAGAAAGTCTTGAGATTTAGAAGAGATAGATATTAAGAGTTTCGCCTTGGAAGGGAAATTATACGATTCGGTAAACGGGGAAAGTTAGGCCCTCGATTATTGGTCCGTTTAAGGTTTTAGAGAGAGTTGGAGATCAAGCCTATAAGGTAGAGTTGCCAGTGAAAGTAATGTGTTTGATTTGTGTTATCTTCGGAGGTGTTTATCTGAACAGACGAGTGCTATTCCAATAGAGGAATTGAGAAAGATAAGATTTTGTTTGAGGAACCAATTAAAAATTTAGACCGAGAAGTGAAACACTTAAGGAAGAAAAGAGTGAAACTAGTTATAGTGTTGTAGAAAAACCGTCTTGGAGCTAAAATTGACATATGAAGTTGAGAACGATATGAGGACCCGTCATCCTCATCTTTTCCAGGATTGATTCCGGGACGGAATCGTTTTAAGAGAGGGAGAATTGTAACGACCTAAAACTAGAAAAAGGAATATGTTTGTAATCAATTTTAGTCAAGGGGCTATTTGTGTTAAAGCTTTAAAGTCAAAAGGATTTGTTTTGTTTTGAAATAGTCATTTTGGGTTAAAAGTGTAACTATGGCATGGTTAGAGGTTATATATGTAAATTTTTAATTAATTCCTTTACTTAAGTTTGAAGCAAGGAAAGAAAACAAAAAGTGATAAGTATGTGTGTGTTACGTGGATTAAAGAGAAAGAAAGAAAGAATAAGATATATAAGTCGGTTGAATTTTTCGACGGCGATTCGATGTTCATTTTTCGTCGGATAAATAAACGGAAAATATATTTGTGCTCCTGGTGTCGAGAGGATCATTTCGGTATAAGCGAAAGTTAGTTTCGCGGTGGTTCATTTCGGAGTCATTCGTAGCCGTATTTTATAGGCTCAGGTAAAACTCGTTTAAAAGAGCTTATTTACAATTTGTTATTGATTTATATGATATTGGGATAGATTTTGTTGAGTTTGGTTAAGTTTGGAAAAACTGTAATTTGAAATTTTTTCGGATATTATAAGGCGGTTAAGCTTAGCCAGCCGGCGGCTGGTAGGCTGAATGGTATATATTAGTGTTGATTTTATAAGTGTCGGTAATGAGGTGTTATAGCGATGTTTTTAGTTTCGCTATTTAGTATAAGAGATTATTTAATCGTAATCCTTTGGGTTGAGTTCGGACAAAAGTAACATAGTGTTGATAAATGTTACGTTGAGCAGGATTGCGTTAGAGTTTCGATCAAGAGAAAGAGTTTGGGAGCTTAAAGCGGGATTGAGGTGAGTATTCAGTTTTTAAAACTCGAGCAAGAGATAAAAAGGGTTTTAATTAAGTGTCTTGTGAAATGTAAACCGAGTTTTACAAAGAGTATTTAAGAGACGAAAAATGTGTTTTACAATGAGTATTCGAGAAATGTAAACCGAGTTTTACAAAGAGTGTTTGGGAAATGTAAAATGAGATTTTACAAAGTGTTTTGTATAGAGAGCTTTTAAATAATTTTATAAGAAGAGTCACAAGAGAAAAGAGTTACGCCATGGGTTGTCTCGAGTTAATTACATTTGTGTGTTTAGTAATGTATTTTTACTTTACTAAATGTTGAGTTTATTGCATGTGTGTTTATTGCAATAGAGTTATGTGTTGAGTTTATTGCATGTGTGTTTATTGCAATAGTGTTGAATGCTTGTTTAGTATACTTTGGAGATCATTTTGCATGTGTGTTTATTGCAAAAGAGTTATATATTGTGTTTATATTGCATGTGAGTTTATTGCAATAGAGACCTATAATTGTGACCCTAACATGCTGTGCCTGGGTAGGAATGGGTAGAAGCTACTCATTTTATTAGTGATTGTGACCTAGTAGAGTTGAAACTAGGTAAGAGAGTGGCTAGCCAAACAGTGACGTATTCAATTCTAGACTCTTGGATACACCGTGGTATTGGGACATGTCGTAATCCGTTCTATGATGGTATCTATTCAGACGAGCTTGAAGGCTCGGATTATTCAGGCACAGGAAGGTATTATGACAGAGGACCGTGTTAAAGAGGAAAGGTTGTATAACTTAGCGTTGGAATTAGAACCGAAGGAGGATGGAGTTCTGTATTTCCTCGAGCGTATTTGGGTTCCGATTAGTATCCGTCAGTTGATTCTAGACGAAGCCCATAAGTCTAACTATTCCATTCATCCGGGTTCCGACAAAATGTATCATGACTTGAAAGAGTTCTATTGGTGGCCGGGTATGAAGCGTAAGATCGCCGAGTATGTTAGTCGATGTTTGACCTGTTCCAAAGTGAAGATTGAGTATCAGAAACCGTCTGGGCTACTCCAACAACCGAAGATTCCCGAGTGGAAATGGGAGCGTATTACTATGGATTTTGTTACGACGCTTCCGAGATCTTCGAGTGGTTATGACAGTATCTGGGTTATTGTTGATCGATTGACGAAGTCTGCTCATTTCCTACCGATTCGTGAGAATTATCCGATGGAGAGATTCGTGCGTTTATATATTGCAGAGATTGTATCGAAACACGGAGTCCCTGTATCGATTATTTCCGATCGTGATGCTCGTTTCACCTCGCGATTTTGGAAGACATTCCAGACTGCTATGTGTACAAGGTTAGATATGAGTACCGCCTATCATCCGCAGACCGATGGTCAGAGTGAGAGAACTATTCAGACCTTGGAAGATATGCTACGAGCCTGCGCAATTGATTTTGGTGGTAGTTGGGACGTTCATTTGCCGTTGATTGAGTTCTCGTACAACAACAGCTATCACACGAGTATCAAGTGTGCACCTTTTGAAGCTTTGTATGGCCGCAAGTGTCGATCGCCTGTATGTTGGGCAGAAATTGGAGATAGTCAGATTTCTGGTCCGGAGATTATACAAGAGACCACTGACAAGATCTTCAAGATCAAGGAACGATTAATTACTGCAAGAGATCGACAGAAAAAGTATGCTGATAAGCGCAGGAAGCCTCTTGAGTTCAGTGTTGGGGATATGGTATTATTGAAGGTATCTCCATGGAAAGGGGTTGTCCGATTCCAGAAGCGCAGCAAGCTGAGTCCGAGATACACGGGTCCGTTCAAGATCTTAGCCCGCGTCGGCCCAGCTGCGTATCGACTAGATTTTCCGGCAGAACTGAGCAGCGTACACAATGTATTTCATGTGTCTCAGTTGAAGAAATGCCTGGCTGACGAAACGTTATTAGTTCCGCTTGAGAAACTCCAGATCGATGATAAGCTTCATTTCGTTGAGGAACCGATCGAGATCGTTGCTAGTGATGTTAAGCGTCTACGACGAAGTAAGATCCCGATTGTCAAGGTTCGTTGGAATTCCCGTTTTGGAGCTGAGTTCACGTGGGAACGCGAAGATGAAATTCTGCGGAAGTATCCTCACCTTTCCCCCGGAAGTGGTACCAAGTGATAATTTCGAGGACGAAATTTCTTTTTACTTGGGGAGACTGTGACATTCGCGAATTTCTAGGTATACTTCTAACGACCCGTATTCGTTTTATTTATTTATGATTATGTTTTGACCCTATTGTATTCCTTTTATGTTTTGTCGTATTCGTATTTCTCGTATTTTATGAGTATTGTATTTGTATTTTATGTGATTCGGACCTTTATGTCGGGAACGTTTAGTTCTAAGTGCCTTTAGTATAAGTCTAGTATGCTCTTAAGATAAGTTTAGGGGTTTTATGCCTTATTTATACGATTAAGATTAACGTTAAAAAAGTATTACAATTTTAGTCCTTCCAGAATTTTATTACAAACCTAGTCCTATGGGTTTTCTTTACAAAAATGGTCCTAAAGTATCCCACCAACTTTTTTTTGTCTTATTAGACCAACATTGTTATTATCACCATTTTGTCTTATTCTACACCTACCACCCCCATCACCTACTCACACACTATTCTCACACTTTCCTTTCTCTCTCTAAAAACACACACAAAAACACACACACAAACTCTCCCTTCTCTCTAAAATATCTCGAGATCCAACCGTCGAAATTTAATTTCGAAGCTTGTATATCGTTCACCATATTCATCTTCATCAACCCTCCGAATTTCATCTCGATCGGGTAAGTATTTTTTCGATTTTGTTTGAAACTTTATTATTTTGATTTGGTCTCAAAAACACCACTTTTCACCATCAAAACCCGAAATTTATTGAGGGTTTATGTACCTAAACATATTCTGGACATAGGACTTCAATATTTGATAATTTTGACACCTAAAAACACTCAGAACCGTATCCCGAAAGTAATTTTTCGTAAAACCCAGTTACGTCACGTAACTGTGTTACGGGAACGTAACTCAGTTACGAACCCGTAACTATTCACGTAACTATATCCATAACCCGTAACTATTCACGTAACTATACCTCTATCCCGTAACTATGTCTATATCACGTATGTATACTAGTATCACGTAACTAAGTTACGTGCGTAACTCCCAGTTACGCGGTGCGTAACTCCCAGTTACGCGATGCGTAACTAGTTGCTGTATTTTCGAAACGGTTGTGATTCTGTTAAATCGATGTTCCTGTTGGTCATTTTTAAACTCGTATAAAACGTTAATCGTTAAGGCATACCCCACTAGACTTAGAGATACTCAGATATATTTATTGACGTGATGTTTAGGGCACTTAGACGTGGGAGCTTGACCGTATATTGTTATTACCCGACGTATCGTTGTTTGGATTGCATTGCTATTCTGTGAGTTATTTGCTGCCCTTTTTCCGCTTTTATATTTTTGGGCATGATTAGCGTTGTATAAATGTATTTTATGATATATATATTATGATTATGTATTATGGATATGAATGCTTTAGGTTAGTCTTACCCTAACTTGTACCGCCTTTGTGGTAGTACGAGGCCCCGTATACACACCTGTTAGCTTTTAGCCGCCGGTTTATATATATAGCGCTATATGGGTCTAACAAGCCCTCATTGTTAACACGATGGATGATGGATGCGCCCTGTCCGTGTTAGCAATGTTATGACCGATGATTTCGAGGACAACCTAGCGTAAGACACTAGGTGGGGTTAGTTGCCAGTATTGTTATGGTTCAGGTGTACCGTATGTATCTAAAGCAATTATCTATCCAGTATGGTATTTTTATGATTTGATTATGGTATTTTTATGGTATTTGTATAGGTATATTATTAAAAGGTTTTGTATACTTCACGTATATTTTGAAACATCATTTTTCAAATGACTTATCTTCAAATCATATCACTTTTGGGTCAAAACATATTGAAACTTTTATACTATTATGTTTTTATTAATTATTGCGAATAATTCACCAACTTTATGTTGACGTCGTATTTTAACGCTTTTCAGGGATTTGAGGTTACCTTTTTGACGTTATGCTTGGTGGCTACGTGGATTACTTGCTTGGAATTTATTTTGCTTTTATTAATTCCTTAGTATCCCAAACTCTGTAGCCGTATTTTGATATTTTCGGATGATTGTAATAAGCATACTATGTTAAACTTATTTATCTATGCTGATTATGTATGGTTTACTTATGTTGATGTAACCTTTGAATCTCTGATACCGTATTCTCTGTACACCTCGGTTCCGCCTTATGCGGGGTGTGACAACTCGGCTCTCTCGAGCTCCAAATCGCTCAATGAAATGCGCCGGCTAGATTAACATACTGATTCTTTTGCGTTATAACATCATTTAGATGTTTATTTGAAAGGTAGAAATACTTAATTTGGTTAAAATTAGGTAAATGATTATTTGAGGATAATCATGAAGTTTGAAGAATTGTTAGAATTAAGCTTTGTTCATATGTTATTTTGATGTTAGTAATATATGTAAAAGCTTGAAGATTGAAAGATTAACTTATATGAATTATGTAAAAACATCCATGTTTTAGCTAGTTAGTGCAAAGAGGTGAAATGTTAATTTGAAGTGTTAATCATTGTAAGAATGTTTTGAAATGGAATAATTATGTTATAAATGATTAATTTCAAGAATATGATAGAAAAGATAAGATTAAGAATACTCAAAATTGTGTTTGGGTGAAATGGTGTTAAATATGCTACACTAGTTGTCAAACGGGTCATGTAACCCGTGGAAAAATGGCAAATGGGTAAGAAATGGTTAGAAAGAAGAACACATTACTTGCAATGTGTTATTTATGATTTGTATAATGGGTGTAAAGTGTTTAAATGCTTGTTTGTGCATTAGAATGTTAAATGGGTCAAAAGACCCAAACGGTGGCAAGTTTGGTAGATTTGCCAAACATGTTTAGATTAAGAGTTTAAGGTTTAGAAAGAGTTGTAATGAAGTTAATACATGTGTTTATATGTAGGTAAGATTTATTGAAAGAAAAATTTGTGTTTGGCTGTAAAAGCGCAGATTTGGAGAATAAGAGTAAAGGGAAAGAGATGTGTGTGTAGTAAGCTTAATTCGACTTCAAGGTGAGTATACGAAGTCTGTTTGTAATGTTTATATGTTTATGTAATGTGCAATAAGATCTTTGAAACATGGGTAAGATACTTGTTTATTGTTTGACCAAATGGTTAACGGAAAGAGGGGCTAGAAGCGTTAGGCTCTAGCTTGGAAGTGCAGGATTTTGAAAAGGAAACTAGAACACCCCGGCTGAACCACCACTACGCCGAAGTGGGGACTCAGAAGAGGGTGTTTTGGTGCAGTTGTTTCCACTGTGCCGCAGTCGTTGCCACAACGCCACATTGAGACCCTATACCAGTTTTTAATGTAGTTTATGTGTATGACTTGTACCCTAAAATATTGGTTAGTTATAGAAGAGTTAGACATGACATTTTCTTGTCTGGAAAGAGTTAAGTATGACAATTACTTGTTGGGGAAGTGTATACACGAAAACTGCTTGTTGGGAAAGATATAAAGTCGACTTTCATTAGTCGAAATGAAGTAGATATAACTTGACATGCCATGAGGGTATGTATATGAATTTGAATAGTTGGAAAAGAGTAAGATACGACTTAGTATAGTCGGGAAAGAGTAAGATACGACTTAGTATTGTCGGGAAAGAGTAAGATACGACCTTAGCTAGTCGGGAAAGAAAGATAAGACTTTAAGTAGTCTTGCAAGATTAAATTATCATAAGGATAGGTATACTCACTAGCTTAACTCTAATACACTATGTTAATTGTATGTTTTGTAGGTAATCGAGATGCTTAAGACAAGGAAAGCTTAAGATTAATGGAATGGGGACCGTATCGATTAAGTTAAATATTTTTTTAAGAGCTTCCGCTCAAATTTTTAAAACACGCCTTTTGGTAAAACAAAATTATTAACGTTTACTCTTGTTAAGTTATGTAATGTATTAGTAACAATGTTGGTTAATGATATTGTAAGATATTTAAAACTTTTTTAAAAAATTGTGTGTATTTGGTTCTAATGTTACATGTTGGTATCAGAGCCTCGGCTTGTGTGAGTCGAGTATCCTAATTGATACTTGAACCCAAGTTGAGGCTTTGTAA
Organism: Senecio squalidus; assembly: GCA_910822075.1. NCBI lineage: Eukaryota > Viridiplantae > Streptophyta > Magnoliopsida > Asterales > Asteraceae > Senecio > Senecio squalidus. The sequence goes on from CAJVGC010000508.1 coordinate 23,428,242, forward strand.
AGGGAAGACCATCGGAGAAGAAGTTTGCCTTGCGGAAAAGATAAAAGTAAGTAAGATTATCTGTTAAGAATTTGTAGAATGCCTTAGTCTATGATATGCAGAGATAATATTGGGAGTACAGAAGTTAATATGTTTAAAATTAACGTCTGGGCAACGATGATTTTGAGTATGTTATACAAGAGTATATCCGATATAGTTGATGTTTGTTAAGGACGAAGGGCGAGTAAGATTCAAAAGTATGTGTAAGATGTATATGACTATATTTGTGTATATCTATTATAGTATTATGTGTTATTAACCGTATGTAATTTCAGTAAGTAGAAATAGAAAGAGAAGAAGGTGTTCATAGTAAGGAAGGTGAGAAAGAAATGGATATTTAGACGATAGTGGCTAGGGAGATTAACCAAGCTTTTGAAAAGGCAATACCGTTTATTATCAAAGGGCTTAGAGAAGATGTGGAAGAGGTTATAGATGATAAGAATGATCATGTGATTGCGGAAAAAGGGTTAGAACATAAAGAAAAGGAAGATTATGGAGATGAGGGTGGTCATTCCGATCATCAGGCGTAGTTTGTAGAAGTACGTAATAAGGGATGCACCAACAAAGATATTTCAAGTTGTAACGCACTGATGTTTCGTGGGGAAGCTGACCCAATCATTTATGCAATGGGTTATGGAAGTGGAAGGCGTTTTTCTCACGTGTAAGTGTGCGGACATAGATAAGGTTATTGATGCAACGAACTTACTTCGCAATCAGGCAAAGAGTTTGCAGGAATATGTGGTAAGGGTGTTCCCGGCTTATGGAATTATGTAGATAAATTGGGAAGATTTTAAGAAGCGGTTTATGGAGCATTTTTGGCCACCTTTTGTAGTGAACAAAATTACTCGATAATTTTTGGCTTTGCAACAAGGAAATAAAACCGTGAACGCAATAACGAATGATTTTCTGGATAAGGCGGGTTTTTTCCCGGATTATGTGGCAAGTGAAAAGATGAAAATGGATCGCTATATGTCATGTTTAAACCAAGACATTCGAGATCAGGTTTCAACTTAGAATCCTCAGACTTTTGAGGATATGGTTGAGGCAACAATAAGAAGGGAATTGGAAATCTTAAACCGTACTGAAGAAGAAAAGAAGAAACGAAAAGTAGAGTATGTGCAAGAACCATTGAAAAAACAAAGATTTGATAAAAAAAAAATGGTAAGAGTTTGGGGAGGAAGTTTGAAAAGAGGGGTCGTCGAAGGTTGAATATGTCACTTGTGGAAAGTGTGGTAAGAATCATCTTGGTGCGTGTAAGTTTGGGCAAACGGGTTGTTACTAATGCGGAAAGTCGGGCCATATAAGTACCAAAAAGAGTTGCCCATATAAGTAGTAATTTACCTAGAGGTGGTGTGCAAGGTTGGTATTCTGATATGATTCATTACTTATAACTTATGATTTCAAACATAATCAAAATGTTTATATGTTTTCGTTGTTTAAAGTTTTGATTGTAATATTTTTTATTTTTTTTATTTCTAATTTAAAGGAGGCTACGGTGCAAAGCGCAACTAACCCCTCGTTTCATACAACTTTTAACTTATGAAAAGAAACAGTAACTTCAATTGATGCCTTTCAGCAAAATTATCCTCAAGTTAGAGGTAACATTATATACTCGTGAAATGTAGCATACTAATACCTATGTACATAATTGGTCGTGACTTATTTCCAATTCGGATCGGAAAAGGCATCTTTAGGGTTATGATATAGAGGTGGAGGTTATACTTGTAGGAAATGTAAGATGATTTTATTAAATAAATAAATAATAGTTACATATTATAATTGATAAATATTAAAGAAAGTTACAACATACATAAAAGGGGTGTAACATCCAAATTTCGGAAATAGAATATTTTGCAAGTATTTAATTATTTATTATAAGTATGTTTTATATTTTAGTCTATAATAGAATTTAAATGAAAAGGACTAACTTGGTAAGAAAAGTAGTTAACTTTGGCTAGAAAGGATTTAAAGTGTTAGCTATATTGGTTAAGTAAACAAGTTAAGTGTAAATTCTAGAAAGTTATGACTAGAGGTGGAAGAGAATTGTCATTAGAGAGGAAGTTTTGTGTGTGTGAGTCGGTTTGGAAAAGAAAGCAAAAAAGGAGAAAGTTGCAAAATTATCCTCAAGTTAGAGGTAACATTATATACTCGTGAAATGTAGCATACTAATACCTATGTACATAATTGGTCGTGATTTGTTTCCAATTCGGATCGGAAAAGGCATCTTTAGGGTTATGATATAGAGGTGGAGGTTATACTTGTAGGAAATGTAAGATGATTTTATTAAATAAATAAATAATAGTTACATATTATAATTGATAAATATTAAAGAAAGTTACAACAGACATAAAAGGGGTGTAACATCCAAATTTCGGAAATAGAATATTTTGCAAGTATTTAATTATTTATTATAAGTATGTTTTATATTTTAGTCTATAATAGAATTTAAATGAAAAGGACTAACTAGGTAAGAAAAGTAGTTAACTTTGGCTAGAAAGGATTTAAAGTGTTAGCTATATTGGTTAAGTAAACAAGTTAAGTGTAAATTCTAGAAAGTTATGACTAGAGGTGGAAGAGAATTGTCATTAGAGAGGAAGTTTTGTGTGTGTGAGTCGGTTTGGAAAAGAAAGCAAAAAAGGAGAAAGTTGCAAAATTATCCTCAAGTTAGAGGTAACATTATATACTCGTGAAATGTAGCATACTAATACCTATGTACATAATTGGTCGTGATTTGTTTCCAATTCGGATCGGAAAAGGCATCTTTAGGGTTATGATATAGAGGTGGAGGTTATACTTGTAGGAAATGTAAGATGATTTTATTAAATAAATAAATAATAGTTACATATTATAATTGATAAATATTAAAGAAAGTTACAACAGACATAAAAGGGGTGTAACATCCAAATTTCGGAAATAGAATATTTTGCAAGTATTTAATTATTTATTATAAGTATGTTTTATATTTTAGTCTATAATAGAATTTAAATGAAAAGGACTAACTAGGTAAGAAAAGTAGTTAACTTTGGCTAGAAAGGATTTAAAGTGTTAGCTATATTGGTTAAGTAAACAAGTTAAGTGTAAATTCTAGAAAGTTATGACTAGAGGTGGAAGAGAATTGTCATTAGAGAGGAAGTTTTGTGTGTGTGAGTCGGTTTGGAAAAGAAAGCAAAAAAGGAGAAAGTTGCAAAATTATCCTCAAGTTAGAGGTAACATTATATACTCGTGAAATGTAGCATACTAATACCTATGTACATAATTGGTCGTGATTTGTTTCCAATTCGGATCGGAAAAGGCATCTTTAGGGTTATGATATAGAGGTGGAGGTTATACTTGTAGGAAATGTAAGATGATTTTATTAAATAAATAAATAATAGTTACATATTATAATTGATAAATATTAAAGAAAGTTACAACAGTTAGAATTTTTCTTTTTGCTATTATATTCTATAAATAATAGTTACATATTATAATTGATAATAATTTATGATTTCAACCCCATTGGCCCTTTTGACTTCCTCGGTTAGAATTTTTCTTTTTGCTATTTAGATTTGCGATTTGAATTTGATTAGCTGTTTATATTTATTCGGTAACGTTATTCATGTTTTTGATTATTTGATTATTACAACTTCAAACAACAGAAACGCATCCGGACATTATTGTCTAGAGCCTGTTTATTACTCCATACTACTTACTACGTGATTCCTATTCTAAATATAACTTACGATCTGGTTCATTGGCGTCGGTCAGTTGAGGAAAGAAAAGCTTTACTTAGAGACATAAGCTGGTATTACCGTCTAAACACTTAGAGACACGTTGTTTTTGAAAGTACATATCCCAAAATTTAAGTTGGCCGAAAAAGTTATTCAGTTGTCTGGTATACTAATATATTGTAAATTGGTGGCAGCCGTAGAGCGTTGGTTTGCCATTAGACGTGCCAGGAAGGTACCATGATCCAAATACCGTTGCAAAAGACAAATATGACCCTGAAAACCCTCTGTACAGATACGATTACTGGGGGGAGCCAAAGAGTTTAGAAAAAACAAAACAAAATCGAATGAGAGATTTCCACAACAAAGGAATTATCGGCAGGGGAATGGTGTGGTATGAAACATCCTACGAAGATTCAATGGACAAACAGAATGACACAAAAGCAAGGGAAATGATGCAAACGGGGAACGAAGAGGAAGACGAAGATGACGAAGTAGATGACATTATTTATGAGATCGTTTCTGAGCCGCAGTCGGAAGTGAACGGGGTTCAAACTAATGTGTTTTCAGATTATTATGATTAGATATTTTGTATTGTAGAATATATAGTTTGAAGTATTGTCAAACATTAGTGTGTCATCATGAGTTTTTTTGATTAGTCGCGGATCTAGATATTTCTAGTATTATTAATATAATATTTGTGAGGTTATATCATTTATCACGATTAATATATAATTTCACCAGTTTGTTCTTGTTTAAAAGTGTTCATTAAACAAAAATATAAAAGCAGAATGACTCATTTATTTAAGAATGGGTCGAAGTGGATTACGGTTAATGGGTCAAAAGGTTTCTAAAGTGTAGTTTTAATGTTCATAATCTTCTATTTACTTTAATTGAAAAAAAAAGTTACATTACAATGAGTTTTTTTTTACCGAAAGTGTTTGTGGGTCAACCAGACCTAACCGGTTGAACGAACTTCGGGTTTTTCTTTGACTCTTTTGTCCATATGGTCTTCTTTTCCGCTAAAGAGAATATCAATTGACGCGTTTGTTCTTACTGAAAAACAACATTATGTAAAGACAGATATGTAAAAATTTGTTCACCTTTGGCCGGACAAAAACTATTTTACTCTTCTTTCGAACTAACAAAAAGTAGCTTTTGGGATGAAACAATTATCGCAACATACTAATATATGTTCAAGTGTTTAATTAGATTTAGAGTATGACACGGAAAAGATTTAACGTACCATATGAAATCAGGGAAATTGTAAACAATAAAATCAATCTACTCGAATAGGCCCAACGGCTGATTATGTGTGCCTTGAAAAACAATGATAACAATCTTTACTTCCTTAGCTAGTTACTTAACACGAACAAGGGCAATACAAAGTTGTTGATGAACCCGAAACGACCAAGCCTGTAACATCATGTTTTCCTTGAATCTATTCACGCGCACGAGCTCGTTCCACGACGTTCTCAGAACATAGTTTTTTTTTAGACATGTTTCCCGAGATTCAATATGAATTTACGCCTTTTTGGGTCAAACACCCACACACTAACATCCCGTTGTTTTTCCAGTTTCCACTTCTCATCTCTTGTCAAGAAACTCGTAGAATTCATCACTTGTAAAGCGGGCATCAGCAAACGACCCTGGCCCTTGACCATATCTGATGATGTAAGCTTCTTCTCGATCACCAACTTAGCGTTTGTCCCATCTATACTTCTTATAAAACGGTTTAAATCCGTAACACCACCACCATCACCATCATCATCATCACCATCATCAACATCAGAATGTTGAATCATCTAGTTCTATATTAATTCGGTTTCCAGATGATGAAGATTCTCCCTTGTACATTATAAACGAAACTTTTTTTTTATCATTCGTCGATACTTGGTTGTTCTTGTTTGCCTCCCTTTCTTGAATCTCCTTCAGTTTTTGACGCATGGTCCTGTTAGTACCTTCACGATCATGGTCATGAAAACCCATTAACGACAACAACGTGGCAATTTTCTTTCTACATCGTTTTTCGTTTGTGGCTTTCGACATTGATGAATGATTTTGAATGATACGAATGAGGAAACTAAAAATTGAGATAAATAGTTTTTTGGGGGAAACTTGTAAGTCAAGTAATAAGTCGAAGTTGTATTCAGATTAGGAGGATAACATATATTGACGAGGGTTTTGTAATATTTATGCTAATTTTAGGCCTTTTCTACTAATATTTCCATCCTTTTCAATATTAATTCCTAATTAATAATGGATTACTATTACTAATAAGAGTATATCTAAATTTATTAGTACATTTAACAATATAAATATTAAAACTTATGTCAGAATATGATCTGTCAAATTCCATGTCTAGTTATTTTTTTTGGAACTATTCATGTTATTTGGATTAAGTAATTTTAATCAGTTTCTTATTACAACTCCAATTTGTTTTATTTTACAATTCGATCTAGATAATAATACTTATATTGCAGTTTTATATTTTATTTTACTTTTTTATTTTTTTGTGTTTTTTATCACTCTTACTAAATTCGTCCTCATATGTGTTTATTGTCATGGCTCCGTTCCGTTAAAGTATTAATTTACCACTGATGGACTAAAACACAAGGTTTTCGGTATATAACAAATTTAAATGCGTGTTTTATTACTTAGATGGATCTGAATTATGTAAAAACTAAAATTTTATGAGTCTAAACCAAACTTTTAAATGTTCTTTCTTGGTATCGAAGTTTTACATTTCACTTGAATGGGTAACATTATTTTATATGTATATTCAATTAGAAAAGAATTGAGTTAATTGAAATATTTAAATAGATGATTTCAAAAATCTATTTTAGAGTTTCAAAATTCTAATAAAATCGCATGTTTCTATGACCCAAACACTAGGGTATTTGATTACGTCAATATACATATATAATAAATGTGTACGATTAAATCTATGTCGTTTACCATCACATACTCCTGCCTAAAATATACATCATTAGTCATGACTTTTTTCCAATTTGGTTTCTCTTAAATTCGGGCTAAATTATTTAACTCAATTCAAAAAAGAAGTTTGAATCTGAGTACACATAGATATATAGATTAAAAAGAAAAAGTAGAAAAACCGTTATCTATTTTCCATTTATGTCGGTTGAATCAGAAACTACCGATTTAACTGACGAATCACATATTTTAGAATCGGTGTTGCCATGGATGAACCGACGTGGTGTTAGGATAGAGACATAGGGCCAGGGGTTGCAATTCTTTAGGAACGAAGAAAGTAAAACCGAAAATAATAAATAACTGTTGCCTTAATATTAATATTAGGACACGTAGATAATAAATTAATTTAAACTGTTATTTATTAGGATAGGAGATTGGTGTTTAAATAAGTGCATACTATTAAGACTTTAATGATTATAGATCACAACTGACTTATAGATTTTTATGGCTAACTATCATTATCTTCAACTTTGTTTGTTGTTAAATAAAAAGCTAAAAAAGTTTCCGTACACCTCAATCAGTGGAATAGTTTTATCAAAGGATGTATGATTGATTTTTAAATTTTTGTATGAGTTTTTATAGTATCATTGTCAAAGTTTTTCTAAAAACGCTCATTTCTATGACAAAACTTGTAAAATATATGTGTAACTTTTTAACTTGTGTTCAAGGGAATATGTCTGCCTTTGGGGAAATTATTTAGCAAAGTAGTACTATCATCATATGCCATAAATATTCATGAGCTTTTTTCTCTTAAATCATCATGCCACATCATAATTTTATAAACTTCAATTTCTCACTTCTTTACTCATATAAATTTTATTAAGTTTATAACTCTTCACTTATATCCTCCCTTTATTATTTATAAAAGACTTTAAATTTATATGGGTAAAAACTTTGTATTTATTCATAGTTTATGGAAGTCCATACGGATAAACTTTACATTATCTTTCATCTATAAACTTTCATAAACTTTTTAAAATAGATACAATATAAATGTTACATCAATTCTATGTGATTATGAGCTTTACTATAAATCTTGCATTACAAATACTTTTATAGAATTTTTAACTTATAATCTTTAGTTGATGAGCCAATTGAGGACATTGGTTGAAGTGAAATTCTATTTCAAATAAGAATACATTTAATAACAGTAAAATTTTAGTTCATTATATTTGATATATAACATTTATCAAAATGTATACACTACTCATAAGTCGATTCGACAAATGAAATAAGCCCCCCGACTTTGCTTCGCTCGACTAATTTTTTTTTCTCTTATATAACATTACCAAAATGGAAAAATTTGTGCACTATTCAAAAGCCGATTAAACCAATGAAATAAGTCGGCTTAACTTGGTGCCACGTCTCGACTAAATCTTTTTATTTTGTATGTTATTTTAAATTTTAGAAAAATGGGCAAGTTTTTTTGGTTTTTGGTTTTTTAGTGATTAAGTTTTTGATTAATATTTATTTGTGTTGCCCTATTATAAATCATTAAATATTTTTTTGTTTAAAGTTTTGGAATGTCGTTTTTTTTCTAAGACGGTGAGGTTTTGTGTTTTTTATTTATATTTTAGCTATATAAAATGATTTTATGATTTTCTTTATTAAAGAACTCCAATTGCTACTATTTCAAGTCAAATTGACCAATGAGATGAGCTCACTCGAGCTCCAAATCGCCCAATGAAATGCGCCGGCTAGATTAACATACTGATTCTTTTGTGTTATAACATCATTTAGATGTTTAATTGAAAGGTATAAATACTTAATTTGGTTAAGATTAGGTAAATGATTATTTGAGGATAATCATGGAGTTTGAAGAATTGTTAGAATTAAGCTTTATTTATATGTTATTTTGATGTTAGTAATATATATAAAAGCTTGAAGATTAAAAGATTAACTTATATGAATTATGTAAAAACATCCATGTATTAGCTAGTTAGTGCAAAGAGGTGAAATGTTAATTTTTGAAGTGTTAATCATTGTAAAAATGTTTTGAAATGGAAGAATTATGTTATAAATGATTAATTTCAAGAATATGATAGAAAAGATAAGATTAAGAATACTCAAAATTGTGTTTGGGTGAAATGGTCTTAAATATGCTACACTAGTTGTCAAACGGGTCATGTAACCCGTGGATAGATGGCAAATGGGTAGGAAATGGTTAGAAAGAAGAACACATTACTTGCAATGTGTTATGTTTGAGCAACGATTGTCAAACACGAAGATTAGGTGATGTCAACCTTGGATCTCCTGTGATAATCACAGTCAAAACCCAACAAGTTCTTGACGAACCTAGGGTGATCAAGGTTGAGGGTGGAAGCAAGAGTATATGAACTCTATTTTAGCTTTTGTGTGTTTGTTGAAGTGAGATGAGATCGACAATGATTGAGACTATGTATTTATATGACCAGTTTCAAGTATATGGAACGTCCATCAATTAATGACGATCATGAATACTTAAACTGCCTTAGTAATCAATCACTGGTATACTAATCGTCTTCTATCTTTATTATTGTATGCGATGCCTCACTATTATGACAGTAGTAAAGTGGTTGTCAAGCGTCATTATGACTGTCGTCAAAGGCAAAGGGAAGCACCTTCAAATGACAGGCGATGGCATGACAAGCGTTAACAATCTAAGACAACCTGACAGGCGATCGCCTGACAGGCGGTACAACTTGACAAGTGATGACAGATGTCGACAACCTGACAGGCGATGACGGCCTGACATGCGATGACGGCCTGACAGGCGATGACAGCCTCACAGGCGATGGCATACAGGCAGTACAACTTGGCGAGCAATGACAGGCAGGCGATGACAGCCTGACAGGCGATGACAGACAGGAGATGGCATACATGCGGTACAACTTGGCGAGCAATGACAGGCAGGCGATGATAGCCTGACAGGCGATGACAGACAGGCGATGGCATACAGGCGGTACAACTTGGCGAGCAATGACAGGCAGGCGATGACAGCCTGACAGGCGATGACAGACAGGCGATGGCATACAGGCGGTACAACTTGGCGAGCAATGACATGCGTTGAAAAATGTGATACAACCTGATAGGCGCTCAATAAAAGCCCATGTTTGTAATCCCTACTAACCTCATCATGCCCCCGAAGTTAGGATTTGCCAAAACAATCGATTTGCAAGTCGTAACTATTGTCACTCGTACCGACGGTATTGGATCATTGCGCAAGCCATGTACCGGCTGTAATAGCCTTGGTACCGACGGTAGTGATCGAAAGCGAGGACCGAAAGCCGGGTACCGGCTGTATTAGCCTGGTACCGGCAGCGGATCAAATAGGCACGACAGCCAAAAGCCGGGTACCGAGGCATAGGAGGTACCGGCTGTACCGAATCATAGGGGTACCGGTTGTACCGAATCATAGGGTACCGGATGTACCAAAGCATTGGGGGACTCGGCTGTACCGAAGCATAGGAGAAATCGAGGGTACCGGCTGTCGACCCAAGGCGAGTACCGGCGGCTTCGCAGAGCCTTGAACCGGCTTCCTCAACCAAGCCAGGTACCGGCGGTATATACTAGCCGGGTACCGGCTGTTTAGGCCTGGTACCGGCGGTTGCGCCTCGAAGCTGGGTGTCGCGGGTGTTTTGTCCAGGGATTAAACCGGACGCGTTACCAAGAATGTCGGGTACCAGCGGCATGACCTAGCCAGGTACCGGCGGTCTAGCCAAGCCGGGTACCGGCGGCATGACCTAGTCGGGTACCGGCGGTGTTGCCTAGGCTTAGCCTTGCTTTGTGTGACATTGTCTAGCTTTGGCCTGCCCAGTGTTGGTGCGGCTTTGAAAAATAATGTTTTATTGTGCGGCTTTGAAAAATAATGTTTTATTGGATGATCAAGCCAATAACACATTTTTGTATTTTATCATTGTATTATGGATGTTGTGTCCACGACACCGTCTTGGGTGTGCATGACAGTGTGTATATTTGGTTGTGCCTATGACACTTTCTTGAGTGCCAATGGTTCCTTTATATGCCAATGACATAGGTAGATTCTGATGTATGCTTCATATTGTGCCTGTGACACTGTGCCAATGGCACTTTTGTTGGTTAACCTTTACTTTGTTTACTCACGAGGATTGTCGCTTCCCAGTGAGAAGTGCTTATCTTTTATCAAGTAGATTAAAAACGAATATGATTGTATGTTATTTGGCCAGACAAGGTTGTCTTTCTTGGCTTCATACATGTTGTATTGAACTATGTTCTTAGTTGTGTACGTGCGCATGCGTGTTCAAGTTGTGACATTGTATGTAATTAAAGTGCATGTTTGGCTTTAGACTGAGATGTCTATTGTGGCCTTATGCTTTTTGTATTGAATCCTTACTTCAATATTTATTTGTTTATGCAAATGCCATAGAAAAATGATATTGTGCGATAATATTGGGATACAAGATCAGACCAAATGCTATTATTGCCAATTTCATACATAACCATGACATTCCATGTGCTTGGAAACATTTATTGAAAACATAAAGGAAAAAAATGACAGTAAAGACTATCGCACCTAGATAGGTCAGTTCATATTGGCTCCCTCATGTATCATGAAGACATGGCCATCAGGTGGTCCGGGGTGTTCTGTGTCTTCCCCCTTCTTTTGCCAGGCATAATTCTTCTTAGGTGGATTTTTATTTGCTTGATGCTTAGCGCCAGGGACAAGGTGTTCTAGCTTGCCTTCTTCCAAAGCCCGCCTGATTTCCCTTTTGAGCTCTCTACAGACATTTGTGTCGTGTCCATGGTCTTCATGGAAATCACAGTATTTATTCATGTTTTTCGTACCTGACCTATGCTCCATCTGGGGTGGAGGTGTGAAAGTAGCGCCCACCTGCTCTGTTATCAATATTTCTTTTGGTGTTTTGCTAAGAGCAGGCTCAGACGCATGTTTATCGTATGGGCCAAACCTCCTGTTGCTCCTTTCATCTCGCCGAGTGTCGGTCCATGACCTGCCGCCTACCTCTCTTGTCAGGGAGACAATTTCCTTTGACCTTAGATAGTCATATGCCCTGTCCGTGGCTTCTTTGAAAGTAACTAGAGTTCTTTTGATTAACTTTTCTTGAAGTTGTCCTGGAAGTAGGGAAAGAGTAAAACCAGAAATTTGTTGACTCTCTGGTAACATGGCGATCTTCTGGCATTCTTGTGTGTATCGTTGGATAAAGTCACGCAACCCCTCTCCTTCTTTTTGGCATATCAAATGAGCCTCTATATGATTTCTATGTTGCTTCTTTTGTTGTACAAATTGAGTCACAAACCTGGCTTTTAGATCTGCGAAATCTTGAATACTCCTCTCAGGCAAGTCAGCAAACCAATCACGAGTGAAACCCTGTAATGTTCCAGGGAACATGTGGCAAGCGACTGGGTCTAACCATTTCTCCTTCATAATAGCCTGTTCAAACAGAGCAAGGTGGTCGTCTGGATCTCGAGTACCGTCGTAAGTACCAACAACGGACGAGACTTTTTGCTTATCTTGGAGGGGGAATCTGGAAACCCAGTCACAGAACTTTGAACTAACCACTGACAAAGGCATAGTGGCTGCACGAGGTGGAACTGCTGCTGTCACTAGGGTTTGCAAGATTCTGAGCTTGTCGTTAGATGTGTCCTGTGGTAGAGGTGTTGGTGGGGGGTGTGTGTTTGGTTGCCTTAGCCGCTCCAGGAGTTGTGACAACGGATCAACTAGCTGTACGGGCGCTGGCTGAGGCGTTGGGCGCAATACCTCCACTAACTGTGACAACAGATCTGACGAAGCAGGTGGTGGTGGGGGTGGTGGTGGCTGAGTGCTCTGAGCCAACCTTCTAAGCAGTTCCACAATGGGATCCTCCTGAACCCCTTGAGTAGCAGGTTGGGAAGCCATCGAAACAGGTTGTCTTACAAGATCCGTGCCATCCTCCTGAGAGCTTGTCCCGTGGGACAAAAGAGGCTGAAATGGAGGAATGGATGTCACTGGTGGTGGTGAAGTAAACATACTTGTTCCAGCCAGCCTTGTGGAAAAAAGGGGACTTGTTAAAGAGGGATACCCCCGTGTCGTCCTTAGATCCGACACTGTATACTCAGAATCGAGGTATGATTCTGGGATTGTGGTATGAACAGGTGAAGTCATCACCGCTTCCGGAGTAGTGGTAATTACAGTAGTGGTTATTTCTGGCGCTGAAGAACTGATCTGCGATGGACGTGTTTCCTCCATGGAAACGGTTGATTACTGAGAAAAAAAAAATTGGAAAAGTGAAACGCCGTTTAAAAAACGTGTCCCACGGATGGCGCCAATGTTTGAGCAACGATTGTCAAACACGAAGATTAGGTGATGTCAACCTTGGATCTCCTGTGATGATCACACTGCAAACCCAACAAGTTCTTGACGAACCTAGGGTGATCAAGGTTGAGGGTGGAAGCAAGAGTATATGAACTCTATTTTAGCTTTTGTGTGTGTGTTGAAGTGAGATGAGATCGACAATGATTGAGACTATGTATTTATATGACCAGTTTCAAGTATATGGAACGTCCATCAATTAATGACAATCATGAATACTTAAACTGCCTTAGTAATCAATCACTGGTATACTAATCGTCTTCTATCTTTATTATTGTATGCGACGCCTCACTATTATGACAGTAGTAAAGTGGTTGTCAAGCGTCATTATGACTATCGTCAAAGGCAAAGGAGAGCACCTTCAAATGACAGGCGATGGCATGACAAGCGTTAACAATCTAAGACAACCTGACAGGCGATCGCCTGATAGGCGGTACAACTTGACAAGTGATGGCAGATGTCGACAACCTGACAGGCGATGACATCCTGACAGGCGATGACGGCCTGACAGGCGATGACAACCTCACAGGCGATGGCATACAGGCGGTACAACTTGGTGAGCAATGACAGGCAGGCAATGACAACCTGACAGGCGATGACAGACAGACGATGGCATACAGGCGGTACAACTTGGCGAGCAATGACAGGCAGGCGATGACAGCCTGACAGGCGATGACAGACAGGCGATGGCATACAGGCGGTACAACTTGGCGAGCAATGACAGGCAGGCGATGACAGCCTGACAGGCGATGACAGACAGGCGATGGCATACAGGCGCTACAACTTGGCGAGCAATGACAGGCGTTGAAAAATGTGATACAACCTGATAGGCGCTCAATAAAAGCCCATGTTTGTAATCCCTACTAACCTCATCATGTTATTTATGATTTGTGTAATGGGTGTAAAGGAAACTAGAACACCCCGGCTGAACCACCACTGCGCCGAAGTGGGGAATCAGAAGAGATTGTTTTGGTGCAGTTGTTGCCACTGTGCCGCAGTCGTTGCCACAACGCCGTAGTGAGACCCCATACCAGTTTTTAGTAGTTTTTAATGTAGTTTATGTGTATGACTTGTACCCTAAATTATTGGTTAGTTATAAAGATTTAGACACGACATTTTCTTGTCTGGAAAGGGTTAAGTATGACAATTACTTGTTGGGAAGTGTATACACGAAAACTGCTTGTTGGGAAAGATATAAAGTCGATTCTCATTAGTCGAAATGAAGTAGATATAACTTGACATGCCATGAGGGTATGTATATGAATTTGAATAGTTGGAAAAGAGTAAGATACGACTTAGTATAGTCGGGAAAGAGTAAGATACGACTTAGTATAGTCGGAAAAGAGTAAGATATGACTTAGTATAGTCGGGAAAGAGTAAGATACGACCTTAGCTAGTCGGGAAAGAAAGATAAGACTTTAAGTAGTCTTGCAAGATTAAATTAACATAAGGATAGGTATACTCACTAGCTTAACTCTAATACACTATGTTAATTGTATGTTTTGTAGGTAATCAAGATGCTTAAGACAAGGCAAGCTTAAGAAGAAGGGAATGGGGACCGTATCGATTAAGTTAAATATTTTTTAAGAGTTTCCGCTCAAATTTTTAAAACACACCTTTTGGTAAAAAAAAATTGTTAACGTTTACTCTTGTTAAGTTATGTAATGTATTAGTAACAATGTTCGTTTATGATATTGTAAGATATTTAAAACTTTTGAAAGAAAAAAAAAATGGTGTGTATTTGGTTCTAGTGTTACAAGTTGGTATCAGAGCCTCGGCTTGTGTGTGTCGAGTATCTTAATTGATACTTGAACCCAAGTTGAGGCTTTGTAAAGGGAAGACCATCGGAGAAGAAGTTTTCCTTGCGGAAAAGATGAAAGTAAGTAAGATTATCGGTTAAGACTTTGTAGAATGCCTTAGTCTATAATATGCAGAGATAATATTGGGTGTACAGAAGTTAATATGTTTAAAATTAGCGTCTGGCCAACGATGATTTTGAGTATGTTACAAGAGTATATCCGATATAGTTGATGTTTGTTAAGGACGAAGGGCGAGTAAGATTCAAAAGTATGTGTAAGATGTATATGACTATAATTGTGTATATATATTATAGTATTATGTGTTATTAACAGTATGTAATTTCAGTAAGTAGAAATAAAAAGGGAAAAGGTGTTCATAGTAAGGAAGGTGAGAAAGAAATGGATATTCATACGATAGTGGCTAGGGAGATTATCCAAGCTTTTGAAAAGGCAATACCGTTTATTATCAAACGGGTTAGAGAAGATGTGGAAGAGGTTATAGATGATAAGAATGATCGTGTGATTGCGGAAAAAGGGTTAGAACATAAAGAAAAGGAAGATTCCGGAGATGAGGGTGGTCATCTCGATCATCAGGCATAGTTTGTAGAAGTATGTAATAAGGGATGCACCTACAAAGATATTTCAAGTTGTAACACACTGATGTTTCGTGGGGAAGCTGGCCCAATCATTAGTATGCAATAGGTT
Source organism: Senecio squalidus (assembly GCA_910822075.1). Lineage (NCBI taxonomy): Eukaryota > Viridiplantae > Streptophyta > Magnoliopsida > Asterales > Asteraceae > Senecio > Senecio squalidus. The sequence goes on from CAJVGC010000508.1 coordinate 23,443,811, forward strand.
ATGGAAGTGGAAGGCGTTTTTCTCACGTGTAAGTGTGCGGACATAGATAAGGTTATTGATGCAACGAACTTACTTCGCAATCAGGCAAAGAGTTGGCAGGAATATGTGGTAAGGGTGTTCCCGGCTTATGGAATTATGAAGATAAATTTGGAAGATTTTAAGAAGCGGTTTATGGAGCATTTTTGTCCACCTTTTGCAGTGAACAAAATTATTCGAGAATTTTTGGCTTTGCAACAAGGAAATAAAACCGTGAACGCAATAACGAATGATTTTCTGGATAAGGCGGGTTTTTTCCCGGATTATGTGACAAGTGAAAAGATGAAAATGGATCGCTATATGTCATGTTTAAACCAAGACATTTGAGATCAGGTTTCAACTTAGAATCCTCAGAATTTTGAGGATATGGTTGAGGCAACAATAAGAAGGGAATTTGGAAATCTTAAACCGTACTGAAGAAGAAAAGAAGAAACGAAAAGTAGAGTATGTGCAAGAACCATCGAAAAAACAAAGATTTGATAAGAAAAAGGGTAAGAGTTTGGGGAGGAAGTTTGAAAAGAGGGGTCGTCGAAGGTTGAATATGTCACTTGTGGAAAGTGTGGTAAGAATCATCTTGGTGCGTGTCAGTTTGGGCAAACGGGTGGTTACTCATGCGGAAAGTCGGGCCATATAAGTACAAAAAAGAGTTGCCCATATAAGTAGTAATATACCTAGAATGGGGGTGTGCAAGGTTGGTATTCTGATATGATGCATTAGTTATAACTTATGATTCCAAACATAATCAAAATGTTTATATGTTTTCGTTGTTTAAAGTTTTGATTGAATTATTTTTTATTTTTTTATTTTTAATTTAAAGGAGGCTACGGTGCAAAGCACAACTAACCCCTCATTTCATACAACTTTTTAACTTATGAAAAGAAACAATAACTTCAATTGATGCCTTTCAACCTAATTATCCTCAAGTTAGAGGTAACATTATATACTCGTGAAATGTAGCCTACTAGTACCTATGTACATAATTTGTCGTGACTTGTTTCCAATTCGGACCGGAAAAGGCATCTTTAGGGTTATGATATAGAGGTGGAGGTTATACTTGTAGGAAATGTAATATGATTTTCTTAAATAAATAAATAACAGTTACATATTATAATTGATAAATATTAAACGAAAGTTACAACACACATAAAGGGGTGTAACATCCAAGTTTCGGAAATAGAATATTTTGTAAGAATTTAATTATTTATTATAAGTATGTTTTATATTTTACTCTATAATAGAATTATAAATGAAAAGGACTAACTAGGCAAGAAAAGTAGTTAACTTTAGCTAGAAAGGATTTAAAGTGTTAGATATATTGGTTAAGTAAACAAGTTATGTGTACATTCTAGAAAGTTATGTCTAGAGGTGGAAGAGAGGTGTCATTACAGAGGACGTTTTGTGTGTGTGAGTCGGTTAGAAAGTTGCAATTAAGTATACTTCATTATGCATTAGTTATAATTTATGATTTCAACCCCATTGGCCCTTTTGACTTCCAGGTAATATATTACCACCAAAAACCACCCATTCATAAGTGAAGGGGTCGACATTACCACTTATGGTATTCTGATATGATGCATCTTCGATTTTGCAGGCAAAACAGGATCCTTATCGTTTCCGATTTCCTATTGAGATGCGTTTCGTTGAGCCTAATATTGACCACCTAATGTATGTATACTTGTATATATCTTTTTTTGACTCATTACTGAATAAATCAGCTTATACTATATCTAAATATTTGACCTATGATGCTGCGCCTTTGTCTTTCTATTTGCAGTTTTATAAAGAAAGTTATTATAAAGAAAGTTTGCTTCCTAAAAGAATTGTGGTGAGTATACTTCGCTCCGCAAACCACTTTACTGGTTTAATCGTCATTAACTGATATATCTTTTGATATGCATCACAGAACGTGAGTATCAAAGATCTCGACTTGGAAGCTGCATTTGCAGAGCGCCAGGTGTGTAACAAAATCGAATGAGAGATTTCCATAACAAAGGAATTATCGGCAGGGGAATGGTGTGGTATGAAACATCCTACGAAGATTCAATGGACATACATAATGAAACAAAAGCAAGGGAAATGATGCAAACGGGGAACGAAGAGGAAGACGAAGATGATGAAGTAGATGACATTATTTATGAGATCGTTTATGAGCCGCAGCCGGAAGTGAATTGGGTTCAAACTAATGTGTTTTCAGATGATAATGATTAGATATTTTGCATTGGATAATGTATAGTTTGTAGTGTGTTAGGATTAGAACTTAGTAAAAATAGTTTTAGATTCATTAATACTGTTCCTAACTACTGCTGTGAAGGTAATGCTCGATTACTACTGAACAAGCAGTTACTACGGAAGGAAGTCAAGTTACTACCGAATTTGAAGTTAATACGGAACACATCATTACTACTGCTTGTCATTACTACTGTGCTGCTTCAACACTATTACTGCGGACTGTTACTACTGCAACAATTGGCACGCAAGTTTAGAATAGAATTACAATTGCAGTTAGATTGTGTTTCTATATTGATAAGATGTAGTTTCCTATTTTCTAGATAGGTCTAGCCTCAAGGTCTATATATAGATCCTTGTAGATTAATAGAAAAACACGTTGTATGTATAATTCTTATTGATTCAATTGAGGTTTATAATTCAACAAACTTATTGTTCTTCATTGTTGTTTACATTACAATATTGTTTGATCTAATTAACTTGTGATATCAAAGTGTTCAATCCGCTGCTGAACTTCTTTCATAGATCACGATCTAACGAAGAAAAGGTTTAGGTTTATACAAACTTATTTGATCCTGACAAGTGGTATCAGAGCACATGATGTGACAATCCGTCTTTTGGAGGTATATTTCATTTATTGAGTATTACTCTTTTTATTCTCAATGATTTAGACCCTTGTTTTTCGCTTTATTGGTGCTCACGTTTTATGTATTTGTGTCGGGTTTATGTGTTTTAATTACTTTGTCTCTCGAGACGGAAGCTTTAGAATCACCTAAGTGCCTAATAGTTATTATACTCGCGTTATTAAAGTAGTGTGTTTTCGCCATGAACGTCGGTTAAGAAAATCATATTTCGAAATTTCATTACAAAGTTAGTCCTCTAACTTATTCTATTACAAAGTTAGTCCTTTAACGGAGAACTAACGGAATATGTTACAAATCTGGTTCTTTTAACGAAGCTTTAACGGAAACCGTTAGAAATGGGACGGAGTGCGCCGTCCTAAAGGGAAAACGGGCGCGCTGCGCCGTTGTGACTCCAAGGACGCCGCACACCCTCCATTTTCAGCTAATTTTCAAATCGACTTTTGGGTCAAATTTCTTAAAATGTTATTAACTTTAAGCACATGAAAAGCTCTGTAAATTACCCCATTTGGGTTTGATAGGTAAGTTTGTGGATCTTGAGAAGGTTTACATTCTCTATGCTTCCAAATTTTCAAGTTTACACCAAATCACTTTACCACTTTTTCATTCATTCTCACTTCACCTAAATGTCTTGTTCTCTCTCAATTTTCCAGAGAAATAAGAGCTTATTATACTCTTATTGAAGTGACAATCCAAGTGATTAAGATGGGGAAATCATCTCTTGTAAACATCCTTTGATTCTACACATTTCGGTAAGTAAGTTTCTTAAGATTTTCCTTCATTTTCCTACTCTTTCTTTCATTATGATAGAAGTTTCCTAACACAAATCTCATTACCCTTGTCTTATCAAGCTTTACTTCCGGTGACATCCGTGAAGATGGAGAGTTTCGGTGGTTTTCTTTGAAGAAAACGTCGTATTGGTTTTGGTATGAAAAACTCTCCATATTCCTCTATTTATTTTCTATTTTGGAAATCTATAACACATTTCTTGTTTATGTGTGAATGGTGGTCTATTCTCCACTAATATCTTGCAAGTTTGGCTACTTTTCGGAAGAAACTTCATCCTACATTTTGGTAAGTAAATCTCTCCGAAAAGAAACTTTCTTTTCCTTTCTTTTGAGACCTTATGCTAATGGGTGGTTGTTTTACATTTTTGGAGCCAAATACCTCCTCACCACCACCATCAAAGTCTCCCCTCCGAATCCTTGCCAGCCTCAAGTTTCTAATCTTCTTGCGGGTGAAATCGGTAAAATCATTAAAATCTCTAAACTACTTCATTTCATTTATCTATTTCGGTCTAAGCCTTGGAAAAATGGTTAGGTTAACATTTTAGACTAACACCTCTTTAATCTTGAAAGTTGGACTCAAAATGTATAAAATATGCTAAGATGTAATTTAACCGAAATTAACGTATTTACTATAATAATATGTAAAACGACAAATATAAGTATATACGACACTTGGTAAATGTTATTTGAACCTAAATTAAGTTTCGGACAGTTTACATTTTAACTCTAAAACGCCAAACGAACCAGATTACGCCTAAAACGTATTTTTCATAAAGCTGGAAATGCCCTGTGCGCCGTCCCCTTTGGTTCAACGGCGCAGCGGGCCACTTTTTGCTTTTTCCGAAATCTTTAAAAGTCACAGCGGCGTCCTACCCTCTTGAACGCCGCAATGAAGCTTAAATCCAATATTTTTTAACTTTTTACAACTTTAATCATATATATAAATAACTATTATGTATAAATGTATTATATATCGTCAAAAATAACGTCTTTGGACTCAAAGACGGCACGGCCATCTTAAACATTATCAAATTTACTTAAAACAAACGTTTTAATCACTTTTTACGTCAAAATCAATTGAAACCGTTCTAATTCATTTTATGTCATTATTTTGAAATAAAAAGACTTTTTACTCTTAAATTGTCAAAGTTGACTTCTATTTTAAAAATCGTTGACTTTGACTTTTCTTCAAAATTGTTGACTTTTGACTTATCTAAATCAACATATTTAATTTTGACTTTCATTCAAATGGTTGACTTTGACTTTGACCAAGTCAACATCTTTGACTTTGACCAAGTCAACATCTTTGACTTTGACCAAGTCAATATTTTTGACGTTGACTTTGGTCGATCTCAATAAGCTCTGGTAACAGTATTCCTTTCAACTAATGTTCCTGATAGTCATTTTTCGGCTCGGAATGTTATTCCTTTCTAATAGTCATTTATTACGTGAAATTATCGATATTTTCCTATCGTCCCTATCGACGCGGAACATCGTCACCTAAATCCGTCATCACGACACGACTTGGAAATCGTTGAAATACTTTAATAAATCTTAAACATTAAACTTAACCGACAAGGCTAAACCGTACTTTGTTATTGGAGATACTTAGACTATGCTGTATTGTTTTAGGGCACTTAGGCGGCGGAGTTTTAGCTCCCTATTGATTATTTACCCGATATCTTGCCGAGCTTATTTTGTGAGTTATTCGCAGCCCCTTTTCTCTTACTATTTTGGGCTGGAAAGCGTATTTGATACTATTGTATGATGTATATCTTGTTGCCTAGTGTATTAGTATCACCTTAGATTAAGATGTTCCTTAGGCTTTGGTAAGCCCCCCTTATACACTTGTTAAGCTTTTGCCCACGGTTACATATATATATAGATCTATATGGGTTTGACCTAGCCCTCATTGCTCGATAGGACGTCCCTATGAGTGGATGTTATGGCCGTATGATTGTTTGTTGCCTTTGGTTTAACATCGCCTTAGGTTAGGGGATTTGGGTGGTCAGGTTCAGTGTATGTTTAATCTTTGGTATATATACTCACACTATGGTTATAATACAAGATATGCTTTTAAAACTTATTATGATTGTTACATCTTTTATTGGGTCAACTGTTATTTAAATATTGCGAATAATTCACCAACATGTGTTGATGTCGTTTTTAACCTTTTTTTCAGGAGTTTGAGGATTTATTAGATCATGCCTTGCTTATTTTGGGATCATATATAGCTTATGTATTTGGAATTCGTTTTGCTTGATGTAATTCCTTTATGATCCATGTATTGACATTTGTATTGTATTCGTATTTGACATTCGGTTCACTTTGACTATGTATTGAATTTTACAACTTTAAGACATGATTAATATGATTCGATGTTTTGTTTATGGTTGTATTGTTGTAATCCTTGACTCTTGATATCATTAACTGGAACGCCTCGTGTTTCCGCTTTGAGCGGGGTGTGACACATGAGGTGCTTTAGATCCATTGATCAACAAGTTCAAGAAGTCTCATCCAGAAGATATCAATTTACAACATGACAGACGTTTTAGCCAACAAGGTTCCAGTTCTTAATACCAATGATTTTGCTCTATGGAAGCTACGTATCAAGCAACACATATTGTTATCTGACTATACAGTATGGGATGTAATACTCAATGGTAACAAGGTAATTGAAAATTTAGCTGCTGAAGGATTGCGTGGTACTTTAGCTCGTCCAGTTATAACTGATCAAGACAGAAAAGAGAAGCAAACAAAGATAAAAGCTCTGAGTATTCTTCTTATTGCTCTCCCAAACGAATACCAATCTCAATTTGAAGAATACACATATGCTAAATCTCTATGGGAAGCTTTGGAGAAGAGGTTCAGCGGAACAAAGAATACCAAGAAAAACAAGAAGGCTCTCCTCAAGCAAGAATATGAAAATTTCAAGGCTTTGAAGGAAGAAAGAATGACACAGACATTCGATCCACAAGAAGCTTACTGGAGAACTCGCTAGTGCAGGAGTTAGAATTGATAAAGATGATATCAACAGAAAGTTCATCAGATCTTTGGGTACAGAATGGATTATATACACTGTCTCATACAGCCAAGGTGATGTATTGGAAGAGATGGAGCTTGATGATCTTTACAACGATCTTAGAGTATTTGAAGCAGAAGTTGAAGAAACAAAGTCAAGCAGCAGTATTCACAGCAGCATTAACCACAACAACGATACTAATAACTTTAATACTGCCCTTATCACACCATCTGCTGTAACAACTCAATAGGATATTGGAGAATAATTGTCCTTTAGGGCATTCATCTCACAAAGTTCATGTCTTACCAATGAAGACTTGAAGCAGATCCACCAAGATGATTGGGAGGAGATTGATCTAAAGTGGCAAACTGCCATGCTGTCTTTATGAGCAAGGAGATTTGTTCAACGCACTGGAAGAAGATTCAATCCTCGAACCAACGATAGAATTACATTTGACAAGAGCAAGGTAAAGTGTTTTGACTGCGGAGAACCAGGACACTTTTCCAGAGAATGCAAGAACAAACCTAAGGGTAACAATTCAAGAAACACACCAGACACTACATCCACAACATTAATTACACAGGATGGCGGTGATAACCGAAGATACACCTATTTCTACTATGACAGTTACTACTGTTGACCATGCATGCATTGATACTGATGATGGTGTTTCTGCTGACCAAGTTTCTACTGACACGCTTAAAGATGTTTTTGGCTACGATTGGGATGAAGACACTCCATCAACAACTGTAGAATCAAACCTCATCCAATCTTTGATGTTCATCGATTCCTCCTCTAAGGAAGCAACTGAGGTAAATGCTAAAATTTGTTCTAATGAGTGTAAAGAAGTAGTGGCTAAATATAGAAGTCATAATCAATTGCTATGTGACTCTGTTAAGGCTTTAGAAGAACAAAGGAGGTCAGCTGCTAGGGGGATAGAAAATCTGGAAAACCAAAATAAATCTTATAAAACTAACGAGTCAAGTTATGACGAAAAGATTAAATTGGTAGAATGGCAAAGAGATGACCTACTAGTTAAACTTACAAATGCTAGGGAGGAAATCAAACGCTTAATGGAGGAAAAAGATAAAGTTGAATTAAATGCAGGGAAACTAGAACATGCTTCAAAATCTATAAATAACCTAATTCAACAACAAATCCATGGAAAGATAAAATCAAGATTAAGTTATAAAGAAGTAGCCCCACCTTTTAATCATAACTATATCCCTCCAACACTAGAAGCCCCTAGAATTCCTATCAACCAGACACCTCCAAAAGAATCATTCGAAGTTGATCCAACAGACTATGATGAAGTTCTAATAGAGGATGTTGATGAAGAAAGTGACCTAGAGGTTGATGAAAACGTGTCTAAACAGAAGAAGTTAAACAACCAACATCACAAAATCCAGTGAATTTATAATCTAACAAAAAAAGAAGTGTGCATGTATTTTTTGTAAAAACACTGATGGTGAAAGAGAAAAGATTAAAACTTGGGTTCACATAGGAACAAGAGGAAATCAACGAAACCAGAATCAGTGTAAAAACTCAAAAGCGTCAAAGTCCTCTGAAACAAGTTAAATCATGCTTTATCTGTGGCAAAACTAATCACTATGCCAAAATTTGTTATTACAACCCTGAAAACCAAAAGAAAGTGGCTCAAAAACAGCACAGGGGGTTGGGGTATACAGGCAAGGTTGACCATCATGATAAGAAAACCAAACCATCACTTGTAAGAAAACCTGCTTTGAACAGTAGTAATGGAGTTCCTACTGCAAAGAAGAACTCTGTTAATACGGCCTCAAACAGCAACAGTATTAATAAAAAGAATTTCAACAACAGTAGAAACAAGATTATTATTGCTAAACAAACTTTTGTGAATTCTGCAAGTGTTAATACTGTCAAGAGTAATGGTGTTAATACTGCCCATATTAATACTGCTAAACGAAATGGTATGAATACTGCACATGTTAATACTACAAAAAGTAACCCTGTTACTGCTGCAAGTGTTAATACTGCACAACAAAAGATTGTTAAAATAGTACATGTTCCTACTGTTAAAACAAAGACTGTTAATACTACCAAAGTTCAAAAAGCTAAAATCTTTAAACAATTATGGCAACCAAAAGTCAAAGTAACTCAACCACTTACTCCAACTGATTTCACAAACCTAGGTCAGAGGAAGGTGAGTTACTTTGATGAGATGGGAAAACCCAAGTCAACTTTGGCTTGGGTCCCCACCAGGAACTAACTTTCTTGTTTATGTTCAGGTTCGGCCAACAAACGATATTGAGAGAAATTGGCATGTAGATAGTGGCTGTTACAGGCACAGGACAGACAACATTGCTTGCCTTCAGGACTTTGAAAAGTTTAATGGAGGTTATGTTCCTTTTGGAGGTAATCCAAAAGGAGGGAAGATTTCTGGAAAGGGAACTGTTAGCAATGGGAGAATCAGCTTCAAAGATGTCTTCTATGTGCAACGGTTACAGTACAACTTGTTGAGTGTCTCTCAAGTCTGTGATGAGAAGCACACAACCATCTTCACTGCATCTAAATGCATCATAATGAAGCCTGGCTATATTATTGATGAAAACATGATTCTACTTAGGACACCAAGAAAAGACAATGTCTATTGTTTTGACATGACCAAGGTCCAACCAACTACAGCTGAAGCATGCTTTCTTTCCAAAGCAACTCTAGATGAATCCACTCTATGGCACAGACGAATTTGCCATATGGATCTCAAGAAAATAAATGAGCTGGTGAAATCTAATTTAGTAAGAGGACTGCCCAACAAGAAATTCTCTTTGGATGACAACTGTGTAGCTTGTTTGAAGGGAAAGCAACACAAGACTTCTCACAAGTCCAAGGAAATAAACACCATTGATACTCCTCTCCATTTTCTCCATATGGACTTATTTGGTCCAACCAATGTGAAGAGTATTGCTAAGAAGTCGTACTGCTTGGTGATTACTGATGATTACACAAGGTACACTTGGGTGTATTTTCTAGAAACTAAAGATGAGACCAGTCAACTTCTCATTTCATTCATCACAAGAGTGGAACACCAAATCAATTTGAAGGTGAAAAATATTAGGTGTGAAAATGGCACATAATTCAAAAACCAAGTGATGAATGAATTCTGTGAGAAGAAGGGAATAGAGAGACAGTTCAGTGTTGCAAGAACTCCACAAAAGAATGGAGTGGCTGAAACACGAAATAGAACTCTAATTGAAGCTGCTAGAAGTATGTCGGCTGACTCCAACGTACCTGTATTCTTCTGGGCAGAAGCAGTTAATACCGCCTGTTATGTACAAAATAAAGTCCTCTTGGTCAAGTCTCAAAACAAGACTCCATATGAGCTCTTACACAAGAAGCAGCCATTGATAAGCTTCTTAGGAGCTTTTGGGTGTCCTTGTACCATTCTCAACTCCAAGGACCATCTGGGCAAGTTTGACAGCAAAGCAGATGTTGGATACTTTGTGGGTTACTCTTCACAAAGCAAAGCATATCGAGTCTACAATCACAAGTCAAATATAATTGAAGAAAGCTCCAATGTTACATTCAATGAAAACACTCCCAACACAAAGGGTCAAGGGCCAAACTAGTTGTTTGACTTGGATGCATTAAAAAAATCCTTCAATTTTGACTTTCAATCATCCGCATCAGTTCCTGCTGCTCAAGTTCCTACTGCCTCAACAAATCCTGTTAATACTGCCTCAGTTAATACTGAATCAGTTTCTACTGCAATTCCTCCAGTCATTGGTACTGACAGATTAGATGTTATGGAGTACATCTATCTTCCAATTTCAACTGATGACCCTCTCAATATGTATGACACAGTTGATGAAGTAGTATCAAAGGAGGCACAACAATAGGAAACTCCTCAAGAACAACCTCTACAAGATGAAGAAGTTCCAGCTTCAATGACTGACAAAGAAGAGGAACACAGTACTAATGAAATACCACCATTGGAAGAGGAAAATGAAGATGGAGTTGAAATTCCAGCTGTTGAAGAAGTTGCAGACAGTGATACTAAAATGACTACTCCAAAGAGCACTCCTTCAACATCTGGCCATTTCCATGGCTATGCAATGCCTGACAACAATGATACCAATTTGGGCGTAGATATAAGAATTGAGAAGATACCTTTTTCACGTATTTCAAAGAACCACCCTCCCTCACAAATAATTGGTAACTTTTTCCATGGAGACAAAGAGCCACACCAAGCCTCCAAAGGATCCACTGAAGGACATAAACACATGTTTATTTGCCTTCTTCCTTTCACAAATGGAACCCAAGAAGATTCAAGAAGCTCTTCTAGACCCACACTGGATAGAAGCCTATCAAGCAGAATTACTTCAATTCAAAATTCAAGGAGTATGGGTTTTGGTTCCATTGCCAAGAGGTAAAAAGGTGATAGGCACACGATGGATTTTTAGAAACAAGAAGGATGAAAGAGGAATAGTCATTAAAAATAAAGCAAGACTGGTATCTCAAGGCTACACTCAAGAAGAAGGGATAGATTATGAAGAAGTCTTTGCTTCAGTAGCAAGAATAGAAGCAATCAGACTCTTCCTTGCTTTTGCCTCTTTCGTGGGATTCAAAGTCTTTCAAATGGATGTGAAGAGTGCATTCCTATATGGAGTTATAGAGGAGGAGGTTTATGCCAGACAGCTGCCAGACTTTGAGGACCCTCAAAATCCTCACTTGGTATACAAATTGGACAAAGCTCTCTATGGGCTTCATCAAGCACCAAGAGTATGGTATGATACTCTTTCAGACTACCTTCTCCAGAACAACTTTCAAAGAGGCACAATTGACAAGACTCTCTTCTTCAAAAAGACTCATTCAGATATCCTTCGTGTACAAATTTATGTGGATGACATCATCTTTGGCTCCACCAAAGATGCCCTGTGCAAAGAATTTGAACAACTAATGCGTGACAAGTTTCAAATGAGTTCAATGGGAGAACTCACGTTCTTTTTAGGCCTCCAAGTCAAACAGAATACTGATGGCCTCTTCATCAGCCAATCTAAATATGTCAAAGATATTCTCACCAAGTTTGGATTTCTAGAAGCAAAGGTGGCCAGCACACCCGTAGAAACTCACAAAAAACTGACTGAAGATTTTGAGGGGGAGGATGTAGACATTCACAACTATAGGTCAATGATAGGTTCACTTATGTACCTCACAACTTCAAGACCTGACATAATGTTTGGAGTTTGTGTATGTGCAAGATATCAAACCAGACCCAAAATGTCTCATCTCATTGAAGTCAAGAGAATATTTCGCTACTTGAAGGGCAAGCCTACCTTAGGCCTATGGTATCCTAAATATTCACCCTTTGATTTAATTTCTTATACTGACAGTGATTATGGTGGTGAAAATTTAGACAAGAAATCAACAACAGGAGGATGTCAATTCCTAGGCTCAAGGCTGGTATCTTGGCAGTGCAAGAAGCAAACAACAGTTTGTACTTCTTCAACGGAAGCTGAATACATTGGTGCTGCAAGTTCCTGTGCTCAAGTGTTGTGGATACAAAATCAAATGATGGATTATGGAACTCATTCATGAACACTCCCATCTTCATAGACAACCAGAGCACCATCAACATAATACACAATCCGGTGAAGCACTCCAAGACAAAGCACATAGAGATACGCTACCACTTCATAAGAGACTACAACGAAAAGAAGTTGATACATGTTGAGAAAATCCATACTGATAATCAGTTTGCTGATCTTCTCACAAAAGCTTTTGATGTGGGAAGATTTACATTCTTGATTACCAGTATTGGCATGATCAACATGGATTAACTACACTAGTTTATCTCTTTAAATATCTCATGTTAAGCCCCTTCGAGAAACGCAGTAGTAACCTTAACATAAAACAAGTGCCCTACTTTTTAGTATTGCTCTGTGTTACTACTGCAAAATTAACAGTAGAAATAGATTTTGACTAAAGTTTTATTAGTACGGCAAAAGTCTCATTACTACGGGAAGGTTTAACTACTACTGCCCTTAGTTTTGTTAATACTGCTTGAATAGTTAATACTGCTAGTAATTCATTAGTACGGACTTCTGCTTAATACTGGAGAGTGATACCTATTACTACTGCCAGACCAGTTAATACTGCCGTCATTACTACTGTCATTAACTTAATTACTACGGTCATTCTCTGTTAATACTGCAACTATTACTACTAGAGAGTTTCTTAATTCATAAGATTACTCTGTTAATATTGCGTTGACAAGTCAAACCTCAACTTGTAACTAACTTTTAACACGTGGCGCTTTGTGATAGGACCTCAATTTAAAATTTTCGGCGCAGGTTCAGTAATTTTTGACACGTGGCAACACACGATTGCACCGTTACTTTTAACCATAACCCGAGTCTAATCCAACTCGCCAAGTTGTTATAATCTTTACAGTATAAATATTGTTCTAACTAATCTTTCAATTACTTACCTTTCTTCTCAAGAACCCTAACTGATAAAAAGTTACCGTTACAATCAAAAACCTAAAATTTTCTTTCACTGTTTGATTACATTCTTTCCAATTACTAACAATGGAGGATCTCCAGTTTTACGAAACCCATAATATAGTAGCCTGTTTCATCAATAATAAACAAAACAATGACTTTTATCCCATTATTGATTTCTTGAAGCAGTCACATATTAAATTTGCTCTTACAGTTAGCCCTGAAATACATGAAGATCATATAAGGGGTTTTTGGAATACTGCAATGTTAGCTTCTGAAGGAGAAGTACCAGTAATCAAGGCCACAGTGGATGGCAAAGAACTTATTGTTTCAGAGGCCACTATTCGCACTCATCTTCACTTTCAAGATGAAATAGGTATAAGTGACCTACCCAACGAAACAATTTTTGAAATTTTAAACTAATGGGATATGAGGGGGACCTAAACACTTCAACTTTTTTAAAAGCAAAGTTTTCCCCCCAGTGGAAGTACTTGTTGCATACTTTGCAACAATGTCTTTCCGAAAAACGAACGGGTTGGAATGAGGGTAGTCTTTCTTTGGCAACTGCCATGGTATGTTTGGCCACAAACCAAACATATAATTTTTCAAACCTTATTTTTGATGGAATGCTATGGAACTTGGCAAACCTTAAACATAAATTTCTAATGTATCCAAGGTTTCTACAGCACATTATTAATTGTGAACTCCAAGATCTCACTAGATCTTCAAATGTTTTTTCTTCCCATGCTCATACCAGAAAGGTTTTTACAAATATGAGACGGGTAAATAAAGGTTTTTCTGCTAATGTTACACCATTGTTCTCTACAATGATGGTGGGAACAAGTTCTACTGCAGATGAGAGACAAGTGACTTCACCTCTGTCTCAACCCCTATCTTATCCTGTTCATACTGCTAGTATCTCTGCAGTTTCTGCTGCAAGTACTGAAGTCTTAATCCTAGATGTAACAACTACAGTTTCTACTGCAAGTGTTCCACTAGTTACTACTGAGAGTGCTTCTCCAGTTGTAACTGCACCAGTCACCACTATTGTGACTCCACCATCTGTTTCTACACCTCACTCACCACCAACCATTATTGCAACTTTTACAAGAAAATATAAGAGGGTTCCTCAGCCTCTTCAGCTTCAAACTTCCCCACTTTCACAATTCAGACATAGGGAAAACATTGAGCAAACCCCCAAGCTCACTGAGGTGGTCCATAAGGAGGGGGGAGACCATTTGGAAAGGGCTCACACTACTGAAAATACTTACTTCTCATAGTGAGGTCCAGGACAGTGTCAACATCACTAAGACCCAATCCAAGGCAATACTATCATTTGATGCTGCATTTGTGACATCTTTGGAAGGTGGTCCCGGGTGCCCAGAAACCATAGGGGAGGGAACAGCCTCTGCAGGGCAGAGGGGTCCCTCTACATCCTACGATCTACCACATGTTGGTACTCAACAGGCAAGGGGTGAGGATAGAAATACTTTAAACTTTGAATTGATGGAACTGTACCAAAATGTCATTGTTAAAGTGGACAAACAAGGGGAGGAACTTGCCACTTTAACTCAGTTAGTGCAGCAGCTGGTAAACCAACAAGCCATTCTTACATCTCAACTACTGCACAAAAACCCATCTACAAGAAGTATTGGCACATCTCCAAAGTCCTCAAGCTCATCTTCTTCGGATGACACTCCTCCAGCTGACAAAACGGTGGATAAAGCTATTGAAAATATTTTATCATCTGAAGAGAGTGCTGAACCTAAGGGGGAGGAAAGAAGAAGTGATGACACTGTGATAACTGCTACATCATCACATGAAGAAGTGGAAGGTGAGAAGATGGTGATTGATGAAGAATCTGAAAAAGCGGAGCAAAGAGTTGAGGGGAGCAGGAGATGGAAACTGAAGTTAAAAATCAAGAAGTAATTACTACTGCAGCTATTGATGAAGTCCTAATTTCTGCTGCAGAGTTTGTTACTAATGCCCCTCCAATTAATACTGAAGATATAATTACTATTTCTCCTATCACACAAGCTGTTTCTACTGAAGGAGTTAATACTGAAGATCTAGTTCATACTGCCAGTTCTATTAATGTTGATCTTCAAGTTTCTACTGAAACTCCTCCAACAATATCAATTCCCCCACCAACAGTATCAATACCAATGGGTGAAGCTCCAAAGGGAATCTTTTCTGAAGCAACAACCATTACAACAGTTACTACTGCTACATCAATCTCAACTGTTGATGAAGAATCTGCTGCTGTAGAACTCTTAAAACTTGAAAGAAGCAAAATCCTTGAACAAAGGAAGATTGAACAAGCCTCACTACCCAAACAAAAGGCACTGAAGATACCTGTAGCACTTGAAAGCACCAAATTGGTAGAAGGAGTAGATTTTATAGAAGACCCTTCAAGACCTGCAGGTATAAGACCAATTATCCCTCCTCATAGATCATACATTCCCAAACCTATTGTAGAAATTGAGCTAACTGAGAAGGCTAAAGGGAAAAAGATAGCTGTTGATCTAAGTGAAAAAGAGAAGCTAAAGAAAAAGAAAGAAAGAGAGGAGAAACTAGCTGAATTTGCTGCTTACCAACTGGCTGCTGAAGACTTGGATGTGAGAACAGATCCAACAACCATTGTGGACATACACACCAAGCTTCAAATTGCTGAAAATGGAAAAGATCCAGAAGCTAAGAGAGGAAGAGTTAGCATTGAAAGCAGAGCTTGAGAAGGAGATGGCAGAATTGGCTCAAGAAGAAAGAGAAAAGAAAAGAAAAGTTTCAAAGAAGCAATCCACTCAAGACAAGTTTACTAAAGACAGGAAAAAGTTCATCTCATGCTTAAAGACCAAGGGCTACCAGGGAAAATCTTTGGGGACAATGAAGATGGGAAACTTGCTTTGCTTATTGGAGAAACAAAGAAAAAGAGATTCTCAAAGAAGGATTCAACTCATGCAACAGGAAAATCAAAAGCAATATGAGTTGGAGAGATCTTTAAAG
This sequence comes from Senecio squalidus, assembly GCA_910822075.1. Classification (NCBI taxonomy): domain Eukaryota; kingdom Viridiplantae; phylum Streptophyta; class Magnoliopsida; order Asterales; family Asteraceae; genus Senecio; species Senecio squalidus. The sequence continues at coordinate 23,460,006 of CAJVGC010000508.1, forward strand.
AGAGCACATGAGACAGGTAGAAAGATGTTTGATGCTCAAGGAAAGGAAATTCCAAATCCTTTTGCTCCAGTTAAGCCTAATCCTACTAAGCAGCTGTAGAGGAAGAAATCAATGTCAACAAGAGTTCTTAAAAAGAAACATAGAAGAGAAGACATTCCTACTTCAACTACTGCTCAAGGAAGTCCTAGTTTACCAACAGTTCAAGTCAAGAAATAACCAATTACTATTGAAGTAAAAGATTATGATATAGAAATATCACAAGATGACTGTCCAGCCTTGATTGTACATGAAAAAGCACTTAGGATAGCACCATTAGCTGTTGACCTTCCTCAGATCATTGATTGGGAGTATACTGGTGGGCCAAATAAAACTGAGTATGTGGTAACCAGGCAAGACAAGTCCAAGACTATTGTTCCAGCCTTTCACAGGATCGTTAGAGATTTCTCAAGGTCTGATCTAGAGCGTATCTATGACATTGGAAATATCAAGTATTCAAACTTTAGAGGTCAAAGCTCAGGCATAGATATGGTTATGGATTGGTAAAATGCCATGTTTGATCCAGATGCTGAGAAGATCAATCCTGCTTTCAAGAAAGGAGGTCCAAACAACCCAGTGATTAAGTGGTATATGTGTAGGTCCCAGTGGTCCGATCTACAGGATTAAACTAACTAATCACGAGGCGGAATCTCGTGATCAATAATCAAACAGGTTATAAACGAATGCAGTAAATGACAAATGCGAATCACCGAATTCCAAATACTTTATTATTGAATCACTCAATTACAATAAAGTATTCTCAGAACTCTCTCCCTCAGTCTTTCTCTGCTCAAGAACCATTAGCCCTAAACCTAAACTCAATGTCTCTTTATATAGAGACATGTTCACAGGCTTGGGCCACTAATGGGCTCATGGACTATGCAAAGTCCATTAACACCCATAACAGACTAAATAGCCCACATAACAATACAATGTTATTGGGCCATTACAGACTCAAATAAACTATTACTAAAGACTTAATTAATCTAGAACAACGGTCACTGATATTGCACCAACAAACTCCCCCTTGACTGTTGCTTCTACATTCCGTTATACGCTCAAAGTCTTTATAGTCTTGTACTCCTTGTGTTCCTTGCAGGTTCTTCTAACTCATCATTGTCTTGAATAACTCCCCCTGAATTGTTACAATAATTCAGTCTTCTCCGTTTAAGCTTGTGAAGATACATCTTCTCCGTTTAAGCTTGTGAAGATACAGTCTTCTCCGTTTGCTCTTGTGAAGAGTTAGTCTTCTCAGTTAATGCTTGTGAAGAGTTAGGTAGCTCCATTTGTTGTTGTGAACTTCGTTGTTTATCAGAGTCTTCATTACAAGTTGACTCAACTAAGTTCATCACTTTTGCTAGTATACTCCGAGCTTCCATATACGACAACAAAACTCCCCCTGAGCTGTCTGACGATGAACAACGTCTCAAACAGCAGTTTCAAGAGTAGAGTCTCGTACGCGCACAACCTGCAAACAAACGTTAGTAAAAAAATTTGTTTTTTTTTTTTGTTTTTTTTTTTTTTTGTTTTGTTTTTTTTTTGTTTTATTTAAGATATCGACACGAAATTTTGAGTGTTTCATGTCGATTCTAATTTTCATAAAAGGAAATTACAAAGTTACAAATAATATCAGCTATTAATTAGCAATGATCAGTTATGGTGGGGAACCCATGCCATAACACGTCTTGATTGTCCTCTTTCGTTCACATAGACAAACTCCTTAAAGAAACCATCATATTTAGTAACAACAACTTGAACTTTAGAATTAAGGTGGTTCATCGGTGGACGAAAGGATCTCGACTGCTGATAAAAGGAATGTACTCTCTGACTCGGGCAGTATGGATTAGAACTTCTGAAAGACGGTCGAAATGGACGCTATTGAAATGAACGATCATTAGAAACACCCGTGTGTTCCTGTTTCTTAATCCACTTTTGAGGCACCTGTTTCCGTACAGGTGAATATGATCGAGCAATTGTTTTCCGAACAGGCTGCACCTGTTTCCGTACAGGTGAATGTGAACGAGCCATTTGTTTCGTCTTCGGTGACGACGATCTGCTAGTTTGCTCTTTCTTTGGAGAAGGCGATCTGTTGGCTTGCTTCTGCTTCTTCTTTGGACATACCGAGGCCACGTGACCATGTTCACGGCATTTAAAACACTTCAAGTCGTCCATGGGCTGTTTGGGTTTTGAGTTTTCAGCTAATGTACTCATTTTTGTCTCCGAAACACTTGACTCAGTTTGATCGTCCCTTGTGGAGGAAGATTCACAAGAAGAGTCAGCATTGTTTTCCTTCAAGTCACATTCAGCTTTAAAAGAATTGTAATTGTGATTAAAAGGTGGAGGTGTTTTATTATATCCCACGCCACTACGATCTCCAGTTGGCCTTTGACGACTCATGATTGACTTTAAGGTACTAGAAGAAGTACGAAACTGTTCGATCTTCCTTTCCTGTTCAGTTAATCTTATTTGACAGTCATTCAACTCTTGGACTTTTACAGCAAAACTCTTCTTTTCGTTTTCAAGACATTCATATAACATGTCAATTTTGTGAGTTAAAAGACCAACATTTGACAAAAGTTCCGTGCGATCCTTCTCGTTTCTATAATATTTCGTTGCAAAATCATCCTTTTGATAAGTCAGTGTTGATATGTTTTGCTCAAGTTCAGTTTGCTGAGATTCGAAGGCGGATACTGACTTAGTCAATTTATCGTTGTGAAGAGTTAAGGTTGTAAAAGATTTGCAGAGCTTTTTTACGGATTGAAGATCAAGAAGTACCTTTGTCTTCTCGGTTTTGAGGTCGACAATCTTTTCAATGAAGTTTTCGTTGGATAGGTCCAACGTATAACTGCGAACCTTTGAATCATCTTCAACATTTTGAATATCCTCTTCATTCGAGCCAATTTCACTTGTAGTACTAGAATCACCTGTAGTACCACGAGCTTCACTGCGAAATTCCTCAATAGACGCCATTGATGCTGATTTGTATGCTCTTAATCTTTCAATCACTTTTCCCAGAGTTAATTGGTGACGATAATATATAGAATCGATTTCATCTTTTATAAATTTTGTCCATACCTCCCAAGGCTTAGGCAAAGCCTCCAAAAATCTCTCTATTGTTTTTACTTCTCCAATATATATACGATATTTGGCAAGTTCTGCAAGGAGATTGATGTATCTGGTGACAGTATCTTCAAAGTTTTCGTTAGTTTCAGCTTTGAATGCACAGTATTGCCTGGAAAGGATGGCTCCTCTACTTAAACTTTGTTCATCAGTTGGACTATCGCGTGTAAAAGAATACATTTCTTAACTTTTTGTTAATTTAATTAAGTCCAAGTAAAGATTCAAGAAACAGTCCAAATTAAATTTCCAAATGAGTACAGTCCAATTAAGAGTCCAGGAAACGAGTCCAAATAGTAGTCCAAATCAGTTTAAATTAATCAAATTAATTTAAGTCCAATTAAGTTTTAATTAAGCCCAATTCAGTTTAATTTGTAGAACCCAATTACAATTGCTGAGGCCCAATGAAGATTGTAGGCCCAGTTTTAATCTGCTCCGTGCTACAAACGAACATGTAACTGGTTGAAGAAACCGCTGTGAATTTGAAGTTAAACGAACACAAATTGCTACGAAAGATGATCCACGAACACCAACGAACATCTACTTCGTCGTTTCCACTAACATCAATCCAACATCAAACGAATATCAAAGTCAGCCACGAACATCAGCTACAAAAACGAACATCAATCAGCGAACAAGTCACGAAGATGATCCTTGTTCGTCGAGTATATCAACAAATGAAGCCGAAGATGTTGTTCGTTTCTGTAATGGCAGTTTTCCACGAACTTGTTGTTCGTCCAATTTCACGAATATGATGTTCGTCCTTAAATTGATTGTTCTCACTTCCGAAAGATAATTAAACGAAGATGATGCCGCCACGAAGATAATGACGAAGATAAATTCACAAACAGCCACGAACAAGTAATAACAATCACTGCCTACAAAGATGAGTCAAAACCGAAATAATCAACCGATATAATTTAAAACAAACGAACTTGTAAAGATCGCTGCTTTACGAAGATGATACGAGAATGAAATTTGAAATGAAGATGCTTGTTCGTTGAAGATAATTTCGGTGACGAAGATGTATATCGGCGAATTAATTTTTGGTGACGAAGATGTATTTCGGTGACGAAGACTGGATTATCCCCAATTTAATTTTTTTATTTCAATTGAAAAAGAATGTTCGCCAATTGTAGAAGATGAAACGAAGATGGAATTGACGAAGATGTTTGTCCTGCAAAATCGCTGCCAGCGTTTTCCCTATTTTTTTTTTTTTTTTTTTCGCTGGTTGGCGATCCCCAATTCAATTGTGATAATCTATTTATCACACACTGCCACCACTTATTTATTTGTATGTGTAGGTGTTTTGCTTATGACGGCGAAGAATAGCAACAAACCCCAATTTGATTTTATTTAATTCTCTGTCTCCGACGCTGCTTTCCTTCTTTTCTTTCTTTTGTCTTTTTAATTGGATATGTAGTTGAGGCCCAGTAAAAAGATTAAGAGCCCAATCGAATTTAAAATAAGCCCAAGATAAAACTTAGCAATACACGCTAATTTCAAGCACAGCCGTCACGAGAAAAAAAATTAAGAAACCCTAATTTTTTTTTTTTTTTTTTTTTTTAATAACAGCCGCCAGAAAACTTGAAGAACCCTAAATCCCAAAATCGATTAAAACCTTATATAATCCTGAACCAAATCTCGATAGAGAGCAAACAGTGTGTTTGCTCTGATACCAATTGTAGGTCCCAGTGGTCCGATCTACAGGATTAAACTAACTAATCACGAGGCGGAATCTCGTGATCAATAATCAAACAGGTTATAAACGAATGCAGTAAATGACAAATGCGAATCACCGAATTCCAAATACTTTATTATTGAATCACTCAATTACAATAAAGTATTCTCAGAACTCTCTCCCTCAGTCTGTCTCTGCTCAAGAACCATTAGCCCTAAACCTAAACTCAATGTCTCTTTATATAGAGACATGTTCACATGCTTGGGCCACTAATGGGCTCATGGACTATGCAAAGTCCATTAACACCCATAACAGACTAAATAGCCCACATAACAATACAATGTTATTGGGCCATTACAGACTCAAATAAACTATTACTAAAGACTTAATTAATATAGAACAACGGTCACTGATATTGCACCAACAATATGTATGAAAGAAGTGGTACTTACTCTATAGTTAGAACACATGGTGCAATGGAGTTCTATCTAGTAGATAAGAAGTATGCACATGGGTTAAGGACTTTGAAAGATGTGATCAAAGTTAGATTGTATAGACTTATAGCTTCCAGAATGGCACATGAGTTAGTTTGGAGTATCATGATGCATCTCAATAAAGAAATAGCAAAGGAAGCAGCAGAGAAGAAGAAGAATTTAGATAATAAATGATAATGTTTTGTAATGAAAGTAGTTAAAACTGATGTAAAGAAAACATGTACTTTCAATGATTATAAAAGTTCAAGTTAGGGGGAGATTGTTGGGACTAGAACTTAGTTAAAATAGTTTTAGTTTCATTGATACTGTTCCTAACTACTGTTGTGAAGGTAATGCTCGATTACTACTGAACAAGCAGTTACTACGGAAGGAAGTCAAGTTAATACTGAAGTTGAAGTTAATACGGAAGACATCATTACTACTGCTTGTCATTACTACTGCGCTGCTTCCACACTATTACTGCGGACTGTTACTACTGCAACACTTGCCATGTAAGTTTAGAATAGAATTACAAATGTAGTTAGATTGTGTTTCTATATTGTTAAGATGTAGTTTCGTATTTTCTAGATAGGTCTAGCCTCAAGGTCTATATATAGATCCTTGTAGATTGATAGAAAAACACGTTGTATTGATAATTCTTATTGATTTAATTAAGGCTTATAATTCGACAAACTTATTGTTCTTCATTGTTCTTTACATTACAATATTGTTTGATATAATTAACTTGTGATATCAAAGTGTTGAATCCGTTGCTGAACTTCTTTGATAGATCACGATCTAACGAAGAAAAGGTTTAGGTTTATACAAACTTATTTGATCCTGACATAGTGTTGTCAAACATTAGTGTGTCATCATGAGTTTTTTTGAATTAGCCGCGGATCTAGATATTTCTAGTATTATTAATATAATTTTTGTGTTGTTATATCATTTACCAGCATTAATATGTAATTTCGCCAGTTTGTTCTTGTCTAAAAGTGTTTATTAAACGAAAATATAGAAGCAAAATGTCTCATTTACTGAAGAATGGGTTGAAGTGGATTTGCAGACTGCCAGGTGTGTGACAGTTATTTTTGTTTGCTGTTTGGATTTGCGATTTGAATTTGATTAGCTGATTATTGTGGCTTAAAGCGGCAATAATCAGTGTTAAATGTTTTGGTAAAAAGATTCTGCTTATAATCATCCGTAATTTAAGGGTCAAATAATCCGTTTCACGTGAAAACTTATGTAAGGGTAAAATAAAGGTTCCTATTTACCCGTTCTTTGAACGTCGTTTGACAACCTTTTACTCCAGTATCGGAAAGTGTCTAATTTTCTCAAAGAACGTCATTTATGGTCATTTTATATTTATTCCGTAACGTTATTCATGTTTTTGATTATTTGATTATTACAACTTCAAACAACATAAACGCATCCAAACATTATTGTCTATAGCCTGTTTATTACTCCATACTACTTACTACGTGATTCCTATTCTAAATATCACATACGATCTTGTTATTTGGCGTCGGTCAGTTGAGGAAAGAGAAGCTTTACTTAGAGACATAAGCTGGTATTTACCGTCTAAACACTTAGAGACATCATTTGATTATAAACTTGTAACATTGGCTCTTACACGTTGTTTTTGAAAGTACATATCCTAAAATTTAAATTGGCCGAAAAAGTTATTCAGTTGTCTGATATACTAATATATTGTAAATTGGTGGCAGCCGTAGAGCGGTTGGTTTTCCATTAGACGAGCCAGGAAGGTACCATGATCCAAATACCGTTGCAAAAGACAAATATGACCCTGAAAACCCTCTATAGAGATACGGGAGCCAAAGAGTTCAGAAAAAACAAAACAAAGTCGAATGAGAGATTTCCACAACAAAGGAATTATCGGCAGGGGAATGGTGTGGTATGAAACATCCTACGAAGATTCAATGGACAGACAGAATGAAACAAAAGCAAGGGAAATGATGCAAACGGGGAACGAAGAGGAAGACGAAGATGATGAAGTAGATGACATTATTTATGAGATCGTCTCTGAGCCGCAGTCGGAAGTGAACGGGGTTCAAACTAATGTGTTTTCAGATTATTATGATTAGATATTTTGTATCGTAGAATATATAGTTTGAAGTGTTGTCAAACATTAGTGTGTCATTATGAGTTTTTTTGAATTAGTCGGGGATCTAGATATTTCTAGTTTTATTAATAAAATTGTTGTGAGGTTATATCATCTATCAGCACTAATATATAATTTCGCCAGTTTGTTCTTGTTTAAAAGTGTTCATTAAACGAAAATATAGAAGCAAAATAACTCATTTACTTAAGAATGGGTTGAAGTGGATTATGGTTAATAGGTCAAAAGTTTTCTAAAGTGTAGTTTTAATGTTCATAATCTTCTATTTACTTTAATCGAAAAAAAAGTTACATTACAATGATTTTTTTTACCGAAAGTGTTTGTGGGTTAAGCAGACCTAACCGGTTGAACGAACTTCGGGTTTTTCTTTGACTCTTTTGTCCCTATGGTCTTCTTTTCCGCTAAAAAGAATATCAATTGACGCGTTTGTTCTTACTGAAAACAACATTATGTAAAGACAAATATGTCAAAATTTGTTCACCTTTGGCCGGACTAAAACCGTTTTACTCTTCTTTCGAACTAACAAAAAGTAGCTTTTGGGATTACACAATTTTCGCAACAATGGAAAATTTAAGAACACATACTAATATGTTCAACAAACAGCACAACAATTGCATTTATATCATCATCAACAATATATGTTCAAGTGTTTAATTAGATTTAGAGTATGACGCGGAAAAGAGTTAATTCAAGTATATGATGCAAAAAGAAGTTAACAAATATATTAACCATCAGAAATCAGGGAAATTATAAACAATAAAATCAATCTACTCGAATAGGCCCAACCGCTGATTATGTGTGCCTTGAATATTGGAAATCAAAATTAAACTTGCTGAGAAATTAAAAGGAATCACAGGTATGAATCGAATCTGTTTTTGAATTGAATTGAATTGAATTGAATGTTTTACAAATTCCTATTCTATTTATACATAGTGAATCGTTGCCTTGAAACATCACGATTCTTGATGAGGAGGCATACCGATCTATATCTAAACGTTGCAATCCTACTAAACGGTTTAATGTACCGTTATTCTATTTCCAGCCCATTTACTAACTTATTGGGTTGGGTTTTATTTACATACATACTAATAAACATACTAAACTATTTTGCCTTTTATAACATTAGGGCCCAACATTCTCCCATCTAATGTTATAAATGACAACCTTCTTCACTTAACTTCATAGCAATGCAGGTTCATCGTCTTCATAGATGAGAAGTGATTCTTGCTCTTTGTCTTTCTTCTTGTCTTTAAATTTCGTGCATTCATACGCAAAATGACCAAAGTCACCACATTCATAGCATCTCATATTTTTCTTGTTTTGTTCTCTTGTACTTTGTTGAAAACTTGCTCCAAGTCCTTTTTCTTTTTTACTAAAGCTTCTTCCTTGACCTTTGCCATGATTTTGATTACTTGATCTTGTCATGAGAAGCTTGTCGTGATGTAACACCCAGAACCAAATACACACTTTTTTTTTAAAACATTTAGCAATCATTCTAAGGTGTTACTTACTTCATCTCATTAGTCAACGACAAAAGTTCATTAACATCTCATTTTACAATTTGGAGCGGAAGCTCTTACAAAAACATTTTTCTAACATTTAATCTTCACAATACGGTCCCATTCCCTTCTTCTTTAGCTTGCCTTACCATAAAACTCGATTACCTACAAAACATACAATTAACATAATATATTAGCGTTAAGCTAGTGAGTATACCTTTCGATTATGTTAATCACATCTAACACGACTACTTTAAAAATCTATTCTTTCATTCTATACAAATACTTCTTTTCTCTTCCCGACAATCACATTGACGTACCTAACACTTCTTCTCTTTCCCGACAGCTAAATGTCGTATCTATCACTTCTTCTCATTCCCGACAACTAAATGTCGTATCTATCATTTCTTCTCTTTCCCGACAACTAAATGTCGTACCTATCACTTCTTCTCATTCCCGACAACTAAATGTAGTATCTATCACTTCTTCTCTTTCCCGACAACTAAATATCGTATCTATCACTTCTTCTCATTCCCGACAACTAAATGTCGTATCTATCACTTCTTCTCTTTCCCGACAACTAAATGTCGTATCTATCACTTCTTCTCTTTCCCGACAACTAAATGTCGTATCTATCACTTCTTCTCATTCCCGACAACTAAATGTCGTATCTATCACTTCTTCTCTTTCCCGACAACTAAATGTCGTATCTAACACTTATACATACCCTCGCGGTATGTAAAGTTAATGCTACTTCTTCTCGACAATGAAAGTCGACCTCTTTTCTTTTTCAGACAATCATCTAACCATTCTTTTTCTTATAACAATTTATAATATACTTCATACACATAAAATTCTTCTAATCATCAAGAATCAATTATAACATATATATATATATATATATATATATATATATATATATATATATATATATATATATATATATATATATATATATATATATATATATATCTCAAAATATTATTCAAACAACAATAATAAACATTTACTACCTCTATACTGCTATACACAAGTCTACACATAACTAATGAGTTCACATCATGTGTTCAACTCATTAACTTCATAACCCATTTAACTACATATCTTGTCATTCACATTTATTAAACATTCTCAACAATAAAGGTCTCCCGATCCAATTCTATAAACGATCTACTAACTCGGGTCATTAACCCATTTATACTCTATCTCTTTCTATAAACACTCTATTAACTCGGGTCATCAACCCATTTATATTCTTATCTCTTTCTATAAACAATCTATTAACTCGGGTCATCAACCCATTTATATTCTATCTCTTTCTATTAACAATCTATTAACTCGGGTCATCAACCCATTTATATTCTATCTATTTCTATAAACAATCTATTAACTCGGACCATCAACCCATTTATATTCTATCTCTTTCTATAAACACTCTATTAACTCGGGTCATCAACCCATTTATATTCTATCTCTTTCTATAAACAATCTATTAACTCGGGTCATCAACCCATTTATATTCTATCTCTTTCTATAAACACTCTATTAACTCGGGTCATCAACCCTGTTGGGATAATAATTTGATTTGATGAGACAAAATATAAACTGAGTATATACATCAAGGAAACATGGAGAAGACAAAGTTGAAATAGCAGTTGTGATAACATTCTCATCAACAATTTACATTGAAGAAACTTATTGCTTTGCATGTAGAAAGCATAAGTTTAGGGGAAGATTGTTAGGATTAAATTGTCGAGATTGTTATTCTAGAGTTGCGTTACACACAACAGTTAGTATTGCGCAGTTCAAAAGAACTCAGTTACTACTTCTCAGTTAATACTGCTCAGTTACTACTGCTCAGTTACTACTGCTCAGTTACTACTGCTCAGTTACTACTGCTCAGTTACTACTGCTCAGTTACTACTGCTCAGTTACTACTGCTCAGTTACTACTGCTCCACATCAGTTACTACTCCTGCAAGTAACTACTCCTGCAAGTTACTACTCCTGCAACTCAGTTATGGAAGACTTGAATTTCAAGATAAAGATCTAAAAAGATTTAGTCTCCTAATATAACTAGGTTTCCTTATGTAACTAGGTTTCCTTATGTAAGTCATATGAGACTCTATATATAAAGAGATCTCTAGACATTGTAAAGGTGTGGTTTTTATCATGTTTATTCTTTAGGAAAACACCAAACGATCTCACCACTTGAGATCGTTTCCCCTTTGTTCAGCCTCAAGGTCAAATTGATCCTTGTAAGATAGAAGAAACACGTCTATTCTAATCAAATAGATTGAGGTTGTGTTAGATGTTTCCTAGAAAAGCTAGGTTTAGCCTCAAGGTCTTTTATAGATCCTTGTATGTAAAGAAACACGTCTGTTAATTTATTAATAGATTGAGGCTTGATGGTAATCATTATTGTTTGTTCTTATTGTTCTTTTATATACAATATTCGATAATCATAAACTTGTGAATATCAAAGTGTTCATCTCCGCTGCTGAACTTCTTTGATAAATCTTGATCTAAGTAATCATATCGATCCTACAAGTGGTATCAGAGCACATGAGGTGCTCTAGATCAAAGATCCACAAGTTTACAAGAAGAAGAAGATGAAGAAGATAGAAGGAGATCTACAAGTTTAGAAACTAGGGTTTATGTTCGTCATAATCTGGGAAGCCATAGTAAAAATGGAATAACTCATTCGTTAGCCGTCGGATTTGGATGAAATTTGTACTGTAGATTCTTCAGATATAAAATCACAATCTGACAGAAGGGATTTTCGATCTGAGCTTTTATCAGTGAGATATTAATTTTCGAAATCTGCTGCTGAAAGGTTAATTTTTTTTTGTGTTTATGTATAATAAAACGATCGTTGCTTATTCGTTACACATTGGATCTTGGCGAATTTTGGATATGTGCTTAAAGGAATAAGGATCTACTTTGTGTTAAAGTTTTATCTTTATTGGATGTTTAGATAAGGATATATACAATTTCAAAATCGGATGTTGAATGTTTATTGTTTGCTGAGCGCAGCTGTGGTAAAAAGATCATTGTGTATTCGTTAACCGTTGGATTGTTCTGATTTTTTGATATGTGGTTCGAGATACACAGATCTACTTTGGGCTAAAATTTGAGCATGATCGGAGGGTCAATGAAAAGTTACGTCATTGTAAATATGCTGCAAGTTTTTAGCTAGTATTGGGCTTATATTGATGCTGCTGCTACGTTGTTAGTTCTACAATACACATTTTTCTGTTCGATGGTGAAGTTAGTATTGCTCCTCTCTGTTAGTACTGCTTGTTTTCTCTTCATGGTTACTATAAAGGCGGTATTAATATCTAAATATTCGTTTGAGGGGAAGATGTGATCTCATACATGCACCACTTAAGGAAAAGGTTCTTACTTGTGAAACATGATTTAACCTCATGAAAGAAGAACAACTCTCGATTCAAAGAAGAAATTTGTAGAGAGATGTTCCCCTAATGGATGATAACAAAAAGGGGAAGATATGAAAAGTATGGTGGCATGGAACAAGATTTTAAGGCTTCAAAGTATCGAAAGTCTACTTAAAAAAAAAAAAAAAAAAAAAGTGGCGTGTTTTGATAGAAATATCAACGGTAGAAGAAGTATCAACTTGTTCAAAAGAGATCTCAGTTGAAGGGGAAGTTTTTAAAGTTCTCAGTTTAGTGTTTGTTTTGTCATCATCAAATAGGGGAAGATTGTTGGGATAATATTTTGATTTGATGAGACAAAATATAAACTGAGTATATACATCAAGGAAACATGGAGAAGACAAAGTTGAAATAGCAGTTGTGATAACATTCTCATCAACAATTTACATTGAAGAAACTTATTGCTTTGCATGTAGAAAGCATAAGTTTAGGGGAAGATTGTTAGGATTAAATTGTCGAGATTGTTATTCTAGAGTTGCGTTACATACAACAGTTAGTATTGCGCAGTTCAAAAGAACTCAGTTACTACTGCTCAGTTACTACTGCTCAGTTACTACTGCTCAGTTACTACTGCTCCACATCAGTTACTACTCCTGCAAGTAACTACTCCTGCAAGTTACTACTCCTGCAACTCAGTTATGGAAGACTTGAATTTCAAGATAAAGATCTAAAAAGATTTAGTCTCCTAATATAACTAGGTTTCCTTATGTAACTAGGTTTCCTTATGTAAGTCATATGAGACTCTATATATAAAGAGATCTCTAGACATTGTAAAGGTGTGGTTTTCATCATGTTTATTCTTTAGGAAAACACCAAACGATCTCACCACTTGAGATCGTTTCCCCTTTGTTCAGCCTCAAGGTCAAATTGATCCTTGTAAGATAGAAGAAACACGTCTATTCTGATCAAATAGATTGAGGTTGTGTTAGATGTTTCCTAGAAAAGCTAGGTTTAGCCTCAAGGTCTTTTATAGATTCTTGTATGTAAAGAAACACGTCTGTTAATTTATTAATAGATTGAGGCTTGATGGTAATCATTATTGTTTGTTCTTATTGTTCTTTTATATACAATATTCGATTATCATAAACTTGTGAATATCAAAGTGTTCATCTCCGCTGCAGAACTTTTTTGATAAATCTTGATTTAAGTAATCATATCGATCCTACACACCCATTTATATTCTATCTCTTTATATAAACAATCTATTAACTCTGGCCATCAACCCATTTATATTCTATCTCTTTATTCGACAATCAAATTGTCGTATCTATCACTTATACATACCCTCGCGGTATGTAAAGTTGATGCTACTTCTTCTCGACTATTGAAAGTCAACTTCTTTTCATTATAACAATTTATAACATAATTTAATTGTAATATAAATAACCATAAGATAAATAACCTCCATAACTTAATTAACAACCATAAACATAAATAAGAATCATAACAAGGCCTCTACGGTTTAATTCTCGTTATATGCTCAACAATATATACTTTATCATTGATTACAAATTATTCCAAGACTAATTAAAGTCTCATCTTTCTCTTCTTCCAACTATATAAAGTTGGTTCTTAGTTCTCCCCGACTATCAAAGTCGTATGCATACCCTCGCGGTATGTACATAGTTAACTCCACTTCTCCCCGACTAATGAAAGTCAATTCTACTTCTTGACGTCATATAAATGTCTTCTCTATTCTTCTCTAACATGATAATATGTTAGGATATCATTCCCATGCTTAAACTACCTTAAAACTTACTAAAAACTGATTTAGGCACTAGTTGCTCCGCAACTAAAACAGTTGCTCCGCAACTAAACATTCTGGAAATCACCCTTGGCTACTGAGTCCCAGTTGCGGCGCAACTAGGCCAGTAACTGGGGTGACTTCCGTTTTTAATCGTTTCCTGCACTTACATGTTAGTTTACGGCACTTCTAGTTCTCATTTCTTCTAACAACTCAACAATATATAACTAGTATATAAGTCAACTCTCCAATATATTTACATACAAATATAAACATTCCACAGATATTAAATAAGCTTCGTATACTCACCTCGAAGTCGGATTAAGCTACAACATACCAAGCTCTCCCTTTTACTTGATTTCTCCAAATCTGCGTTTTTACAACCAAACACAAATCTTTCTTTCAATATATCTTACATACATATAAACATATGTATTAACCTCATTACAACTCTTTCTAATTATTTCTAACTCTTTCTAACACTTTCTAACACTTATGGCAAATTCTACCCAACTTGCCACTCCTTGGGTCTTTTGACCCATTTAACTCTCTAATGCACAAATAAGCATTTTAACTCTTTAAACACCTTAAATCAAACACAAACAACACATTGCAAGAAATATTTTCTTCCCTTTAACCATTTCTTACCCATTTGCCACTTCTTAACGGGTCACATGACCCGTTTGGCAACTATCATAACATACTTAACACCATTTCACCCAATTACATATTCAAGTACATTTAACTTATCTTTTCTATCATAAACATGATAATAATCATTCTTAACATTAATTCTTTCATTCTAAATCATTCTCACAATAATAAATATTTCTACATAACAATTCATATTTTCACCCATTTAAGCTAAAACATGAAATCTTACAAAATTTCATATAAATAACTCTTTCAATCTTCTAAACCTTTATATATATTATTAATCATCAAATAACATATAAACAAAGCTTAATTCTAACCATTCTTCAACTTTCATGATTATCCCCAAAATAATCAAATATCTAAATTAACCAAATTAACCATTTCTATCTTCAAATTAATATTAATCATCAAATAACATATAAACAAAGCTTAATTCTAACCATTCTTCAACTTTCATGATTATCCCCAAAATAATCAAATATCTAAATTAACCAAATTAACCATTTCTATCTTCAAATTAAACATCACATAATACAAACTCAATTTAATCAATTAACTTAAAGCATATGATCATACCTTCTTTTTCTTCCATTAGAACCAAACTAAGGTTCTTAAACCTTTAATCTTCACTTTAATTGAATAAATTCACTATTAATAAGCTTCAATTTGATATCTTCTTCTTCTTTGATTTCATCTTTCAACCGACATACACACACAAACACCTAGATACCTCTGGAAATTCACCTCTAATTCATCTCATATTTATTTTCCACAATTACACTTTTGGTCCCTCATCTTTCAAGGCTATATTAAGTTTACTTATTTAACCACAATAGTTAACAATGTAACTCCTTTCTAACCAAGACTAACTATTTTTCTTACCAATTTAGTCCTTTTCCATTTCTAATTTTTATTAAAGACTAAAACATAACATATATCTATAAAATATTCTTTATCCGAAACTAGGATGTTACAAATATTCCATCCTTCTAACGATTTCGTCCCCGAAATCTATTCTTCGTACAAACAAAAATAAAACTTACTTCTTTCACTCTCCGGATTCTAAATAAAATCTGATCTTTTCCATAATTCCAAAGAATTTTAACTACCTTCATTTACTTATTCTAAAGTTGCTTCACTTTTTGGTCAAAATAACTATCGTTTTCAACATAAATCAACTTTTCATCAATTTATATATCATATACTATCTCGAATAACTCTAACAAATAAACAATTTCTAATTCTTAAAACAAAAAAATTTCTAAACAGTCTAAATAACCGTGGACTAAAATTCCGTCTCTATGTAAATCATATTACCCATTTCCGTAAAGAAACTTCGAACACATTTTATCTAATCCTTTTCATATAAAAACGACATTACCTTTCTAAAAGCTTGGCTAATTTCATTACCCACCATTACTAAACATCCAAATTCTATCTCATCTTCTTTATAACAACTACTTCTTCACTCTCAAATTCTAATAATAAGAAAATATAATGTTAACAAAATATAAAAATTATAATATACACAATTATAATTATCAACATATACTAATATAAACATAAACGCAAGTATATACTTCTAGTATATACTTTCTAACATTACTTGCCATTCATATAACATTCATCAACCATAACGGATATATTCTTGTATAACATGTTCAACATTAACGTTGGCCAGACGTTAACTCTAAATACATTAAACTCCAGTACACGCAATACTTAACATTGCATATCTTAAACTAGAGCATGATCAATTTCTAACAATAAATCTTACTTCACTTACAAAAACTTTACTTACTCTTATCTTCTCTGCAAGGCAAGCTTCTTCCCCAATGATCTTTCATTACAAAGCCTTAACTTGGGTTCAAGTATTGACTAGATACTCGACTCACACAAGTCAAGGCTCTGATACCAACTTGTAACACCCAGAACCAAAAACACACTCTTTTTTTTTTAAACATTTATCAATCATTCTAAGGTGTTACTTATTTCATCTCATTAGTCAACGACAAAAGTTCATTAACATCTCCTTTTACAATTTGGAGCGGAAGCTCTTACAAAAACATTTTTCTAACATTTAATATCCACAATACGGTACCCTTCCCTTCTTCTTTTGCTTGCCTTGCCATAAAACTCGATTACCTACAAAACATACAATTGACATAATATATTAGCGTTAAGCTAGTGAGTATACCTTTCGATTATGTTAATCACATCTAACACGACTACTTTAAAAATCTATTCTTTCATTCTATACAATTACTTCTTTTCTCTTCCCGACAATCACATTGTCGTACCTAACACTTCTTCTCTTTCCCGACAGCTAAATGTCGTATCTATCACTTCTTCTTATTCCCGAAAACTAAATGTCGTATCTATCATTTCTTCTCTTTCCCGACAACTAAATATCGTACTTATCACTTCTTCTCATTCCCGACAACAAAATGTCGTATCTATCACTTCTTCTCTTTCCCGACAACTAAATGTCGTATCTATCACTTCTTCTCATTCCCGACAACTAAATGTCGTATCTATCACTTCTTCTCTTTCCCAACAACTAAATGTCGTATCTATCACTTCTTCTCTTTCCCGACAACTAAATGTCGTATCTATCACTTCTTCTCATTCCCGACAACTAAATGTCGTATCTATCACTTCTTCTCTTTACCGACAACTAAATGTCGTATCTAACACTTATACATACCTTCGCGGTATGTAAAGTTAATGCTACTTCTTCTCGACAATAAAAGTCGACCTCTTTTCTTTTCCGACAATCATCTAACCATCCTTTTTCTTATAACAATTTATAATATGCTTCATACACATAAAATTCTTCTAATCATCAAGAATCAATTATATATATATATATATATATATATATATATATATATATATCTCAAAATATTATTCAAACAACAATAATAAACATTTACTACCTCTATACTGCTATACACAAGTCTACACATAACTAATGAGTTCACATCATGTGTTCAACTCATTAACTTCATAACCCATTTAACTACATATCTTGTCATTCACATTTATTAAACATTCTCAACAATAAAGGTCTCCCGACCCAATTCTATAAACGATCTACTAACTCGGGTCATTAACCCATTTATACTCTATCTCTTTCTATAAACACTCTATTAACTCGGGTCATCAACCCATTTATATTCTTATCTCTTTCTATAAACAATCTATTAACTCGGGTCATCAACCCATTTATATTTTATCTCTTTCTATAAACAATCTAATAACTCGGGTCATCAACCCATTTATATTCTATATATTTCTATAAACAATCTATTAACTCGGACCATCAACCCATTTATATTCTATCTCTTTCTATAAACACTCTATTAACTCCGGTCATCAACCCATTTATATTCTATCTCTTTCTATAAACAATCTATTAACTCGGGTCATCAACCCATTTATATTCTATCTCTTTCTATAAACACTCTATTAACTCGGGTCATCAACCCATTTATATTCTATCTCTTTCTATAAACAATCTATTAACTCGGGTCATCAACCCATTTATATTCTATCTCTTTCTATAAACAATCTATTAACTCGGGCCATCAACCCATTTATATTCTATCTCTTTATTCGACAATCAAATTGTCGTATCTATCACATATACATACCCTCGCGGTATGTAAAGTTGATGCTACTTCTTCTCGACTATTGAAAGTCAACTTCTTTTCATTATAACAATTTATAACATATTTTAATTGTAATATAAATAACCATAAGATAAATTAACAACCATAAACATAAATAAGAATCATAACAAGGCCTCTACGGTTTAATTCTCGTTATATGCTCAACAATATATACTTTATCATTGATTACAAAATTATTCCAAGACTAATTAAAGTCTCATCTTTCTCTTCTTCCAACTATATAAAGTTGGTTCTTAATTCTCCCCGACTATCAAAGTCGTATGCATACCCTCGCGGTATGTACATAGTTAACTCCACTTCTCCCCGACTAATGAAAGTCAATTCTACTTCTTGACGTCATATAAATGTATTCTCTATTCTTCTCTAACATGATAATTTGTTAGGATATCATTCCCATGCTTAAACTACCTTAAAACTTACTAAAAACTGATTTAGGCCCTAGTTGCTCCGCAACTAAAACAGTTGCTCCGCAACTAAAACAGTTGCTCTGCAACTAAACATTCTGGAAATCACCCTTGGCTACTGAGTCCCAGTTGCGGCGCAACAAGGACCATTTGCGGCGCAACTAGGCCAGTTACTGGGGTGACTTCCGTTTTTAATCGTTTCCTGCACTTACATGTTAGTTTACGGCACTTCTAGTTCTCATTTCTTCTAACAACTCAACAATATATATAACTAGTATATAAGTCAACTCTCCAATATATTTACATACAAATATAAACATTCCACATATATTAAATAAGCTTCGTATACTCACCTCGAAGTCGGATTAAGCTACAACATACCAAGCTCTCCCTTTTACTTGATTTCTCCAAATCTGCGTTTTTACAACCAAGCACAAATCTTTCTTTCAATATATCTTACATACATATAAACATATGTATTAACCTCATTACAACTCTTTCTAATTATTTCTAACTCTTTCTAACACTTCTTAACACTTATGGCAAATTCTACCCAACTTGCCACTCCTTGGGTCTTTTGACCCATTTGATACTCTAATGCACAAATAAGCATTTTAACTCTTTAAAAACCTTACATCAAACACAAACAACACATTGCAAGAAATATTTTCTTCCCTTTAACCATTTCTTACCCATTTGCCACTTCTTAACGGGTCACATGACCCGTTTGGCAACTATCATAACATACTTAACACCATTTCACCCAATTACATATTCAAGTACATTTAACTTATCTTTTCTATCATAAACATGATAATAATCATTCTTAACATTAATTCTTTCATTCTAAATCATTCTCAAAATAATAAATATTTCTACACAACAATTCATATTTTCACCCATTTAAGCTAAAACATGAAATCTTACAAAATCTCATATAAATAACTCTTTCAATCTTCTAAACCTTTATATATATTATTAATCATCAAATAACATATAAACAAAGCTTAATTCTAACAATTCTTCAACTTTCAGGATTATCCCCAAAATATTCAAATATCTAAATTAACCAAATTAACTATTTCTATCTTCAAATTAAACATCTAAATGATGTTATAACACATAATACAAACTCAATTTAATCAATTAACTTAAAGCATATGATCATACCTTCTTTTTCTTCCATTAGAACCAAACTAAGGTTCTTAAACCTTTAATCTTCACTTTTATTGAAAAAATTCACTATTAATAAGCTTCAATTTGATATCTTCTTCTTCTTTGATTTCAACTTTCAACCGACATACACACACAAACACCTAGATAACTCTGGAAATTTACCTCTAATTCATCTCATATCTATTTTCCACAATTACACTTTTGGTCCCTCATCTTTCAAGGCTTTATTAAGTTTACTTATTTAACCACAATAGTTAACAATGTAACTCCTTTCTAACCAAGACTAACTATTTTTCTTACCAATTTAGTCCTTTTTCATTTCTAATTTCTATTAAAGACTAAAACATAACATATATCTATAAAATATTCTTTATCCGAAACTAGGATGTTACACGTGATCACTTTCCTCTTGCATGTCTTGACTTTTGATTCGTTCTTCATAGGCTGTTAATCTTCCAACGAATTCTTCAAACGACATCTCGTCCAGACCTTGATATTGTTCTATGGTTGCTACGATCGGTAAAAACTTCTTTGGAGCAGAGTTAAGTAGTTTCCTTACTAGTATCTTGTCTTCCAAAGTTTCTCCAAGTCCTCCAAACTTGGCCTTTATACTACTTAATTTTCCTCCATAATCGCTTACTTTCTCGTTTTGTTTTATCCTTAGTGTCTCTAGTTCACTCCTCAATGTTTGTAGTCGTGCTTTCTGAACAAGATCGGCTCCTAAATGCTTGACTTTGATTGAGTCCCATACTTCGTTTGCAGTTGGGTATTGTGCAACTTGCATCAATACATCTTGTGGCAAAGTTTGAAAGATTATTGCCTTTGATGTGTTTTCTTTCTTTTCACCCGTTGTTGTTCCTTCTTTTGCAACAATTGTTTCCCAAATGCCATACGCCTTCATTATTGTCTCCATCATCAATGACCATGTTGTGTAGTTTATGTCGGTCAATTTTGGACATTGTAGTGAGACATTTCCTAGTTCTCGAGTTGATGTACTGCTGGATGCGTCATCACTCTTGTCTCCTTTTTCCATGCTTACTTTCTTACTTTCTTACGTTGTTTCTTCCTTACTTTCTTACTTTCGTACTTGTTTTTGAAACACTGCGGTTTCTCTTACTGGGTGAAACACTACGGTTTCTCTTACGTACTTACTTTGAAACGTTTAAAAGTTTCACTTACTTACTTACTTGCTTCGTACTAGTTAATGTCTCAAACAAATTAAAAATTTAAAGGTATTAATCTGTTCGAAAACCTAAAGAAATTTTCCCTTTTTCAAAAATACCTAAACTTTACTCGAAAAGTTTAATCCTACAAATTTTTAAAACCTTATTTATTTGTTTATCTCTAAATGTTTTCTAAAAATAAACTATTAAATTTGTTATTGTTTCCTTAATAAACAATTATAAAATTACCTTTTAAAAACAAATAAAATGTATATATCCTCTGTATATTCGGTTAGCTTAAAGAAAGAGGGTAAAAAAAACTTATCTTCCTCCACTGATCGACGGTCTTTTTCGAATCGAAGCAATCTTCTTCCTCATTCTGTTCGATTTCTGGTTGTTGTCGGTCAAAGAAAGCAACCAACATCCCCTTTTCTTCCTATTCCCGTTGCTTCTTGAATTCAATCGATCAATTCCCTTGATTAACCTTGCTCTTGATACCAAATATTGGAAATCAAAATTAAACTTGCTGAGAAATTAAAAGGAATCACAGGTATGAATCGAATCTGTTTTTGTATTGAATGTTTTACAAATTCCTATTCTATTTATACATAGTGAATCGTTGCCTTGAAACATCACGATTCTTGATGAGGAGGCATACCAATCTATATCTAAACGTTGCAGTCCTACTAAACGATTTAATGTACCGTTATTCTATTTCCCGCCCATTTACTAACTTATTGGGTTGGGTTTTATTTACATACATACTAATAAACATACTAAACTGTTAGGTCTCAATAAGATCTCAAACACTAGCTAATCAATTACAATTAAGTATTTAGATGTTAATTGTTACGAATCGATTAAGTGCTCAGTTTCTTAGTTTATTATAGCGGAATTATAATAACGAAGCAACTAAAATAACACACAGTTATATTGTTTCAAAAGGTACATCGATTACAAAGCTCAAGCTCACTATTTATACACAATAATAGTGAGCTTGATAAATACGAATCCTATAAAATCTTCTAAAAGGATAGAATATTTTATCTAACAAACATACCTAATATAAAGCAACACGTTTCATTATGAAGCTGAGTAGTCAGCTCCACAATGCCTTAGACGCTTTCAGTCACTCAGACTCATAGTCACTCAGACTCAAAGTCACTCAGACTCAAAGTCACTCAGAATCAAAGTCACTCAGACTCACCAACTAAGACTTTAATAAACAGATTTATTAACTTGGGTTAAATCGTTGATTTTCCCAACAATCTCCCCCTATCTGTTTAGATTAAAGTCTTTTACAATTCATGCATCAAAAAATAAACACAAACAAGAATTGTTTACATAAAACTGTTTGTGAACAAAAAGACACATAATACACATCACTTTCTCTTCTTGAACGATCTTTTCTGCTTCAGAGGCACCTCCCATGGAGTAGGCTTCTTCACTTCCTTTGCCCATTTCAGCCTCTCAGTTTTCCAGTCAAGCAGCTTTTCCATTTCAGCATCAGATTTGTGAAACAATATTTGATACTCTTTCTTGATCAGTTCAACTTTGTCCATCAAAGTCCCCATTTCTTCAATTCTTCTAAGGTTATTGAATAACCAACTAATCAGCTTCATTCGGAAGGGGATGCTTTGATCAGACTCACATTCGCTTAGTAGAGCAATGCAATGGTAGATGGAGGCCATATTCAGTCTGTCTTTGGCTTGGAAGCATTCCTCTCCCCCACAGTCAACATAACACAAGACCTCATGATTTTTAGTCTTCACATAAGTTTTGTCTTGAAATATGACCCCTTTGGGAACAGGGTGCAGATAGCTTGTTTACAGACCAAGATATTTAGCTCTAGCTCTCACTCTATTGACAGTACAAAATGCTCTATAGTCCTCATCTGAGATCAGCTTCAGCACATGAGCGACATTTACATTTGACACTGCTTCTCTTTTTACTTCAAGCATGTGTGCAATGTTTGTTATCATTGAGCTCAGACTGGCTATTTCTTTCCATTCCTCTAAACCCAAGGTGTGCATTCTGTGTACCCCAACTCTGAAAGATCCCTCTTTGTGATAACATGTTAGCATGAGGTCAGATCCACCAGTATCAGCACAATCCAAGTTTTGGATTTTATTCTTGTGTCTCCTTATTGCAAAGTTTGACTCAATATAGTCCAGCCTGGCTTCCTCTCTTAACACCTGTTTAGCCATTAATCTGTCAGGTTCTATCCTTTGCTGTTCTTCATTAATAGCCAACTCTTCTTCTTCTTTCATCTCAGCTTCAAGTGTTTCAGCTGCTTTCATTGACTGATCTTGTGGAGTGTCCTCAAACTTCTCCATATAAAGCCCTTTTACATACTCCTTGTATTGTTCAACTGTCATCCCGGCATTATGAGCATACCTTTGAAGCTTAGCAAGTTTCTCAGCTTCATCTTGTCTTATCTTTATTTCTATTTCTAGCTCAGTCTGTACAGTTGGTGGCTCTTCCATTTCAATTTCCTCCTCAGTCTGATCAGTATCACTATCAGCTCCAACCTTGCCTTTTTCCTCCTTGTCTTCTTTCTTAGAGTCACTACTTGATATGTCACTGTAATCAGTCTCATAGAAGACTTCAGACTGACCAGTTTTCAGATTGAATCTGGTAGTCTTGTAGTATCTTTTCTCCCCTTCATCCCTCTTTCTTTTCAAGTCTTGCTTGGGGAGGTCAGACTCATCAGTTGGTGTAACTGTTTTCTCCCCCTGAGTCTGAGCATCCCCTTGTGAGACCTCAGCAACTTGTTTCCCCTTTCTCAACATGCTGATTTTAGAGGTCAGCTTCAACACCATTCCCTTCAATATCTCTATCTCCTCAGTATTTTGACATTTCCTAGCTTGTAACTCAGTCTGCATTGCACTCAGCTTGACATCAAACTGAGTTGACATGTCCTTAATGGCTTGTAACAGCACAGTGACAGTCAAAGCAACCTCATACTGAGGGAGAGTAGTAACAGTAGGGATTGAAACAGATGGTACAACTTCACTCCCTCCTTGTTGTTTAGGAGAATGATCCTTAGCCATAGAAGATGAAGTCTGTACCTCACTCAGTTTGGGAAGTGAGGCATTGACGACTTGTGCAGAGGAGTGTGAGAGATTTGATGGTACCTTATCGTGGACTAGCACAGAGCTAGTAAAAATAGCCTTAGAAATTGGCTTTGAAACTGAGGGGGGTGGTCCCATACTAGGTACAGGGATATTCAGGAGTGGAATATCGTCTTCAATGCTTACCACATGTGTCAGTGTGGCAGCAGCAGCGTGTTTCTCCAAGTTGACTACTCTAGGGGGGCTTTGGGTAGTCAAAGTAGTCAGATCCATCTCTTGCTCTAGCAGAGAGAGAATGGTCCGATCTACATCACTGGAGGGGAGTTTAGAACTCTCAGCCTCATGGAAAAGTGAATCCATTAGTTCCTGATTTATAGTGGGGCTTGATGTGAGTGCCTTTTCAAATGAACTGGGTGAGTTCATCAGATTGGTCTCTTGAGTAGCTAAGACATCAAGTTGAGGAGTGGACTGCTCAAACTGAGAGGGGATACTCTCAGACTGAGGAAGAGAAAGATTTATATCCATACCTGGGTCAGCCTCATCGCGCCCTGCCCCACCCATGTCCACCTCAGCATCTGCAACAGGAATGTTTGCCTCCATTTGTTCGTCAATTCCTTCGGGCTGATCATCTGAGTCTGAATGGTCAGACTCAGTGAGTTCATGATCTATAAATGGATTATCAATCCACTGAAGCATAACTGGGGTTAACCCTGGCTCAGCCTCAGTAATATTGATGTAAGTGAAAATCTTTGGATTCAGCTTGGGAAGTGAGCATACATAAAAGGTCTGTTCAAGCTGCTCATACACTGCTTTTCCCAGAGCTTCCTCAAAACTGAGTGAAAGGACACGAATGAATGGAACATCATTCGGTCGATTAGTTTTCAAGGCAAGGGATAGAATCTCTTCAAAATATAGTTGTGAATAAGAGATTCTACGACCCGTTACCATGGAATGAAACAGATGGGTTTCAAATTCATTCATCTGATTCAAACTGCCAGATTTTCCCCCCAAACACCTTGTGATACTGTAAAATAAGAATTTCCATTTGCCAGTGAAAAATTTGTATTCAATTACTCCTTGGATTTCAGGCTGACCAATCAGGGGAAAGGCCTCAGCTCGAGCTTGCTGTTTAGTCAGTTTGGCCTGGAATCCCCCTTCACCTGCTTCATCAATCGTAGGAAGCAATAGGGCTGCGCGTATAGTCTCCTCAGTGATGGTGATCGTCTGTCTTCCATCATTAGACGTTCCAGTGAGGGCAGTCTTTTCCTCATTGGCGGTGCAGGTATACCACCATTCACACAACACCGGTGGGTACATCACCGTGTCACAAAAATAAGCGCCATATAAGGGATGCGCCTTTATGTATTGAACCAGTTGCTCAAATCCCCTGTTTTGGCGATTGGCGGGAATATCGGCAGTGGCCACCCTGTTATTGTCCTTGATTTGTACCCTGTTTTGAAAATCTGCACCATACGAGCAGTAACGTGAAGGATCATGTTTGCATTCGCCATTGATAAGAGATCAAGCAGAAGATTAGAGAAGATGACAATTAGGTTAAAATTTGAAATTAAGTTGAATATAAACTGAAGGAGCGAAACTTAAGTAACTAAGTTAGGAAACTTTCCATTTAGTCCATGTAATTTAAACCTATTGACAATTATGACCCTTGAAATAGAAAAAGATTTACAACCAAAAAAGAATAAATAATAAATAAAAAACTCTATAAACTAAAGAAAAAAATAAAAGAAATTTAAAAGATATTTACGAAAATTACATTCAGTCTGAGGATTTGGTCAGACTGAGGGATTTTGGGCCGACTAACAAGTCAGGCTGAAAATTCACAAGCTGACTAAAAGGTCAGCTTGAGATTTATAATTTTGACAGATTAAGGATTTAACATGCCCAGTTCTCCTAACAGATAGAAAAACCTGTCCTCACTCAGAGGTTTCGTGAATATGTCTGCCAATTGATCATTGGTAGCTACAAACTCCAGTCTGACCTTGCATTTCTCCACACAGTCTCGAATGAAATGATGTCTTATTTCAATGTGTTTGGTCCTGGAGTGGAAGACTGGATTATCAGTGATTTGAATTGCACTCTTGTTGTCATACATGATTGGAGTGTTTTGAATCTTGATTTCAAGATCAGCCAATTGGTGTTGCATCCATAGTACACAACAGCTCCCTGCAGCCACGTACTCAGCTTCAGCTGTGGAAGTTGCCACTGAATTTTGCTTTTTACTTGACCAGCTGACTAGCTTTCCTCCCAGAAGCTGACATCCTCCTGATGTACTTTTCTTGTCCAATCTTCACCCTGCATAATCTGCATCTGTGTAGCCAATTAATTCAAAACCAGAATCTTTAGGGTACCATAGACCAAGATTTGGTGTACCCTTAAGATATCTGAAAATTTGTTTGACAGCTTTAAGATGGGATTCCTTTGGGTCAGCTTGATAACGTGCACATAGACATGTAGAGAACATAATATCAGGTCTACTAGCAGTTAAATAAAGTAAAGAGCCAATCATACCTCTATAAGTAGCTTGACAAACTGACTTGCCAGATGAGTCTTTATGCAACTTATCAGAAGTTCTCATTGGTGTTTTCATTTCAGAACATGTTTCAAAACCAAATTTCTTTACTAAATCATGAACATATTTACTTTGATTTATGAAAATTCCATCTTTCTTTTGTTCTACTTGTAGACCAAGAAAGAAAGTAAGTTCTCCCATCATACTCATTCTATATTCATTACACATGAGTTTTGAAAACCAAGTACACAACTTTTCATTTGTGGATCCAAATATAATGTCATCAACATATATTTGTACCAAAATCACATGTCCATTTTCCTTTTTGATAAACAGTGTGTTATCAAATGATCCTCTTTTAAAATTGTTTTTAAGAAGAAAGTTAGATAGAGTATCATACCAAGCTCTAGGAGCTTGTTTGAGACCATATAAGGCTTTGTTTAATTTAAAAACATGATCAGGAAAGTTAGGATCAACAAAACCTGGAGGCTGCTTGACATAGACTTCCTCCTGTAGATCACCATTCAGAAGTGCACTTTTCACATCCATTTGATACACCAAGAAGTCTTTAAATGCTGCATATACTAAGAATAGGCGAATTGCTTCAATTCTGGACACTGGAGCAAATGTTTCATCATAATCAATGCCTTCTTCCTGTTTGTATCCTTGAGCCACCAGTCGAGGTTTATTCCTGATCACCACCCCATCTTTGTCATATTTATTTCGAAAGATCCATTTAAGTCCAATAATGGTCTTAAACAGGGGACGTGGGACCTTTGTCCAAACATTGTTCCTTATGAATTCTCCAAGCTCCTCTTGCATACCATCAACCCAGTCTTCATCTAATAAAGCTTCTTCAACCTTCTTAGGTTCCATCAGACTCAAGAAATTTGTATAGAAACAAAAATTAGGTGTGGCAGTCTTTCGTCTCGTTTTGACACCTTCAGTTAATGAACCAATAACTGACGAGATGGGATGTCCCTTGACAGTCTTGATGTTTCATATCTCATTGTGGGAAACTGCATCTACTTGAGTCTGAGTATCATCGGTATGAGTGTCATCAGGCTGAGTAGTTTGGAGCTGAGTTTCGTCAGACTGAGGAGTGTTAGTCTGAGTCTCATCAGTTTCATTCGACTCAGTATTTTCAACATCGGTGACACTCTGGAATGATGATTCATCAGGTTCACTGTCAGATGCTTGATGTTGATGGGCGTTTGCATCATTCTGATCTTCAGCCTGAGAGTCAGTTTCAAATGTGGTTACAAGTAATTCATCACAAAGCTGATTGATAGTGGCTATGTCAGTCTGTGATGATGATTCATCTTTGTCAGACTGAGTAGTGTCATCACAAGTGACATTAATGCTTTCTTCTACAACCTTTCTTCTTTCATTGTAGACTCTTAATGCTTTTGCGATCCTTGAGTATCCAACGAACAATCCTTCATCAGCTTTAGGGGACATTTTACACAACAAGTCCCTTTGGTCTAGAATATAGCATCTACTTCCAAAGATATGGAAATAATGAATGGAAGGAACCTTGTTATGGTACAATTCATATGCTGTTTTTCCATGTCTCTTCACTATGATGGATCTATTCTGTGTGAAGCAGGCAGTGTTCACAACTTCAGCCCAAAATTTTATCTTCATGTTCCCATAACACAACATTGTTCTGGCAGCTTCAATTAGTGTTCTATTTCTTCTCTCTGCAACTCCATTTTGTTGAGGAGTTCGAACTGAGGAAAAGTTTTGGACTATTCCTAATTGATCACAAAAGTCTATTAAGACTGAGTTTTTGAACTCAGTTCCATGGTCACTTCTCATCTGGCGAACAAGAGAGTTTTTCTGTCGCTGTTCTCTTTTGATCAGACTGATGATTTCCTCAGCTGCATCACTTTTAGCCCTTAAGAATATAACCCAAGTAAATCTAGTAAATTCATCAACAATTACACGGGTGTATTTCTTTCCTCCTTGACTCTCAATCCCAATTGGTCCAAACAAATCCATATGTAGCATGAATAAAGGTTCATCAATTGAATGCAACATTTTGGATGGGAATTGAGTCTTAGTTTGCTTTCCAAGCACACAAGCTGGGCAAACTTTGTCTTTGGTATAGGTCAGTTCAGGAAGACCTCTAACCAATTTACTTTTTTACAAGGCATTTATCTTTTTGAAGTTTAAATGGGATAACCTTCGATGCCATAGCCAATTAAGTTCTTCTTTTGTTTCTGTGAACAAACATGTCTCAGCCTCATCATTGGCAGTACTCAGATCCGGGAAAAAGACATCTCTTTCTATCTTGGCAAGTAGTAATGGTTTTCCCTTGGCACTGTAGATTATTCCAGCTTGCTTTCTGAATCTGACTTCATGATCTTCATCAGTGACTTGACTCATGTTTAGTAAGTTATGTTGTAAGCCTTCCACATATGCAACTCTCTTGAAAGTGATAGCTCCAGCATGAATCTTTCCATATCCTCGTGTCATTGATACCCCGTTGTCACCATATCTCACTTGAGGCCCATATTCTTCTTTATAGTCTTGTAGAAAAGACTTCATTCCAGTCATGTGCCTTGAAGGTCCATTATCTAGGTACCATTTTGTAGAGTCCTGCACATGAAATAAGGAATATTAGTTCCTTTTGGGTACCCACTTTAGAGTGGATCCATGAACTGAAGCAAATTTAAGTTCAGGTTCAGTCTTGCAGTCAGTTTTGGAGCTGGTGTAGTTCCATTTATTTATTTCCTTCATGCAGTTAACAGAATAATGACCTATGACACCACAGTATTTACATGGAGTATCTTTGAGACTGACTCGAGATGAAACTGACTTAGTCTTGGTAGGTTTCACAGATGTTGTCTTTGATGGAGATGTGTTTCTTTGCTTTTGAGGTGAAACTGACTTTGGTGCAACTGACCTGGACTTTGTTGAAACTGACTTATGTATGGGTGGAGCTGACCAATGTTTTGGTGAGACTGACTTTTGAAAAACGTTTTTCTATTGTCTAGACTGGGTCAGTTGTTTACAAAACATAACTTCATGTCCTTTTTCACCACTATTGTAGCAAATTCTCTTAGGAGTAGTCTTGGGCCTGATGTGATTAGGTGATTTATTCCTGATTAGAGTTTTTACGATGTTAGTCAGTTCCAACAATTGATTCCCCAATTTATCAATAGTTTTTATTTCATGACTTTTGTTAGGAATTTTGGAACTGACTTGTCGCTGAATCTTAGGTTTACTCACAACCTTGGGCAAGTCATTATTTAAATGTACATAATCTTTTTCAGCATGCACATTTGTATCAGTTTCAGATAAATTAACACATTCAGACTGAGAAGAAGATGAAGAATCACTTTTATTAAAAACTTGGGAAATTACAGGTTTGACAAAAGCATTTGACATCATTGTTTTTTCTCCTTTCATATAAGTCAAAGTATTTGGAAGAATTTCTGGTTTGAAATTTTTTTTTTCTCTTTCAGCTTCTTCTTCTTCTTCTTCAGTCATATGCTTCTTCAGACTGAAGTCCTCACCCAACACAGCTTGAACTTGTTTGGGTACCTGTCTGCTCAAACAATCTTCATTTTTTAAGGATGATATGCACCATGACTTACAGATTCTTTTATAATGCTTAGTTTCTTCTCTAAATTTATAATTTTCTTTTGCAAGATCACTATAAGCTTCAATCTGAGCATTTAAAAGAACTTTATAACTTTCTATTTCAATTATTTTATCATCTTTAATTTTCAAAGTATTTTCAAGATCTTTAATCTTTTGTTTGAATTCGGATTGTTCTTCTAAAGTGGTGGTCAAATCAACAAAGATATACTCAAACATTTGAAGTTTTTGTTCATTTGTATAAGTGTCAAAATTGTGTACCTTATAAAGCTTTGATTTGTTTCAGTCTGAGTTACAGCTCAGTCTCTCAGCTTCCTTCAGATCCTTCTCGAACTGAGAGGCAGATTTCTCAGCTTCAGTCACTTCTTCTGTGAACGCCATTAAGCATTTATCCACCGCTTCCTCATCCTCATCAGAAGACAGTTCCTCATCTAGCCATTCTTCAGCAAAGAATGCTTTTTGCTCAGTTTGAGGCTTTTTTGTACTTGAATTGTTGCCTTTCTTGTATTTAAGATACTTCTGTCGGTATCTTTGGGCCCTCTCAGCAACCTCGTCCATGTGTTCAGTCTGAGCATTATGTACTTTACAGTCAGCATCCATGTGACCATATTCATTGCATTTAAAGCATTTCACCTTCTTCAGATCGAAAGGTTTCTTTCCTTTGTAGCCTGTCTTCTGTTCAAGTTTCATAGTTAACAGAGCAAGCTGACTTTTCAGCTTTTTGACCTCAGTTTCATCATCTGGTTCTGAGTCTTAGTGTGACTCAGACTCAGATGAGTCAGCTTTAGAATAAATTTCTTTATTCCTTTTGCTGGTAGCAACTAATGCAGCTTATGGATCTCTTGTGGTCCTTCTTGTGTTTATCTTTTTCCTCTCTTGAGCTTCTTCAAAGTTCAGCAACAATCCGAAGAGACCAGGCAGCTTAGGGGTGGACAATTTTTCACTAACCACAAGAGATGTAATAACAGATTCAAATTTGTTGGGCAAGATGTCAACAAACTTTTTGCAGATTTCATCATCTTCTTTCATCATTCCTAGAGCAGAGAGGTCATTCAACAGTACTTGGAACCTTGTATGCACGTCAGCTAAGGTTTCTTTGTCTTTTACATAAAATTTTCATAATTCCTAATCAGACTATTTAACCTTTGTTCTCTTACAATCGGGACTCCTTCATAAGATACAATTAAAGTATCCCATATTTCTTTGGCGGATCTGCATCCAGCTATCTTGGAGAATATTTGTTCAGAAACAGCATTACCTAGAATGCTTCTTGCTCTTGGATCAAGATTGAAGAGAAGCTTATCAACATCTGTCCACTGTGATTTAGGAGTTTGAACCCACCTTGCACGTTGGACAACTTTGTCTCCTTCCTTGACCTCATCAATGTGCTTTCCTGGAATTATTGGTCCGTTTGTTACAGTCCTCATCATTTCTTCATGAATTCCGGACAAATGCCACTCAACTTTAAGTTTCCAGTGAGCAAAGTTGTGACCACTGAAAATAGGATACCTTTTCCATCCATAGAAGGTGTGTTGGATGAAGATGATGACATTGTATTTTAGATTTTAAGTATTGGCCGTTTAAGATTGGTAAATTTATTAAAATTTAAATCTTATTTGCATAGATACCAGTTCTTAGGTCTCAATAAGATCTCAAACACTAGCTAATCAATTACAAATAAGTATTTAGATGTTAATTGTTACGAATCGATTAAGTGCTCAATTTCTTAGTTTATTATAGCGGAATTATAATAACGAAGCAACTAAAATAACACACAGTTATATTGTTTCAAAAGGTACATCGATTACAAAGCTCAAGCTCACTATTTATACACAATAATAGTGAGCTTGATAAGTACTAATCCTATAAAATCTTCTAAAAGGATAGAAGATTTTATCTAACAAACATACCTAATATAAAGCAACACGTTTCATTATGAAGCTGAGTAGTCAGCTCCATAATGCCTTAGACGCTTTCAGTCACTTAGACTCAGAGTCACTCAGACTCAAAGTCACTCAGACTCACCAACTAAGACTTTAATAAACAGATTTATTAACTTAGGTTAAATCGTTGATTTTCCCAACATAAACTATTTTGCCTTTTATAACATTAAGGCCCAACATTGAAAAACAATGATAACAATATTTACTTCCTTAGCTAGTTACTTAACACGAACAAGGGCAATACAAAGTTGTTGATGAGAAACGACCAAACCTGTAATATCATGTTTTCCTTGAATCTATTCACGCGCACAAGCTCGTTCCACTGCTTTTGCAGAACATTTTTTGTTCCGACATGTCGCACGAGATTCAATATGAATGTACGCCTTTTTGGGTTAAACACCCACACACTAACATTCCGTTTGTTTTCCAGTTCCCACTTCTCATGTTTTGTCAAGAAACTCGTAGAGTTCATCACTTGTAAAGCGGGTATAAGCAAACTACATTGGCTCTTGACCACATCTGATGATGTAAGCTTCTTCTCGATCACCAACTCAGCGTTTGTCCCATCTATACTTCTTATAAAACCGTTTAAATACGTAACACCACCACCATAACCATCATCATCATCAACATCATCAACATCAGAATGATTTATTGAATCATCTAGTTCTATATTAATTCGGTTTCCAGATGATGATGAAGATTCTCCCTTGTACATTATAGCACCTCTTTTAGCATGCAAACGTTTTTTCTTCGCAGCATCAGCAAAGTTGGTGTCTTCTTCAACTTGTTTGTCACGAATGACATACGATGTTTCTCCACCATACTAAAACGTAACTTTTTTTTTATCATTCGTTGATACTTGCTTGTTCTTGTTTGCCTCCCTTTCTTGAATCTCCTTCGGTTTTTGACACATGGTCCTGATAGTACCTTCAGGATCATGGTCATGAAAACCCATTAACGACAACAACGTGTCTATTTTCTTTCTGCATCGTTTTTCATTTGTGGCTTTCGACATTGATGAATGATTTTGAATGATACGAATGAGGAAACTAAAAGTTGAGTTAAATAGTTTTTTGTGGGAAACTTGTAAGTTATGTAATAAGTCGAAGTTGTATTCAGATTAGGAGGATAACAGATATTGATGAGGGTTTTGTAATATTTATGCTAAATTTTAGGCCTTTTTTATTTTCTTTCCATTGTTTTCGATATTAATTCCTAATTAATAATGGAGTACTATTACTAAAGTATATCTAATTTTATTAGTACATTTAATAATATAAATATTAAAACTTATGTCAGAATATGATATGTCAAACTCTATGTTTTGTTATTTTTTTTTGGAACTATCCATGTTATTTGGATTAAGTATTAATCAGTTTTTATTACAACTCCAATTTATTTAATTTTACAACTCGATCTAGATAATAATACTTATATTGTAGTTTTATATTTTATTTTACTTTTTAATTTTTTTGTGTTTTTTTATCACTCTTAATAAATTCGTCATCATATGTGTTTATTGTCATGGCTCTATTCCATTAAAGTATTGATTTACCACCGATGGACTAAGACACGAGGTTTTCGTTATTACAAATTTTGATGCGTGTTTTTATGACTTAGATGGATTTGGATTATGTTTAAACTAAAATTTTATGAGTCTAAACCAAACTTTTTAATGTTCTTTCTCGGTATCGAAGTTTTACATTTTTCACTTGAATAAGGAACATTATTTTATATGTATATTAATTTAGAAAAGAATTGAGTTAATTAAAATATTTATATAGATGATTTGAGATATCTTTTTTATAGTTTCAAAATTCTAATAAAATAGTCTGTTTTTATGACCAAAATACTACTGTATTTGATTACATTAATATACATATAAAAATATATGTGTACGATTAAATCTATGACGTTTACCATCACATACTCCTGCCTAAAATGTACATCATCAGTCATGACTTTTTTCCAATTTGGGTCGGACAAGACATCTTTAGGGTTGGTTACGATGTAGATTCAGAATTGGTTTCAAGAATTCAGATACCCTTGTGTGAAAGATAAAATAAGCCCTTAAATATTGTACTTATGAAAAATATATATAGTTTAAGGCTCGACCTTAGAACCAATGAAATATAATTAACAAACATTATCAATTGAGTTGAGTACACTACTAGAAACTGTCTTATACCGACGGATATTTCTAACGGAAACTTTCCATCGGAAGTTTCTGACATATTTCCGACAGATCTCCGAGAGAAATCAAGTTCAAAACATATTATTATATTTCCAAGAGATTTCCGACGAAAACCTGTTAGAAAATACCGCCAGACTTCTGCAAACCCTTGAATAGTTGATAGTTCCGTCGGAAATCCGTCAATAGAGATATTTTGTTTGTATTTTTTTAATTTTTAAAATTTCTTTTTCAGAACGCCGTCGAAAATTCGTTCGGTCAAACTAAATTAAAATATTTTTTATTTATTCTTATTTGTTTTCGTCGGAAATCTAGGGATTAGGGGTTGGAGAGGGTTTGTTAGGGTTTAGTCTGTCGGAACTCCGTCGGAAATTCGTCTCCATTATTGATTTTCCTACTGAATTCCGACGGTTTCTTTAAATTCGCTTTATTAGCTTTTAGTTTACATAAGTACATATATATTCATGAGGTATCATTACTTGTGTACATATACATTTTTATGTCAATAATGAACCAAGCTTAATTTTTCATTTATATATATATATATATATATATATATATATATATATATATATATATATATATATATATATATATATATATATATAGAGAGAGAGAGAGAGAGTATTCCATCGTTAATTATGTTACATAATTTTCATTTCCAAACAATTAACCTATTGTCGGCCTAGTTAGATATTAAATGAAGTAAGTTTGCGTGTCCCTTTAAACTAATAATAATTAAATAAAATTATAAAAAAAAAAATTGGTAGATTCAAGTATAATTTATTGAGATTTCAAGATTTTAAAAGGAATTAAAATATATACACTATTAGAATTAATCTCTACTATATACACTACAAGAATTAAACTATATGGGTTGTAATTGGATACGAGGACGGTTACGTGTAATCGGGTGGGCTTGTCAAAACCCGTCACCGACCCGAACTCGTTATATACATATATATATATATATATATATATATATATATATATATATATATATATATATATATATATATATATATATATATATATATACACATATATATATATATATATATATATATATATATATATATATATATATATATATATATATATTTATATATATATATATATATATATATATATATATACCGCTTCCTACCTCTAAACCTGTCAAAAGGCCCCCAAATCCGACCCAATTATCTCGTGTTTCTGATTTCCCCATTGATTACGAGGTGTTTTTTTCCACATACATACATGCATACACCAATACATATACATATGTACTCATACAACATATAAAAGATACGATCGATGGATAAATATCACTGGACTAATGTAAGATACGATCGATGGATAAATATCACTGGACTCGTTTAAGTAATAAAATATTAACTTATTATTTTATGTATATATATATATATATATATATATATATATATATATATATATATATATATATATATATATATATATTATATATATATATATATATATATATATATATATATATATATATATATATATATATATATATATATATATACATATATATATATATATATATATATATATATATATATATATATATACATATATATATATATAAACAAAATTATGTTTAGGTTCGCGAGTTCATTGTAAGAAGTTCGGGTTCGAGCTCGTCTAATAAACGAGCTTTTTATGTTATGTTCAAGCTCGTATCGAGTTCGTTTAGGCTTGACTCGAACTAAGGTTTTTAGAAGTCGAGCTTGAGTAGGTTGACTCATTTATACGCCTACATACTACTAACTGAAAATTGTGAATTAAATATTAGGGCAATATAGATAATATAGTAACAAGATATCAAATAGCTATACCTACTTTATTTTAATCAATTTTTGTTTATGGCAATATTTTTAAGACGAAGGTAGTATATTTTATCCACTTACGTTAAAATTTATTTTATAAACTTTCATGGATAATTTTTACGTTTATAACTATTCAAAAGTTAAATGTTATTAGCAATTATTAAAAGAAAATAAACAATTGTTACTTAAAATAATTCCATTTATATGTAAAATTATATACAAATTGAGTAAATTAGACAAATTATAAAAATATTACTAATGTCAACTAACATTAATATTAATTAAACACTTAATCAATACACACATGACATAATATAGAAAAATCAAGTATTAAAATTGTTACTTATTTTTATTTTCACTTTCCCAAAATTACATATTCTTGTTTTTCATTTCCCTCACAAATTTCCCCCCAAATTTTCCACCCTAATTTTCATTTTCTCCTGAATCGAAGCTATTACTATATCAAATGGAGATTTGACTCACACTCAAAGCCCTCGTATTATTTTTTTGCTCACCATTCATCTATCTATCAACTCACCTCGCTACTTTTCTTTAAAAAACAAGTATTCCAAACAGGTTAGTATATAATATGACTTCAATCTTTCATAATGTTGTAATTCAGCTTCAAAACTTAAACTCTTGTTTCGTTAAATTCTTATTTTGTTAGTATATAATATTAATGTTGGTTCATCTGTTACCTTTCTTATTAAGGGTATTAAGGGGCTTTTTGTTTCGGCTTATGTAACGGGCTTATAAGCTTATGTAACTTTTTATAAGCTCATAAGCACATTTTTTCCGGCTTACAGCTTATCAAGTTTAGCTTATGACTTATTTAAAGCCATAAGTTAAACTTATAAGCTCATAAGCTAGAAAAAATGGGCTTATGAGCTTATAAAAAATTATATAAGCTCATAAGTCCGTTACATAAGCCGAAACAAACACCTCCTAAGTTCAACTTTTTTTTAACTGTTTATAACTTTTTTTTAGTTTTTAGTAGATATTCAATATGTCGACTCCTAATATTAGAAGTTGGATGTATGAAATGATAGATGGCAGACTAATTAGTAGGTCTTGGATACCAAAATTAGAGCAAAATTTTTGAACACGGTTTTTTCGAACGAAGTAGTTGTCAAAAGAAACACTGTTGACGGTACAATAATACCACAGATCAGATGCCCTTGCTTAAAGTGTAAGTGTAAAAAGTATAAAAGCAGAGATGATGCTTATTTAGACTTAATGAAGTTCGAGTTTCAACCTGATTATACAAGTTGGTGGGCACATGGTGAAACATACACTGATTTTCTTCAACTTTCTCCTCCTTATTGACAACATTCTCATCATGCTTGCCTAAGGAGCTGGAGCTAGAATTTGAATTTGAAGGAGTGGGCAGTTTAGACTTTGCTCTACCCTTCTTTCCCCCTTTCTTTCCAACCTTCTTCCCAATCTTGATAGGTTTCTTCAACACGATTCTGCACAGTATTACCTCTTTCATCAAACGAGACACTAATTTCTTTAGTCTTTTGATCTCCTCCTCCTGACCATCCACCTTTAATATGAAATTTTGGTAGATTTCCATCAATTCAATATTTGTATAGTTAAAGTTATCCTCACCACCCTTCTATTAAGTACCAACATTGGGCAGATCCTTGGATGATTTAGAGGGTGCCTCCTGCCTAGCAGAAGCATGACCCTCCCCCTTGGTCTCTTGGCGCCTGGGGCCTCTTGAGAATGATTCCGAAGAAACATCCTCATTAAGAGTTGCCGTTGATTGGGTCTTATTGCCTTTATTAATGTCCTGAGCACCACGAGGTGGCGCATCAGTAGTATGATCCCTTTCGACATGGTATTCCCCCTCCTTATGGACCACCTTCTTAACTGATTTTGAAACTGGTTTGACTATTTTAGGTTTAGGACCAAGAGGTGAAGGACCGCTCTTGACCTTGAGGACGTAATCCTTCTGAGGTGTACTCTGTGTTGATGGGGATGGTGCACCAGAGGAACTCTTTTTGGTTTCAGTAACAGGTTCAGATGATGAAATAGGTGGTGTGGGTTGGGACTCAAGTGGGTTACTTGGACCTTCACCAGTTGAAACATGGACACTCACCATTGTATAGAACAGAGGTGTAACCTTCCCGAGAAATATATTTACAGTTCTCTTCATATTTGAAAATGTTTTCTTGGAGTGAGAATCCATGAGGAGAAATTCGCCCTCAGTGGACAGCTTATCTAGCTCTTCGTTAAAAATAACTTGTAAAATCGTGGATACATTAGAAACTTGTTTTCCACGTGAGCAAGATTCCACTTAAGGTCTGAAAAGATCATGTTGGAAAAGTTGTACACCCTTCTTGTAGCTAAACACGCCATAGCAGTAGCTATGGTGGTGTTGAACTC
This sequence comes from Senecio squalidus, assembly GCA_910822075.1. Lineage (NCBI taxonomy): Eukaryota > Viridiplantae > Streptophyta > Magnoliopsida > Asterales > Asteraceae > Senecio > Senecio squalidus. Next base: position 23,498,821 of record CAJVGC010000508.1, read on the forward strand.
ATTCTAGGTGTATCTCTTTTTGGAGATACACTGTTGTAAAACATGTACCAGGTATCTCCAGTGGGGAGAGAGAAGCTCCTTTTGAAAAGTGAATTTAGTTAGGCTTCCCTCATACCCCATTCTTTCAAAAATGGCAAAAAGCTCATCGTTTGGAATAGAAGTAATACGTGAGGCATCTTTAAGTTCAAGATGAGTTCTAATGTTGGCCTCTGTAACGATCACTTCCTTCTTTTCAATCACAACTTTGATGCGTTCTTGATCATTGATGTTTTCAAGAACGACTGTGTTCCAAAACTCACGGATGTGCTTTTCATGAACCTCCGGGTTCACCGTTAAAGCATAACGAATGTAGGATTTTTGAAGGAATTTAATGATTTGATGAAAATCATTTGCCTCTTTATGAAGGGTTAGGTTAGCTACGATGTTGTGTGAGGCACCAAAAGAAAGTTCTTGTTGTACCGACATTGATTTTGTGAATGATTAATCGTTGAGAATGATCGATTTAGGGTTTGCGGAAGATGAGAGGTTTTATTTCTAATTAGGTTTCCATCGACAGAGGGTTTTGGGTGAGGGGAGCGAAATTTCAATTTGAATGGAATTAAATATTTCATTGGGCTCCTTTATTTATATTAAATTTTCCCCTGCACATTAAACAAAATAACCACCTCTCTACTAGCAGTAGAAACTTCCCGCCAAATTACAATAACTGGCATGTAGAAAGCATCAGTAGTAAGTGTTTAATAAATGTTTACCAGTAGAAACTGTTTAATAATATTTATCAGTAGAAACTGATAAATAACTATTAACCAATAGAATGTTTACCAGTATAAAATTTACCAGTAGTAACCATCAGTATAAATACTATAGATGAGGACTTCCAGTATTATTTAAACAAGTAACAAATACCAGTATTAACTCAGACTAGTAGAAACTATGAGTAATAACTTTACACACACACAAGATACAACATGTTAAGTTAAATTCGTCATGTTAACAAGTAAATTTTAAGCAGAATTAATCACTCCAATACTGTTGATCAAAAATGTAAACCTGCCCACGTCGAAAGCTTTCGTGAACAGATCTCAAATTGATTATCAGTATGTACTTTGACTACCTGAATAAGTTTCTTTTCATTAAAGTCTCTTATAAAATGAAAACAAATTTCGATGTGTTTGGTTTTGGAGTGTTTAACTGGATTATTGACTATACTTATGGTACTCTTATTATCAATGAAAATAGGAGTGTGTAAGAAATAGATACCATATTCCATCATTTGATTATGAATCCAGAGCACTTGAGCACAACAACTTGATGCAGCAACATATTCTGCTTCTGTTGAAGATGTGGACACATTTGTTTGTTTCTTGCATTGCCAGGAGATTAAGCGTGATCCAAAGAAATGGCATCCTCCTGACCATGACTTTCTTTCCAAGTTTTCTCCTCCATAATCGATTTCTGTGTACGAGATGAGTTCAAAAGGAGAATCTCTTGGGTACCACAAACCCAAATTTGGCTTTCCCTTCAAATATCTGAAGATCCTCTTCAGTGCATTCAAATGTGAAATCTTGGGACGAGTCTGATAACGTGCACACACACACACGCTATACATGATGTTTGGACGAGACGTAGTTAAATACATCAGTGATCCAATAATTGATCTATAGAGATGCTCATCAACATCCTCCCCCTCATAATCGACCTCAAGATGCTTGTGGGTTTCTACTGGTGTACTGGCATGTTTGGCATCCTGAAAGCCAAGTTTTTCAAGAATGTCTTTGACATACTTTGCTTGATGAATAAAAATACCAGTAGGACTCTGCTTCACTTGTAAACCGAGGAAGAAAGTCAGTTCTCCCTAAGCCGCCACCCTCCCTCCTCTTGCAAACCATCGGCTCCCCAAACCTCCCCTTAGCCGTCACTTTCCCTCCCATGGTAGCCCCTTTTTTTCTTCTTGAATAACCGCCCCCACCTTCATTCTTACCACAATCGAGCAACCCCAAAACATAATTCATTCGATTATGATAAAGAAAGTGTGTGTATTGTGTATCTCCAAGCCGAAAAACCCTAACTTTTTCGTCTAAAAACCGGCGCCACCATAACCTTGCATCTGAAACTTGTTACTCACCTCACCATGATCGAGAAACTCATTCATCCATGGATTTATCTTCCATTTTCAGCAACTTTCCAAGGTATTATATGTATTCGTTTTGTGTGTTTCTTTACCGAAAACCCTAATGTGGGTTCTTTCTTGCAGGTGACACAAATACATTCTTTGACTACCGATTTCAAGATTCACCACCATCCAATTCGTTCATGATTCACTCACCTTTAATCACGTGGTCATCATCATCTTTAGCTAAAGGTTCGTTTTGTTTAATTCCATGAGTTTTTTCATATAGCCGAAACCCTAATCTAGATGATTGTAATCTGCTTTTGGTTTCTGAATTTGTATGTTGTCCAGAGAAATCCACACAATCGAACGTCCTTGAATTCACCAACAAATCATGATTTCAGCAACGTATGACCTAAGCTTTGTCACATTTTATTATGTCGAAAATTATCCATATACTAATTAGAGTTTTTGTTTGAGTTGTATACCTTCTTCGTAGCCGATTCGAGCATCAAGAGACGGAACTTTGTTTCCGCCATCATCGGATCTGTTTTCTATTCATATTCAGGTCATATCCCTTCCTTTTCGTTATTGAATTCTCGACATTTAAATTGTGTACTTACATACAATTGCGTATTGAAATCCTTATCATAATACTCCAATTATCGTTGTTTGAAGGTGAAGTTTTGCGGACGGTTTTTGTGGATTGATTTCGTCCATAGAACCTGATTTTGGGCAGCGGGTTAAAGTCTCCAGTTCATCTTTAAAAGGTTTGTTTTCGTGCCTTTAATCGTTCACCATTTCATTTTCACGTTGTTTGTAAACTCGGGTATTTCATCTTTGTCTATTCCGTATCAATTTGATTTGAAACCGTATTAACACATAAGCTTATTGATAATTCCAATTGTGGACATCCTTGTATTATTACAGCCCTAAGGTCATTATTCAATCGATTTCAAGTCTTAACGGTAATCGACTTCCGATAGCATAACCGTTACGACTAATGGTAATCAATTTTCTTACTTTCCTTTGCGTATTTGTTTTTGGTGGTGATTGTGTTGCCATTTATTCTTTATTTTGGACGTTTTAATTGCGTGGTTGATTATATTACTCGTATATAACTGCGTGGTTGATTTCGTTATTCGTACCTTTTCGTTTTATCTTGAATTGTGGACAATCTTGTATTTGTACATTTTTGGGTCCCATTTCTTTGTAATCTGTATTCATGTATATTTTTCTCTATCTTGAAATGAGAATTAGGCTCTGTGACCTGAATATAAGTTGTAGGTCACGGAGTCTAGTTTTCAAAAACGTAAATTTCACTTCCTAACTCTTTATATATTTTCGTAAAAACGTAAAATACCATCTAGGGATCTAAACAGATTATTTTGACTAAAGTGTCTAAGTTCATTAATCTATTTCTTGTAACCACTTAGACAACTATATTAATGATTAATTGGATTTATACTAAGTTAATAACACGTATAAAAGTTACTAAAAAGGTTTGTCTTGTCAACACCTAAATCATACGACACTTTAATATAGTAAACACAACATACATAAGTATAATGTTTTGAACAGCTTAGGTAACCGGTTTTGTTTTAGTCATATCTTATTCGTATCAAACTCTTTTATAACGATGTCTTAGCCTAAAACGTAGCTCTTAGTGTCTATTTTTCAAATATGTTTCCTTCAACGTCTAATTCCTTCTAGAACCATAGATATCTCAGTTTGAGTGAACCTATGTGTTCGTTGAAAAATTTATCGTTTGATTCAAAGTCGTTAACTGTCGAATTCTATTCTTATACGTTTATACTTTTATCTAGGGGAGCTCTAGGACTAGTGAGGACTCTAGTTGTGACCAACTTACTACACCATATATACACAGTACCGCTTACATACGCTCACTCGATAAGGTGAATCATCGCCCCTTTTAAATCGGGGGAAGGTAAAGCAACCTAAATGAATTGAAATAAAATGATTTACGAGAATGATGTACTACTTTCTACTTTTGGAAACATTTCTATCTTTAGAAACATACCATAAATAGATAATTCTATTTATGGAAATTTACGATATTTCGATACTCTAAATTGTGTAATAGAAAGCTAATGCGATTTTCTAAAAACAACACAAACGGTTGTTCAATACTTGCTTCGATATACTATTACGATGGATTATCGGTATACGTTGTCATACCGATACCGCAAGCTCTTAAGAGGTGCACTACTACGAGGGATTATCGGTATGTGTATCATACCGATACCGCACACTCTTATGAGGTTGCACTATTACGATGGATTATCGGTATGTGTATCATACCGATACCGCACGCTCTTTATGAGGTGCACTACTATGATGGATTATCGGTATGTGTGTCATACCGATACCGCACGATCTTATGAGGTGGTGCACTTACTACGATGGATTATTGGTATGTGTGTCATACCGATACGGCACACTCTTTATGAGGTGCATTTGCTACGTTTCCCACTATAGTGAATGCTTGTGATGTATTTTATACTATACAATGAGATGTTGGTTTTCTATTACTTAAAAATGCATTAGTTACACAATATTTCTTTAGTGATTTGTACTATGAGATTAATTACTATTACAATTACTCGATCTACTCGCTCAACTTTATGTTGACGTTTTTCAGCTTTACTTTCAGGTAATTAGCAGGCATAGGACTTGGATGTAGGAGTCGGACTCTAGATGACTTCAGGATATCTTTTCATTTTGAACATTTATATTTATACATTTGAATTACATTTCGGGTTTGCACGCCCAAGTATTCTTTCATTCATTGATAATTTACAATTGAACTTTCTTACTTGTAGTCTGTGACGATTTTCGTGTACCAAGGTTTATACCTTGAGTATGACGACGTCATAACAATACATTATTATATATTCATATAGATTATATTCTTTATATTACTGTTGTGTTATGACGATCGCCAATCGTGTTACACCCTGCTTTTCCGCCAATGGCGGGGTGTGACAGATTGGTATCAGCGCACATGGTTATAGAGAACTAGGTGGTTTGGCCTAGACTATAACTAGGTGTCCTTCATATAGATTATTTCTAGGATCTTTGCTAGTTCATATTGTCTCACTATTCTTGATGAACAATGTTTTGTCAATTGCACCCCTCTTGAACTTGTGATTAAGAAGATACACATATAAAGTATCATACCAAGCGCGAGGAGCTTGATGTAAACCATATAAAGCTTTATCCAGTCTGTATACCATGTCAGGGTATTCAGGATCTTCAAAACCTGGAGGTTGACAAACATAAACCTCATCTTCTACTTTGCCATACAGGAAGGCACTCTTGACGTCCATTTGATAAACTTTAAATCCCTCGAAAGAAGAAAACGCCAAGAATATTCAAATAGATTCAATTCTCGCTACAGGTGCAAACACCTCATCATAGTCAACTCCTTCCTCCTGTGTGTAACCCTGTGCAACCAACCGTGCTTTGTTCTTGATTACTATTCCTCTTTCATCTGTTTTGTTTTTGAAAATCCACTTGGTTCCAATCACTCTTTTTCCTCTTGGAAGCACAACAAGTGTCCAAACAGCTTGTAGCTTGAACTGTAGTAACTCCTCTTGCATTTCCTCGACCCAAATAGGATCCTTGATAGCTTGCTCAATTTTGTTTGGAGTTAATTGAGAGAGGAAACATACAAATAGGCATTCATTGAAACTTTGGTGAAGTTGTTTTCTTGTTTTTACTGTGGAGTGTACATCACCAATGATTTGTTCCAATGGATGATTCTTGTTGATTCTCTGTGTTTGAAACAGATCTTTTGAAATCTCCTCATCCAAGTTGGAATCATTTTGCTCAGGGAGATCATGGGAAATTGAGTTTGGTGATGGAACAGGTTCTTCTTCTTGAGTATAAGCAGTATCTTCTTGAGTTGGATTAATAAATTGGTCATCGTCGTCTGAAAGTTGAACCTTATCTTCATTTGTACTGCTCGATTATCATCATCAACATGAGAATCCAAATTGCTCGCAACGTCAGTAGTGTTGGGCTGATATACTCCAGGAGGATCAATGCTGATGTATGGAAAGAATATGAACTGATCATGTTGAGCAGATGGATCAGAAGACTATGATTGACCAGTTTTAACATTGGAACCAGTAGAAATGGGGGTCACCTATATTAATTGTATAACCAGTAGGAACATTTGAATGTCCAGTATTAACTGGATGACCAGTTTTAACTGAGGTACCAGTATTAACTGTTTGACCAGTTTTAACGGATTGACCAGTATTAACTGGTGCCCCAGTGGTAACTAGTTCTTCAGTATTAACAGATTCACCCATAGGAATGTCACTTCCAGAGTCATTGTTTCTTTGTCCCATAAAATAAGCATTCAAATATTTCGTTAGTTCATCAATATTAAATAACCAATACGGTCCTTCTACTGTAGCATTCAGAGTCTTCTCGTTGAAGGACACATTTGTGATTTCCTCCATAATTATTGTCTTGATATTGTAGACTCTGTATGCTTTGCTCTGAGTTGAGTATCCGACGAAGAAACCTTCAGTTACTTTGCTATCAAACTTCCCAAGATATTCTTTACTATTTAAGATTGTACAAGGACACCCAAATGGTTTAAAGAAGCTTATGAATGGCTTTCTCTCATGAAAGAGCTCATATGGGGTCTTTGTTTGTGATTTGACAATCAATACTCTGTTCTGAACATTGCAGGCAGTGTTAACTACTTCTGCCCAGAAAGTAATAGGAAGTTTGGAGTCTGCAAGCATGGATCGTCCTGCCTCTATAAAAGTTCTATTTCTTCGTTCTGCCACTCCGTTTTGTTGAGCAGTCCTTGGAGCACTATACTGTCGTTCAATCCCTTTTGTAGTGCAAAACTCATCCATCTCTTGATTCTCGAACTCATTTCCATTGTCATATCAGATGATTTTCACCTTCTTTTTTCTGTCTTGTTTTCAATTCGTGTTATGAACGATCGTAGATGATCACATGTTTCATCTTTAGTACCAAGAAAGAAAACCCAAGCATATCTTGAAAAGTCATCAGTAATAACTAATCAATAATACTTCTTTCCTAGACTCATAACATGTGTTGGACCAAAGAGATCCATGTGCAATAAGTGTAAACTTGACATATTTGAGTTGGTGTCCTTGATTTTATGAGATGATTTATGTTGTTTACCCTTAAGACATGCAATACAATGATCATTGCAGGTAAATTCTTTTTGTGGTAAACCCCTGACCAACCCATTTTTTACCAGTTTGTTCATGTTCTTGAGATTCATATGTCACATTCTTCTGTGCCATAGAGATGATTCATCCAACGACGCTTTTGAAATAAAACAGTTTTCTTTAATTTCATAATTATTTTGACCCATGTCTAAACAGTAAACATTCTCTTTCCTAGGTGTTCTTAGTAGTATCATACTTTCGTCAACTACTTCAAACTTTGGATGAAGAATGATACATTCAGTTTTAGTAAAGAGCACTTTGTTATCTTTATCACAAAATTGAGAGACACTAACCAAATTATAGTTTAATTCTTGAACAAATAAAACATTTTCAAATGTAACTATACCATTACTGATGGTACCCGTTCCAGTAATTCTTCCACCTCTTGGATTTCCTCCAAATGCGAATAGCCTCCATCATATTCAACATAATCTTTGAGCTTCAGCTTGTTGCCTGTCGTGTTCCTAGAGCAGCCACTGTCCACATGCCACGTATCACCTTTCTTGACACCTGACTTGCTCTGCACATGAAAAGAGGGTTAGTTTCTTTTAGGAAACCAAGCCAAAGTAGCCTTGGGTTTTCCTTTTTCATTGATGTAATCAAAACGTTTGAAATGGTATGCAGGTTGCTTTAATTGTGCATTTGACGAATTACGATTGTCAGTGTTACTACTGGTGACTTTCCTATAGATTCTACTGGTAAAGTTTCTATTGGTAGTTCTCCAGTAGTTTCTACTGGCAGTAGTATTTTTGCGAAAATTTTGATTTTGTTTCTTTTCATGCACATTTGTTGGACTCATAAATTTCTAAGTTGTCCTACCAAATCTAGGTGTTGTGTTAGACTTGTTTCTATGATATCCAATTCCATGACGTTGATTTTTATTATAGAAACAATCCATAGTTAGATGATTGTGTTTTCCACAAATTTCACAACTTTTAAAAACGTTTTTCCCTCTCTGTTGAGTGATCTTTTGATTCCAGTTTCTCACATTACCCCTCACAGGTGGTGAACTTGCATTTTGACACATACACTTGCACCGGTCTCATTTGACCAACATAATGCCAGTTTCTTTCCCTGTAATATTCTGGTCTGTGTTTGATGTTTGTATGAAAAGTGGGACTTTGATTCTTTTTAACAGTGGAACATTTATCCTTTTGAAAAGTTAGAATTTCACTAGACTCAGAATCACTAGATTTCTCCTGTTGAACAGGTGATTCATTGATTTGTTCATTGATTCTAGGTTTGATTTAAAGAACTTTACTTTCCTTTGGGTCTGCATTAGCGTGTGCATTGACTTCAATTTCTTCCTCACTAAGTTCTTCACTAGACTCTACCTTGAATATAATTGTTGTTATATGGTGGTGACACAATATGATACCCAAGCTCGTGTTTGGAGTTCCCATGTACTTGAGACCTAAGAATTTGATCAACTGTTTTAGAAGCATTTTCATACTTCTTGATACTATGTTTAATTTGATCATTTGCTATCTTAATCTCCTCGACCTGTACTTCTTCCTTGAGTACTTTAGCAAGAGCATTATCCCTTTCCCACTTAACAATTGCTAGATCTTCTTGATATTTTGTTTCATTTTTAACATATGCTTTCACTTGTTGTTCATAACTAGCAATTACTGTGGACAACTCTCTTCTCCTCTCTTCTAACTTATGTAACGACTCACACACAAGCTTATTATGTTCTCTATATTCTCTAACCTGTTTAATGCATGCAGGAGTACAGAGTTCAGTAAGTACCTCAATTGGAATGTCGTCTTTAACAGTGTCAGCCATGAGAGCTTGATTTGTGGTTTCTTTATTGGCTTGAAAGCTCCAATCAAAACCCAAACCATCATGAGTAACTAATGTAGTTGAATTGGATGTTCTTGCTTGATGATTGTTGTTTGACCCAGTAGAGTTGTGTTGAGTTTTCTGCTATCGTTGATCATCTTGGCTTTCTTGACATTCCCTGGCAAAATGTCCAAGCTTCTTGCAGTCAAAACACCTCACTTTACTCTTATCAAAACCAGTCCTGACACCTTCTCTAACTGCAAAGTTGTTTCTTCCGGTTCGTTGAATGAACCTCCTTGTTCTCATACTAAGCATAGCAAATTGCCACTTCAAATCCATCTCTTCCAAATCTTCAGCATTCACCTGCTCCAAGTCTTCAATAACTTGTCCAGAGTTTCCATGACTAGCAAAGAAAGCTTCTCTAACACTCTCATCATTCTTGTTTCCTTTTGATTCATTAGATATGAATCCAGTTTCAGATGGAGTTCCACCAGTAGAAACAAACGTTGCATTTTGTGTTCAGTGATTTGTTGGTCTTTTGATTTCAGGTTCAACCACACGTAGTTCATTGTATAGCTCATCGATATCCATATTTTCAAGAGTTTTTCTTTTCCTATAACTGACTGTGTACATCGTCCATTCTTCTCCCAATGCTCTAAGGAACTTTCTATTGATGTCAGCTTGAGCAGTATTAACTCCCATGCTAGATAATTTACCAAGCAGTTTGTATCTGTCAAACGTTTGAGATAAAGTATCACCCTTCACAGCCGTGAAGTTCTCAAACTGTTGTTTTAACAGATCTTTTTGATTCCTACTTGTGCTAGCAGTTCCACTAAATCTTTTCTCCAAGGCCTCCCATAACAGTTTAGCATCTGTAAAGTTTCTGAATTGATGCCGGTACTCATTAGGAATAGCAATAAGTAGAGTACTCAATGCTTGATATTCGTTGTGAGTATTTCTTCTTTCTTGCTCAGTTACTGGTTGGGCTGAACCTTCTGCTGCTGATTTGTTCTTGTGATCTGGTCCAGGTAGAGGAACGATTTTTGCACCATTTGTCACACCCTGCCATTGGCGGAAACGCAGGGTGCAACACGATTGGCGATCGTCATAACACAACAGTAATATAAAGAATATAATCTATATGAAATAATAAATAATGTATTGTTACAACGTCGCCATACTCAAGGTGTAAACCTTAGTACACGAAAATCGTCAAACACTACAATAAGAATATTCAAATGTAAATATCGACGAATGAAAGAATACTTGGGCGTGCAAACCCGAAATGTAATTCAAATGTATAAATATAAAATGTCCATAATGCAAAGATATCCTGAGGTCATCTAGAGTCCGACTCCTACATCAGAGTCCTATGCCCGCTCATTACCTGATAGTAAAGCTGAAAAAGTCAACATAAAGTTGAGCGAGTTCAGCGAGTAGTAGTAAAAGTAAGTAATTTCATAACACAAAATCAGTAAAGAAGTATTGTGTAACTAATGCATTTTAAAGTAGTAGGAAAAAAATCATCTCATCGTATAGTATAAAAGTACATCACAAGCATTCAGTATAGTGGGGAACATAGCAAGTGCACCTCATAAAGAATGTGCGGTATCGGTATGAAACGCGTACCGATAATCCATCATAGTAAGTGAACCTCTTAAGTGTGTGCGATATCGGTATGACACAAATACCGATAATCCATCGTAGTAGTGCACCTCAATAAGAGTGGGCGGTATCGGTATGACACACATACCGATAATCCATCGTAATAGTGAACCTCATAAGAGCGTGCGGTATCGGTATGACAACGCATACCGATAATCCATCGTAATAGTATATCGAAGCAAGTATTGAACAACCGTTTGTGATGTTTTTAGAAAATCGCATTAGCTTTTTATTACACAATTTAGAGTTTCGAAATATCGTAAATTTCCATAAATAGATTAATCTATCTATGGTAAGTTTCTAAAAATAGAAATATTTCCAAAAATAGGAAGTAGTACATCATACTCGTAAATCATTTTATTTCAAGTCATTTAGGTTGCTTTACTCTCCCCCGATTTAAAACGTAGAAAACAGTAGTAAGTAAAAGGGGCGATGACTCACCTATTCGAGTGAGCGTATGTAAGCGGTACTGTGTGTATATGGTGTAGTAAGTTGGTCACAAATAGAGTCATCACTATTCCTAGAGCTCCCCTAGATAAAAGTATAAACGTATAAGAATAGAATTCGACGGTGAACTATTTTGGATAAAACGACAAACTCTTTAGCAACACATAGGTTCAATCAAACTGAGATAACTATGGTTCTAGAAAGAATTAGACATTGACGGAAACATATCTGAAAACTAGACACCGAGAGCTACGTTTTAGACTAAGACGTCATTATAAAAGAGTTCGTTACGAATAACGTATGACTAAAACAAAACTGGTTATCTAAACTGTCCAAAAACATTTTTCTTATAGATGTTGAGTTTATTACATTGAAGTTTCGTATAATTTAGGTGTAGACAAGATAAACATTTTTCTTACTTTTTAAACTTGTTATTAACTTAGTTTAATCCCAAGTAATCATTATTATGGCTGTCTAAGTGGTTACACGAATAGATTAATGAACTTAGACACTTTAGTCAAAATAATCAGTTTAGACCCCTAGCTGGTATTTTACGTTTTTAGAAAAATATATAAAGAGTTAGGAAATGAAATTTACGTTTTTGAAAACTAGACTCCGAGACCTACGACTTATATTCTGGTTACAGATCCTAATTCTCAGTTCAAGATAGAAATAAATATACATGAATACAGCTACAAAAACAGTGGGACCCAAAAATGTCCAAATACAAGACTGTCCATAATTCACGATAAAACGAAAAGGTACGAATAATGGAATCAACCACGCAGTTATATACGAGTAATATAATCAACCACGCAATTAAAATGTACTAAATAAAGAATTAATGACAACACAATCACCACCAAAAACAATTACGCAAAGGAAAGTAAAAGACGATTACCGTTAGTCGTAACGGTTATGCTATCGAAAGTCGATTACCGTTACGACTTAAAATCAATCAACAACCACAAGAGGGTTGTTCCAAGGTCAGCCATGATGAAAAGACCAGGTTGTTCACGTACCGGAAATCACAATATTGATGGAGAGCATGTGACTGCAACAATAACGACAAAACACCCGTTTGAAAGTTCAATAATGAAATCGGACAAAACAGATTTACCACACGATATTTGTGACTCACCTTTACGAATTAACTTGTTGGGACGACGAGATTGATGAGGAATAAGTGGCTTCTCGGGTTGTGACTTCGCTGGACAAACACATATATACACCAAATGTTACAATTCGATTTACATACATTCAATTTAGGGTTTCAGTTAGAGGGTTAAAAGACCACGAAAACAAACAAACAAACCTTGAGTTTATGAAGATGATGACCAAGATTTGGATGAAGAATAATCCAGTCACCGATTTGTTTGATGGTGGTGACGAAATGGCAGCAGCAAGAGGGACAAGAGGGCCACGGCTAGGAGGTTTGAAGGCAAGGGTTTCGGATTTCACAGCTCATAAACACACGATTACTTTCCTTGATCGATTAGATGTAGATGGAGGTGAAGCAAGGAGGGAGAGGGATGCAAGATCGTGAAGAGGGGGCTGCAAGGTGCTACAATCGGCTGTTAGGGTTTCCAAGGAGGAGGGTGGCCGATTTGGAAGTAAAAAGTAGGGTTAGGGTTGGATTTTTAGGTAATATGTTTAACAATAATTCAAGTAGTGTAGTAAGGGATTTGTTGACCTAAGGTTTGGTCAACACTAGACTTGGAAGATGGATTAAAGCCTATTTTTAGAATATAAAATTGTACAAATGTGGTTTACAAAGGTACACGAGAATGGTTTGTTTCAAAAAGAAGTACGAAGTCTAAAGGGAAGGCTCGAACTAGTTAAATGAATATTCTACGTTAAATAAAGGTATTTTTTAAAGTATAAATGTATCAACAAGTTCATAAACTAAAGTATACTAATGAATCAAATACCGACTTCTCGATAAGTTACCTAGGAGCTCGTCTAGTGGAACTAACTGTTGTACACCTAACTAATACGATAGCATCACATAAAAAGGTATACACGCATAACATAACAATCATCATACGTAAAAGAAATGTAACGATCTTTTCATAAAAAAGTTTTTTGTAAACGCGGTAAGAGTATACGACATACTAGACTAACCTGAGTCGGAAAAGTCACGGTTGTCACACCATTCTTCACAACTTACCTCATGGAGTAGTTGGTTTGTAACATGTATTGATACATGCGACTCTTCCACATATCATAGTTTGATGATGTGATTACAGGAACCCTATTAGCTTGAACGCCTTCAGTAAGATCAGACATCTTGACTTAGTTTAAGAAAAACTTGTTTATACGCCTTGTTGATCGTAGATCTAGAGCAACCTTGTGCTCTGTTACCACTTGTTAGGATCTGTCGAACTTAGGTTTGAATAAAAAAACGTGTAGATCTAGATCTATCAAAGAAGTTGCAGCGGATCAACACTTTGATATCAAAAAGGGGTAATTGATTAACAGTTTATAAGTATAAGAATGAATAAACGTTAACAATTAAGAACACAAGTATTTCACCAACAACCTCAATCTATTAAGAATAATTGTTTCGTTAACAGATGTGTGTTTACAATGACACATGGATCTATATATATTGACCTTGAGGAAACCCTAATACAATTAGGTTAAAACTCTAATGAAATCTACGAAGATAATTATCAATATTTGTTTACAAAATTATATCCTTACAATGCGCTAACAAAATCTATCTAATAAGAAGTATTAACATGCACGCCAGTAGAAACTCTTCATGCAAATCCATGCAGCCAGTAGTAACATTGATACCAGTATTAAGTCAGCTGTAGTAATATCACCGGTAGTAATCTCCAATACTTGACAATCAGTAGAAACTATAGTCACCAGTATTATCACTCACTAGTACTAACAAACTTACCCACCAATACTTACTAACTTCACCAGTATTAACACTTTATAACCCAACATAGTCGACTATGATCAGGTGTTTGCACGAGTAGCAAGAATGGAAACCATACACATTTTTCTGGCTTTTGCCTCATTTAAAGGCTTTACGGTGTATCAAATGGACGTAAAGAGTGCCTTTTTATATGACAAGATTGAAGAGGAGGTTTATGTGTGTCAACCTCTAGGATTTGAAGACCCTTATCATTCAGACATGGTATTTAGATTGGATAAAGCACTGTATGGCCTACATCAAGCTCCTAGAGCTTGGTATGATACCTTATTCGTCTACCTTCTTAATCATCAATTCAAGAGAGGTATCATTGACAAGACTTTGTTTATCAAGCCAGTAGGAAAAGACATAATGCTTGTACAGATCTATGTGGATGATATCATCTTTGGATCTACCAATGACAAACTCGGTAAAGGCTTTGAACAAATCATGCATAAGAAATTCAAGATGAGTTCCATGGGAGAACTGACCTTCTTCCTAGGACTACAAGTGAAGCAGAATCCTACTGGTATCTCCATTCATCAAGCAAAGTATGTCAAAGATATATTGGAGATATTTGGCCTTCAAGATGCAAAGAGTGCTAGTACACCAGTCGAAACACACAAGCACTTAGAGGCTGATCTTGAGGGGGAGGATGTGGATGAGCACTTATACTGGTCAATGATTGGATCCTTGATTGTAACGTCGTGATTTCCGAAAATACGCCATTTTTAAAAACTTTTTATTTATCAGAGATATTTGCGAAAAGCGTGAATTATAAGTTATTTAAACTTACTCAACTTCGGTTCTTAACAGAAACCACGAGTTACTTCACAAAATACTTTTACACATTATGATAAAATTTATATATTATTTTACAACTCTTTCACATATATTGTACAACTCAAAAAGGGCGCGATACAAGTTTCACAAAAGAAGGGAAAACTACCCCAAAGCACCCTCTCACAAGTCACCTGCAACTAAGCCACCTACGAGCAAAAGACACATTTTGAAAAAGAGGTATCAGCAAAGCTGGCGAGTAATCAGGGTAATAAGTATTATAAAACAGGTTTATAATAACTAAACACGTCTCGAGTTCCCAAACCTTGTCCGCCCGAAAAGTTCACAATAACATATAATTATGATTAAATGCATGTAACACTTTTGATTAAACTCTATAATCAACTCTATGCATTAATCCTCAAGTCTCCGTACGTCTCAGTCTCTAGTCTCAACCTTAAGTTCCTTAGATATAAACACACAATCCAAGGGATCCCCATTATTAGCTACTCGTGCATACGACAATAATATAACAAACTAGGTCGCGACTCCTATTTGTTATAATAACTCGTATGCTACTTTCGCAGATCCGACTCACAACCGCCAGTCAACGCTCATGTTCAGCATCTTCTGATCGAATATGTGCTGAAGACTTTTGTGGTCGGTAAATACAGTACACTTGATCCCATACAGATAATGTCTCCAAATCTTCAATGCGAAGATGACGGCTCCCAATTCTAGATCATGTGTCGTGTAATTCTGCTCATGGACTTTCAACTGACGCGAAGCGTAAGCTATAACTTTACCATTCTGCATAAGCACACAACCCAGACCCTTGTGCGAAGCGTCGCAATAAACAACAAAATTCTCGGAACCAACTGGCAGACTAAGAATAGGAGCGTCACACAACCGCTGCTTCAATACCTGAAAGGCTCTCTCCTGATCGGAACCCCAAACGAATGGTTCACTCTTCTGTGTCAACTTTGTCATAGGTGAAGCGATCTTGGAGAAGTTCTCGATAAATCGACGGTAATACCCAGCAAGACCCAAAAACGAACGGATTTCGGTCGGAGATTTTGGTGCAACCCAACTCTTAACAGCTTCAATCTTAGCAGGATCAACGTGAATACCCTTCGCGCTAACTACGTGGCCAAGAAATTGAACTTCGGATAACCAGAACTCGCACTTAGAGAATTTCGCATACAACTTTTCCTTTCGAAGCACTTCTAGAACAAGACGCAAATGCTCTTCATGTTCCTTGCGACTTCGGGAATAGATCAGAATGTCGTCGATGAATACGATAACGAATTTTTCAAGATACGGACGACAAATACGGTTCATTAGATCCATGAATGCTGCAGGGGCGTTTGTCAGACCAAACGGCATCACCATGAACTCATAATGACCATATCGAGTACGAAAAGCGGTCTTAGGTATATCATCTTCCTGAACTCTCAACTGATGATAACCAGAGCGAAGATCGATCTTAGAGAAATAGCAAGAACCCTGAAGTTGATCGAATAAGTCGTCAATACGAGGAAGGGGATAACGGTTCTTCACAGTCAGCTTGTTTAACTCCCGATAATCAATACATAAACGCATGGAGCCATCCTTCTTCTTAACAAAGAGGACAGGAGCACCCCACGGGGAGAAACTAGGACGGATAAAACCCTTATCGACCAGTTCCTGAATTTGCTTTGACAACTCGAGCATCTCGGAAGGAGCCAAACGATACGGAGTTTTAGCAATAGGCGCTGCTCCAGGAACAAGATCAATACGAAAGTCGATTTGTCTCTGGGGAGGGAGTCCAGGTAAATCTTCGGGAAAAACGTCAGAATACTCGCGAACAATCGGTACACCATCAATCTTTATCGTAGAATCTTTCTTCATCAAGTGAGCGAGATATAAGGAACAACCTTGGCGGATATAGTCGCGAACTTTCAAACTAGAAATGACTTTAAGGCGTTTCCCTGTCTTGTCTCCGTGTACGTTCATCTGATCTCCACCCGGCTTCTGAACACGAATAAGCTTCTCATGACAAACTATTTCACCTCTATGCTTCGCTAACCAATCCATACCGATTACGACATCGAAACTACCGAGTTTCATAGGAATAAGGTCGATAAAGGAATATCGGCTAATACGAGGGGAATATCACGAATAACTTCTCTAACACAAGCACATCTACCATCAGCTATTTCTACCTCATAAGCAGGCTCTAAAGGACTAGAAGCACGGTTTACTAAGGGGCGGAAATCACTAGATATAAAGCTTCTATCGGCACCCGAATCAAACAAGATAAAAGCTGGATAATCATCGACAAGAAATGTACCAGTGACTACAGTAGGATCCTGGTGAGCTTCAGAAGATTCCATGGAGAAAGCTCGGCTTTTGGCAGGATTTCCCCTTGCACTAGTACCAGTACCATAAGTAGGAAGGGGAGTAGGTGCTATAAGCTTGGGACACTGATGACGGCGGTGACCTACTTCTCCGCATTCAAAACATGCTCCAGTAGCCATTCCACAAAACTGCTCGGTGTGGCCTAACTTCTTGCATCGTTTACAAACCCAACAAGCCACATTTGCTGCATGAGCACTGCCACACGTACCACACTTCGGGCGCCTGCCCTGATAACCAGCTCCAGAACCTGTCAAAGCATACACTTGAGGAAGTTGGGGTCTCTGATCCTGAACACGACTTCTCTTCCTCGAACTACCCATATCTCTCCTATCAGATCTACCAGAATCTCTTCGGCTCACAACCGGCTGAAGAACACCACCACGGATCATACTTGCGGTCAACCGACCAGCAATATCAACCACACTCTGTAGAGTACCCGGACAGTGAGAAATAATGTGGTCCCGCATAGTCTGGGGCAACCCTTGAGTGAAGCGTTCGATTCTCTCATTCTCCGTGCGAACCAAACGAGGAGCCAAAACACACAAATCATAAAATCTATTCGCATACCCGCGAAAATCAGAACCTTGCATAGTCAGGTTCCACAACTCATTCTCCAACCTCTGCGTCTCAGATGACGGCACATACTCCTTCCTCATCATAACCTTCAGATTTTCCCAACTCATCAAGGCAACAGCAGCTCGGCCCTGAACCCGTTTCACCGAGTTCCACCAAGTTAGGGCTTTACCCTGGAACAAGAACGTAGCATACTTAACTTTGCTTTCCTCAGCACATCCCGAAACATCAAACACAGACTCAAACCTCTCAAACCACTGCAGGGTAGCAACTGCATCCTCATTACCCTTAAACTCAGTAGGTCTGCAATCCAGAAAAGTCTTATACGAACAGCCTCGGGGTGGATCTTCAATAACAATACTCGGTCCACCGACTCCCACATGCACTGCTCTTCCCACATCAGAACCATCGCGCCCAGACGCCGTACCCTCTGATCCAATATCCTGCATCACAGGTTCTACAAACCCTATGTCGGCATCCTGCACCGGCGTCTCCTTGAGTTGTGCCACAATCACGGGTATTGCCGCTGCAATCTGCTCCGCAATCAACTGACTGATATTCGGAGTAGTGGTAGTAGCATTGGGGGCAGCAGTGGTATTCTGAGCCGTAGCGCCCGCTCTCACACTGGCGCGACCTCGCCTCGTCGACCTTCTCGTAGCAGTGACGGCCGGAGTAGACCTAGTAGAAGCTCTCTTTGGCGGCATCTTCTACGAATGTCAAACAGAATAAATCAGAACGTAAACCGGATGTGCGACTAAAACAAACAGACCTCAAAGCATAAAATGCAAAATAAAAGCACATAAAGCATACGAATCACATACAGGCCCACAAAAGAAAGAAATGCGCACATAGAGTAAATCAGATAGGTCCAAAAGCCTAGGTCATAGTCTAAGTGATTCCGTAAGGTCACTTAGTTCGCTATAACCATTGGCTCTGATACCAACTTCTGTCACACCCCGCATAAGGCGGAACCGAGGTGTACAGAGAATACGGTATCAGAGATTCAAAGGTTACATCAACATAAGTAAACCATACATAATCAGCATAGATAAATAAGTTTAAAATAGTATGCTTATTACAATCATCCGAAAATATCAAAATACGACTACAGAGTTTGGGATACTAAGGAATTAATAAAAGCAAAATAAATTCCAAGCAAGTAATCCACGTAGCCACCAAGCATAACGTCAAAAAGGTAACCTCAAATCCCTGAAAAGCGTTAAAATACGACGTCAACATAAAGTTGGTGAATTATTCGCAATAATTAATAAAAACATAATAGTATAAAAGTTTCAATATTTTTTGACCCAAAAGTGATATGATTTGAAGATAAGTCATTTGAAAAATGATGTTTCAAAATATACGTGAAGTATACAAAACCTTTTAATAATATACCAATACAAATACCATAAAAATACCATAATCAAATCATAAAAATACCATACTGGATAGATAATTGCTTTAGATACATACGGTACACCTGAACCATAACAATACTGGCAACTAACCCCACCTAGTGTCTTACGCTAGGTTGTCCTCGAAATCATCGGTCATAACATTGCTAACACGGACAGGGCGCATCCATCATCCATCGTGTTAACAATGAGGGCTTGTTAGACCCATATAGCGCTATATATATAAACCGGCGGCTAAAAGCTAACAGGTGTGTATACGGGGTCTCGTACTACCACAAAGGCGGTACAAGTTAGGGTAAGACTAACCTAAAGCATTCATATCCATAATACATAATCATAATATATATATCATAAAATACATTTATACAACGCTAATCATGCCCAAAAATATAAAAGCGGAAAAAGGGCAGCGAATAACTCACAGAATAGCAATGCAATCCAAACAACGATACGTCGGGTAATAACAATATACGGTCAAGCTCCCACGTCTAAGTGCCCTAAACATCACGTAAATAAATATATCTGAGTATCTCTAAGTCTAGTGGGGTATGCCTTAACGATTAACGTTTTATACGAGTTTAAAAATGACCAACAGGAACATTGATTTAACAGAATCACAACCGTTTCGAAAATACAGCAACTAGTTACGCATCGCGTAACTGGGAGTTACGCACGTAACTTAGTTACGTGATACTAGTATAGATACGTGATATAGACATAGTTACGGGATAGAGGTATAGTTACGTGAATAGTTACGGGTTATGGATATAGTTACGTGAATAGTTACGGGTTCGTAACTGAGTTACGTTCCCGTAACACAGTTACGTGACGTAACTGGGTTTTACAAAAAATTACTTTCGGGATACGGTTCTGAGTGTTTTTAGGTGTCAAAATTATCAAATATTGAAGTCCTATGTCCAGAATATGTTTAGGTACATAAACCCTCAATAAATTTCGGGTTTTGATGGTGAAAAGTGGTGTTTTTGAGACCAAATCAAAATAATAAAGTTTCAAACAAAATCGAAGAAATACTTACCCGATCGAGATGAAATTCGGAGGGTTGATGAAGATGAATATGGTGAACGATATACAAGCTTCGAAATTAGATTTCGACGGTTGGATCTCGAGATATTTTAGAGAGAAGGGAGAGTTTGTGTGTGTGTTTTTAGAGAGAGAAAGGAAAGGGTGAGAATAGTGTGTGAGTAGGTGATGGAGGTGGTAGGTGTAGAATAAGACAAAATGGTGATAATAACAATGTTGGTCTAATAAGACAAAAAAAAGTTGGTGGGATACTTTAGGACCATTTTTGTAATAGAAAACCCATAGGACTAGGTTTGTAATAAAATTCTGGAAGGACTAAAATTGTAATACTTTTTTAACGTTAATCTTAATCGTATAAATAAGGCATAAAACCCCTAAACTTATCTTAAGAGCATACTAGACTTATACTAAAGGCACTTAGAACTAAACGTTCCCGACATAAAGGTCCGAATCACATAAAATACAAATACAATACTCATAAAATACGAGAAATACGAATACGACAAAACATAAAAGGAATACAATAGGGTCAAAACATAATCATAAATAAATAAAACGAATACGGGTCGTTAGAAGTATACTTAGAAATTCGCGAATGTCACACGAGTGACCTCATCTCATTGGTCAATTTGACCTGAAATAGTAGCAATTGAAGTTCTTTAAATAAAGAAAATCATAAAATCATTTTATGATATATAAAAAACACAAAACCTCGCCGTCTTAGAAAAAAACGACATTCCAAAACTTTAAACAAGAAAATATTTAATCATTTATAATAGTGCAACACAAATAAATATTAATCAAAAACTTAATCACTAAAAAACGAAAAACGAAAAACCAAAAAAACTTGCCCATTTTTCTAAAATTTAAAATAACATACAAAATAAAAAGATTTAGTCGAGACGTGGCACCAAGTTAAGCCGACTTATTTCATTGGTTTAATCGGCTTTTGAATAGTGCACACATTTTTCCATTTTGGTAATGTTATATAAGAGGAAATTAAAAATGGTCGAGCGAAGCTAAGACGGGGGCTTATTTCATTTGTCGAATCGACTTATGAATAGTGTATACATTTTGATAAATGTTATATATCAAATATAATGAACTAAAATTTTATTGTTATTAAATGTATTCTTATTTGAAGTAGAATTTCACGTCAACCAATGTCCTCAATTGGCTCATCAACTAAAGATTATAAGTTCAAAATTCAATAAAGTATCTGTAATGCAAGATTTATAGTAAAGCTCATAATCACATAGAATTGATGTAACATTTATATTTTATCTATTATTTTAAAAAGTTTTATGAAAGTTTATAGATGAAAGAGAATGTAAAGTTTATCCCTATGGACTTCTATAAACTATGAATAAGTACAAAGTTTGTATCCATATAAATTTAAAAAATTTTATAAATAATCAAAAAGAGGGTATAAATGAAGAGTTATAAACTTGATAAAATTTATATGAATAAAGAAGTAAGAAATCAAAGTTTATAAAGTTATGATGTGGCATGATACTTTAAGAGACAAAAGCTCATGAATATGATGATAGTACTACTTTGCTAAATAATTTCCCTAAAGGCACTAACCCATTCCCTTGAACACAAGTTAGAAAGTTAATATAAATACTCATACAAATGTTTAAAATAAATCATACATCCTTTGATAAAACTAGTCCACTGATTGAGGTGTACGGAAACTTTTTTAGCTTTTTATTTAACAACAAAAAAAGATGAAGATAATGATAGTTAGCCATAAAAATCTAAAAGGCAGTGGTGATCTATAATCATTAACGTCTTAATAGTATGCATTTATTTAAACACCAATCTTCTATCCTAATAAATAACAGTTTAAATTAATTTATTATCCACGTGTCCTAATATTAATATTAAGGCATCGGTTATTTATTATTTTCGGTTTTACTTTCTTCGTTCCTAAAGAATTGCAACCCCTGGCCCTCTTTCTCTATCCTAACACCACGTCGGTTCATCCATGGTAACACCGATTCTAAAAGATGTGTACTCAGATTCAAACTTATTTTTTGAATTGAGTTAAATAACTACCTATCGATTTATCGTCTAAGGAAGACGGCGAACCTCATCGACTTACGACGCTGAAGGAAATTTTATTTTATTCACCTTTTCATTTCTTGATAATCTCATCTCTTGTTTGTAATCGAATTCGACTTAAACACTTATACTTCTACTCTAATAATCAGTAAGTGTTATTAATGATAATGAACACGGAAGCAATTGTGTATGTGCTATCTTTGGGTGCCTCATCTAGTTGCAGTATTAGAATCATCCTTTTATTCATTTACGACTCCACCCCCTCACTTGTAATTCCTACCTTATTTCGTTTCGATTTCTCAATCTTCTTAATTTCGGATTTCTATTCTACCGTACGTGACGCCCTCGTAGAAGAACTTTCGTAAAGATTAAAAGATGTGAAGTTGAAGACTCTCTTACCCTATTTTAAAGACGGTGTTATAATTCTTTCGCTTATCTCGATCTCTACATCCTTGAACCCTTTCCATTAATTATTATATTATCACAAAATCAATATACGGTCCTACTTAGCAAATTGTTCAAACCAGATACTAAGACATTGTATCTATCCTTTTGGTTGCTTCACTGTTTTCAAATTTGAGGAGAAATATTAATTCTCGCCATATTCTTTCGTAAAGATTCTCGTATTGACACTTGGAGATAAACATTTTAATCGATAACAAATTTATATATCAGCAGAAAAACGTCTATTTTTCTCCTATCTCTGTTCGTTTTCAAATTTAAGTCCCTTCTACAAATTGTTCAAATGTCGAAAGCTAACTACCATACGGAAATCAGACCCCGAAACATTTTCACAATTTATACTAAACTACTCAAATGAAATCGTTGTCTAAACGTTCTTTCTCGAGCACCACTTCAAACTCTATTATTAAATTTCGAGTTGGTCAGAACTAACTCACCTGAAACCGTGTTCTCTCAAGCTATGGGTGGAATTGATTACTAAGGGGTACGACGTGCTCTCTAAACTGGATTCTTCGGTCCCTTTATCATAATCACTTTGTTCGTGAAACCCATTCAAACCGAAACGAGTTCCTGATCATGCGAACTAATTCCTGATGATGCGAACGTATCGTTTTCTCCCTGAAAGTGTACTCGTGACGTATTCGTCTCCCGGGGAGATAAATTATCCGATTCTAGATTTATACCAAATCATTTAATAACCAATGATCTCGAAAACATGTGCGGTTTCCACATACTACTACCGTTGATACTGGTCGAGTACATTCATAGAACGTCAGTATTTTCTAAAACCATATGGAGTTGTAAACTAGTTGATTTCCTTATCAGCCAGTCTATACAAACCGGTGAAACTCTTTTCTCTATTGTCTCAATCAAATCAGATGTTCTCTAATACGATGCCTTTGTCAACTCTAACGTATTCTCAATTACTTCGAACAATTGCTATCTATTCCGCCTTCGGTTACAGAAGAAGATTTTTACTTTGATTTATACCTATCCGGTTCCAATCTGCTTGTGATTTCGACACGTTCCTTCAGAGAGACAAATATTCTAGCACGAGAAGCATTCGTTTTCCCAAACTTCATTATACCCAATTCTGTATTTTTAAGCATATCTCTCTTTGGTTGTATCATCATTTCCCTTGAAGGTTTTACTACAAATAGTTTTCCGAGTTAAACATTATTCTTAGGTGCTGTTCTTTTGAATAAAAGGTTTTTCCTCTGAATCTGAATACCAGCTCTGATTAGCTCTGAATAATCAGAGGTGGTCCAAAACTCTGAATCTGAATCAATATACTATGTTCTTTTTTCCTTCGTAACATCTGTTTTACAATATTAATACTAAACTGTTGCATTTATAAACCGTCTTAAATAAAAACATTCATAAAAATGTTCAAACATAGTGGCAACATTTTTCAAATAAAGATAATATTCAAACAACATTTTCAACATTTTGCATTAATTGTGCCGCAAGTTGATCTCGACAATTGATCATATATTGTTGATCTGTTGTATTTCCATGTGGTTGAACCACGTCCTCATCGTACTCGTCCCCATCTTGTACATTCTTGTTAGCATGTACTTCACCTCGATCATATTCGGAGAAAAAATCATCACTTAATCCTTCTTTTCGTATAAAATTTGAATAGCAAAGCATGCAATAGTTATATCTATTTGTTTCACCAAAGAATACGGAGTCATTCTCTTCAAGATGGAAAAACGTGCTTTCAAAACACAAAAAGCAAGCTCAATCCATACATACTCATATTACTTATTTGAACAAATTAATAAACTAATTGTCTAACATCAATTTCAAGATATAAAAATAATTAACAAAAGAAAAGTTCACATAAAAGTCAATGTAATAGTAGGAGTTTATATGCAATCGAAAACAAATACATATTAACAAAAAGTTATATCACCTAATTCTAACAAACAATCATCAATATCAATTTATATAACGAAATCAAGTGACAAACCATTGAAAAAAAATCAAAAATTACTTGAATTTAAGGATGGAAAACTTACTAGTGAAGAGAAAGAGGTAATCAGTGGTAAAAAGAGGTTTTTTATGTAGGGTTGTATCAGAGGTAAAAAGAGGTTTTTTGTCTCTGGTTGAAAAACAAAAAGAAAAACAAAATTTTTAAAACCTCTGACCGGGTCAGAGGTCAGAGCCTATTAAGACTTATTTTTCAAAAAAGAACAGCACCTTAAACTCTTTATCATCGCAGTTCTTATCGAAACCTCGAAGTGAATTTAGATGTGACTTGAGACAGAAGACGGTAACACCTGACGACTATTTCTTTATCGCGTATGATTCTCGAAACCTTTACGGTAATTTATTCTTATACGTACCCACGAGGAGAGTAACCATTATGAGTTGAAATTCAATAACTCGTACCTCATTGATACCTATAAAAAATTCATTTTGTGCTGAAACATTCAACCGCTTTGCTCTGCCCGTTAGAATTTTACTTTTCGAAATTTATTGCAAGCATTTTTGTGCATTAAAATACTATTTCATTCCATTTCCCTGAGTTCTCTATTTCAACGGCCTTTCATGTCCACCTCGATGTAACTTGGAGATTTCTAGATGTAAATAATACTTGAAGCGACATTCATTTCTTATCTTAATCGCTTGAGTCCTTTTGACCTATGATACTGTGCAGATGCATCCAACATGTAAACTTTTCTGTTAGTGCATTCAGATATGTTATCGAAATCTTGCGATGACATTAAACGCTGATATAGACTTGTGTAATTGATTCGACTTACGCACTACATAACAATCATCCTGATGCAACTCGTTTGATTCAAAGTTCCCTACGAACCTACTCTTATTACTTTCTATTTGTGATACGGACTTGAGATATTCTTTGACGTGGGATTTCTTCTCCAACTACTACTATCAAATCTAGCTATTTATTCAACTCCCTGATGATTCAAAATTCGTCCTAATGACTTCATTCTTTCTTAATCACCACTTTGTTGATCTTATATGTAATTCGGTATTTCATATCCAGTGATAATCACTCGCAGGTAATGAAAGGAATTCTCTTGTGTCTGATCAACATGAGAGGAAACTGGTTGTTATACGCGATCTGATAAAACCTTTCAGAACTCTATATTAAATTGCATGGTTTCGCGTTGCTTTTCGTTTTCAATGCCCTGACGTATTACTTATGAAATTACTTCACTCTTATATCGATACGTGTGATTCTTTTGCAACCGACAATTTTGCTCGTTAAACGTGACCCAGGACTTCCATTGTTGAATGTGTTTCAACAATTAAGTGTTACATATAAAATTCTTTAAACGATACTTAATGACGAGTTTTAAGTTATGTCTGGCCAGCATAACGGAGAACTTATCGTTTACCATGTATCTACATATATTCATACTCTCGGTTGAACTGAACCTTGTACATTGTTATACGATTGACTTAAGCGCTTACACAAACTACCCATGAACTGTTATGGTAATGTGAACGTACATGTAGAATGTGTTTATAATTAGACGTAATTATAAATATATTTTAACGCGTATTTGTTCCAGTATGGGACGGAAATTCAAACTATTCTAATCAGTGTTTAGATTCATGACACACTTCATGAGCGAATCTTGAGGATTTGTTGTACGAAAACCCCTCTTATATACTCATTTCGATGATGCTTCTGTCAGCAGTTATACCACTCTTTTAAGTGGGGAATACTGTGACAACCGTCACTTTTCCGACTCATATTAGTCTAGTATGCCGTATGCTCTTACCGGGTTACAAAATTTTTTATAAAAAGAGCTTTACATTTTCTTTTATGTATAATGATTACTTGTGACATGTGTGTATACTCTATATGTGATGCTATAGTATTAGTTAGGTGCAAAATAGTTAGTCCCACTAGTCGAGCTCGTAGATGACTTAATGATTAATACCTCATAAATTCTTAGCTCATATTGTATTATGTAAACTTCAATTAATTTCAGGGAAACTTATTCTAAGATTCAAACCAACTTTATTTAGTACAAATTAAACTATAAGTTTCGTCTTCGGTTGGTTCTTGTTTCGGGAAATTTCCTTTATTTAACTCTTGGGCTAACTAGCTTGTATGTATTGTTCTTGGACTAGGAAATTCGGCCATATGGCCTTGGTCCATGGGCTTATGAGCCGAAACCCAAAACACCCCAAACTCCTAAACCCATTAACATGTTGGATTAAGCAAAACCTAAACCTAAAATTTTCTAAACCTAAACCCTAATTTTCCTTAAGCCGCCACCCTCCCTCCTCTTGCAAACCATCGGCTCCCCAAACCTCCCCTTAGCCGTCACTTTCCCTCCCATGGTAGCCCCTTTCTTTTCTTCTTGAACAACCGCCCCCACCTTCATTCTTACCGCAATCGAGCAGCCCCAAAACATAATTCATTTGATCATGATAAAGAAAGTGTGTGTATTGTGTATCTCCAAGCCGAAAAACCCTAACTTTTTCTTCTAAAGACCGGCGCCCCATAACCTTGCAGCCGAAACTTTTTACTCACCTCACCATGATCGAGCAACTCATTCATCCATGAAGTTATCTTTCATTTTCAGCAACTTTACAAGGTATTATATGTATTCGTTTTGTGTGTTTCTTTACTGAAAACCCTAATGTTTGTTCTTTCTTGCAGCTGACACAAATACATTCTTTGACTACCGATTTCAAGATTCACCACCATCCAATTCGTTCATGATTCACTCACCTTTAATCCCGTGGTCATCATCATCTTTAGCTAAAGGTTCGTTTTGTTTAATTGCATGAGTTTGTTCATATAGCCGAAACCCTAATCTAAATGATTGTAATCTGATTTTGGTTTCTGAATTTGTATGTTGTCCAGAGAAATCCACACAATCGAACCTCCTTGAATCCACCATCAAATCATG
Organism: Senecio squalidus; assembly: GCA_910822075.1. Lineage (NCBI taxonomy): Eukaryota > Viridiplantae > Streptophyta > Magnoliopsida > Asterales > Asteraceae > Senecio > Senecio squalidus. Next base: position 23,526,648 of record CAJVGC010000508.1, read on the forward strand.
ATTTCAGCAAGGTATGACCTAATATTTGTCACATTTTATTATGTCGAAAATTTTGCATATACTAATCAGAGTTTTTGTTTGAGTTGTATACCTTCTTCGTAGCCGATTCGAGCATCAAGAGACGGATCCTTTGTTTCCGTCATCATCGGATTTGTTTTCCATTCATATTCAGGTCATATCCATTCCTTTTCGTTATTGAATTCTCGACATTTAAATTGTGTACTTACATACAATTGCGTATTGAAATCCTTATCATAATACTCCAATTATCGTTGTTTGAAGGTGAAATTTTGCGGACTGTTTTTGTGGATTGATGTGACAACCGTCAAATTTCAGGTGCTCTTTACGTTCTATGTCTCTCGCTTTGTCTATTGTGTCTTTAAATTGAACCTTTACCGGAAACGCGCTAGTGTCGGAATCACAACCGGAATCAACTTATATAAGTCCTAATGCCAAGAAAACACCCAATGAACTTTCCTAAGTTCATAATGTAACATACTTTAATTTAGTTAACGAAAAGGTCCAACGAAAAAATAACGCAAAAATAACAAAAACAACAAAAACTCAAAAAAACTTTGCAAAACAGGTCCAGGACGACGCACAGGGGCCTTGTGCGCCGTCCTTGAGGACTAACTCCGAATTTTTTTGAAATTTCTGCTTGTCTCGATTACACCAAAACTTAAACCAATCCCAAACGATTTTCAACCATCCTTTACTGCAAGATGGCAGTACCTAGGCCCTTTTACCATTATTTTCTTTCATTTCATTTTTCAATTCATTTTCATAAACTAAAACATAAAAACACCTACACTTTTCTCTCCAAACCCTCTCTAAACCTCCATCATTTCCAGAAAATCAGCCCCTAAAACACCATTTTTAATCCATCAAAATCGTCCAAATAATCCAAAGAAACAAAACGAACCAAAAGATTTCGGCTAAGGACCACTTTTGTAAGGATTTTCGGAGCTCAACCATCACCAAATCATCATCCAAGCGATTTCCACCGGTAGATTTCTTTTAACTTACTGTTTTTATACAAATAACAACTTGCATGGATAATATATGGATTTAAAATGAGCTTTTACAAAGATTTATAACGTTTTATGTACAAAAACGATTATTAACCGAAATATTATTTAGATCTATGTTTTTATGAATAAAAACACTTTAGAAACACTTGAAATGACATTTTAATAAGTCTAGACCGATTGCATGTCGAAATCCGTGTTTAATATAGACATTTTGCTCGGAAAATCCCGAAAACGCGACCTGTGCGTCGTCCTGAGGTCCTGAACGGCGCACAGGCCTGACCAGTTTTCCCGAAATTTAACGTTTTGACGTTTTTAAGCTTGTTTGGCCGCTGACTTTTTGACACTTCCATTTTAGGACTGAGGTTGATTAAATTAATGTATTGGTGACTTGAAATGGACCTTTTTGGACTTAAATGAACTCGTATATATATGTTATCGTGTCATAGGCATTTGTGAGCGGAAATGGATATTGGATTTTTGGATATGAAATTTGGGCGCCGAAGCGCTGCCCAAATTTCATTAGAAAAGTCCAAACCAATTCAGCGACCAAAGTTGCTTGTAACATAATAATAATAATAAACGTTAAAATTGGACTTTTGGACAAAGATCGTGACAATTACCGTTTCGGACTATTTGGACAATACTTAACCTCGACACTTAAAGTTTAACTAAAAACTTATCTATATTATATTAAGTACAATAACATAATAAGATAATAATAATTGAACTATCTTGGTATTATTAGGCGACCCGTGATTCCCGGCTCCCGCTCCGACCGATTCCCGAGTCCTTGTCTTCGCAATCCGTGAGTTACACCCCTCTCTACTCTTACGTTTTAAGTACTCTTTTTGGGGGAACAATATCTTTTATGTGAAACTGTTTTACGCACTTGAACTTACGTACAACGTTTTGTGGTCTATTTTTGGAAACCTTATGAACTATTGATCTATTTATCTATTTTCAGAAACTTTATGAACTATTGAGCTATTTATCTATTTTTGGAAACCCTATGAACTATTGAGCTACTTATCTATTTTTGGAAACTTTACGAACTTTGCAAACTGTACGACTTTTGGAACCTTTGAGAACTACTGGACTATTTTGGAACTTTGCGAACTTATATGCGTAGACAATATCATCTATTCGGATTGGCTTACTTTAGACTAAAAAGGTTTGCCTCTTTGGATATTTGATTAGACAATGATAGCTTGATTGTATTTTGGACCAAACCCTAGGTGAGGATATAAACGCCGTAAGTACAAACGACAAATTTTTAGAAACAAGACGGACAAAGTGCCCCGCAACTTTTTTTGAACTATTCCTTACACACTATTAACAATAGCCGTTAGTAAATATGGGTATCGATACTTAGGAGCGTTCACTCCTTACTTAAGGGTAGCAACCTGGGTACATATTACTAAGTTCTCGTGAACTCGATCTTTAGACTGGAACTAGGGACGTGTGCTTGACCAGAAATCGGATTAGTGTGCAAAATCTTACGTTATATTAAGCTTAGTGGTTGGTACAACTCGAGGATCATAGGTCTTTATTATTTACACATATGCTTACTTATTGTCTTACACATGTGGATTAATCTACCGCTGAGGTAATGACTACGCACTTTTACCGCTTGCTGCGCGACTTGACTTGAACTTATCTTGAACTTTTATGAACCTTGAACTTATCTTGAACTTTTATGAACCTTGAACTTATCTTGAACTTTTAAGAACTTTGAACTGATGTTGAACTTTTATCGACTTTAAACGTGTCTCGAACTTTTACGAACTATAAACTCTTGACTTGAACTATTACGACAGTATATAAAATATCCTTTATGCGATTGCTTATCCGCTTATTTCTTTTGGAAAACTTTGTACTTACATATATATACTTGTCGAACTTTTATTTGAAACCTTTGGTCAATTTATAAATTGTAACTCACTCACTACGTTTTCGTAGTTGACACTTTATCTCATGTTTCATGAATTAAGCGTAAGTTATGAAGTGCATTGCTCAGGCGGGTCAAGCCAATTATGTGAAGTGTACCTCGGGAAAAAGACCTTTATTTTGGGAACTTTTAATCAAAACGTTTTATTATGTATTATGGTCTTAAACGTTGAATCTTGGTTGTATCTTTGAATTTTTTGTACTCTTCCAATATTAATCTTAATGACTTGAACCGTTGATTTTAGTATAACCCGTGAAATGATTCTTAGCTCTTCACATCTCGTGTTTCCGCTTTAGTGGGGTGTGACAATTGATTTCGTCCATAGAAACCTGATTTTGGGCAGCGGGTTAAAGTCTCCAAGTTCATCTTTAAAAGGTTTGTTTGCGTGCCTATAATCGTTCACCATTTCATTTTCATATTGCTTGTAAACTCGGGTATTTCATCTTTGTCTATTCCGTATCAATTTGATTTGAAACCGTATTAACACATAACTTTATTGATGATTCTAATTGTGGACATCCTTGTGTTATTACAGCCCTCAGATCATTATTCAATCGATTTCAAGTCGTAACAGTAATCGACTTCCGATAGCATAATCGTTACGACTAACGGTAATCAATTTTCTTACTTTCCTTTGCGTATTTGTTTTTGGTGGTGATTGTGTTGCCATTTATTCTTTATTTCGGACGTTTTAATTGCGTGGTTGATTATATTACTCGTATATAATTGTGTGGTTGATTTCGTTCTTCGTACCTTTTCGTTTTATCGTGAATTGTGGACAATCTTGTATTTGGACATTTTTGGGTCCCATTTCTTTGTAATCTGTATTCATGTATATTTTTCTCTATCTTGAACTGAGAATTATACTCTGTGACCTGAATATAAGTTGTAGGTCTCGGAGTCTAGTTTTCAAAAACGTAAATTTCACTAATTAACTTTTTATAGATTTTCCTAAAAACGTAAAATACCAGATAGGGGTCTAAACAGATTATTTTGACTAAAGTGTCTAAGTTCATTAATCTATTTCTTGTAACCACTTAGACAACTATATTAATGATTAATTGTATTTATACTAAGTTATTAAAAAGTCTAAAAGTTACTAAAAAGGTTTGTCTTGTCTACACCTAAATCATACGACACTTTAATATAGTAAACACAACATACATAAGTATAACGTTTTGAACAGCTTAGGTAACCGGTTTTGTTTTTGTCATATCTTATTCATATCAAACTCTTTTATAACTATGTCTTAGCCTAAAGTGTAGATCTCAGTGTCTAGTTTTCAAATATGTTTCCGTCAACGTCTAATTCCTTCTAGAACCATAGATATCTCAGTTTGAGTGAACCTATGTGTTCGCTGAAAAATTTATCGTTTGATTCAAAGTCGTTAAATGTCGAATTCTATTCTTATACGTTTATACTTTTATCTAGGGGAGCTCTAGGACTAGTGAGGACTCTAGTTGTGACCAACTTACTACACCACATACACACAGTACCGCTTACATGCGCTCACTCGATAAGGTGAGTCATCGCCCCTTTTACTTACTACTGTTTTCTATATTTTAAATCGGGGGAAAGTAAACCAACCTAAATGACTTGAAATAAAATGATTTACGAGAATGATGTACTACTTTCTACTTTTGGAAACATTTCTATTTTTAGAAACTTACCATATATAGATAATTCTATTTATGGAAATTTACGATATTTCGAAACTCTAAATTGTGTAATAAAAAGCAAATGTGATTTCTAAAAACATCACAAACGGTTGTTCAATACTTGATTCGATATACTTTTACGATGGATTATCAGTATGCGTTGTCATACCGATACCGCACGCTCTTAAGAGGTGCACTATTACGATGGATAATCGGTATGTGTATCATACCGATACCGCACGCTCTTATGAGGTGCACTATTACGATAGATTATCGGTATGTGTATCATACCGATACCGCACGCTCTTTATGAGGTGCACTACTACGATTGATTATCGGTATGTGTGTCATACAGATACCGCACGCTCTTATGAGGTGCACTTACTACGATGGATTATCGGTATGTGTGTCATACCGTACCGCACACTCTTTATGAGGTGCACTTGCTATGTTTCCCACTATAATGAATGCTTGTGATGTATTTTATACTATACGATGAGATTTTGGTTTTCTACTACTTAAAAATGCATTAGTTACACAATATTTCTTTACTGATTTGCACTATGAGATTAATTACTTTTACTATTACTCGATGTACTCGCTCAACTTTATGTTGACGTTTTTCAGCTTTACTTTCAGGTAATGAGCAGGCATAGGACTTGGATGTAGGAGTCGGACTCTAGATGACCTCAGGATATCTTTGCATTTTGGACACTTTATATTTATACATTTGAATTACATTTCGGGTTTGCACGCCCAAGTATTCTTTCATTCGTTGATAATTTACATTGAACTTTCTTACTTGTAGTGTGTGACGATTTTCGTGTACCAAGGTTTATACCTTGAGTATGGCGACGTCATAACAATACATTATTATTTATTCATATAGATTATATTCTTTATAATACTGTTGTGTTATGACGACCGTCAATCGTGTTGCACCCTGCGTTTCCGCCAATGGCGGGGTGTGTCACTGTCAAACTTCCCCAAGTGTTCTTTGGTATTCAGAATGGTATAAGGACACCCAAATGGTTTGAAAAATCTTTATGAATGGCTTTCTCTCATGAAAGAGCTCATAAGTTGTGTTTGTATGTGCTTTGACAATTAGTACCCTGTTCTGGACATAGCAGGCAATATTCACAGCTTCAGCCTAGAATGTGATAGGACGCTTGGAATCTGCTAGCATCGATCTTGCTGCTTCGATAAGGGTTCTGTTTCTTCTCTCAGCCACTCCATTTTGATGTGGAGTTCTAAGAGCATTGTACTGTCTTTTAATTCCTTTTGTTGTGCAGAATTAATCCATTTTTTGATTCTTGAACTCAGTGCCATTGTCAAAGTGAATGATCTTCACCCTCTTCTCCGTCTTGTTCTCAATTCTTGTTATGAAAGATCTTAGAATATCACATGTTTCATCTTCAGATCCAAGAAAGAAAACCCAAGTGAACCTTGTGAAGTCATCACTTATAACTAAACAATAATACTTCTTTCCTAGACTCATAACATGTGTTGGACCAAAAAGGTCCATGTGCAGTAAATGCAGACTTGACAGATTTGAATTGATATCTTTGATTTTGTGAGAAGACTTATGTTGTTTACCTTTGAGACATGCAACGCAGTGATCATTGCATGAAAATTCCTTTTGTGGTAACCCTCTTACCAACCCATTTTTCACCAACTTGTTCATATTTTTGAAATTTATATGGCACATTCTTATGTGCCATAATAATGATTCATCAACTGAAGCTTTGGAATAAAACAATTTTCTTTAATTTCATAATCATTATTTCCCATGTCTAAACAGTAAACATTCTCTTTCCTAGGTGTTCTTAGTAGAATCATACTTTCATTAACTACTTCAAACTTAGGATCAAAAATGATACATTCAGTTTTAGTAAAAAGTAATTTGTTCTCTTTATCACAAACTTGAGAGACACTCACCAGGTTATAATTTAATTCTTTAACAAAGAAAACATTTTCAAACATAATTGTACCATTACTGATTGTTCATTTTCCTGTAATTCTTCCACCTCTTGAATTTCTTCCAAATGCAACATAGCCTCCATCATATTCTACATAATCTTGAAGCTTTAGCTTGTAGCCTTTCATGTGCCTAGAGCAGCCACAGTCCAAATGCCATGTATCATCTTTCTTCATACCTTGCTTTCTCTGCACATGAATAAGAGGTTAGTTTCTTTTAGGAACCCAAGCCAAAGTAGTCTTGGGTTTACCTTTTTTATTTACATAAGTAAATCGTTTGAAGTGATATGCAGGTTTCTTTGTCTGTGCATTTGAAGAGTTACTACTGTCAGAGTTACTACTGGTGACTCTCCTATAGTTTCTGTTACTACTGGTGACTCTCCTGTAGTTTCTACTGGCAGTAGTATTTTCTTTGAAATTTGTTTTTTGTTTCTTTTCTTACACATTCCTTGTTACTCACAAATCTGTGTGCGGTCCTACCAAATCTAAGAGGTGTGTTCATGTTTGATCTGTTAGATCTGTTTCTATTAAAGCCAATTCCATTAAGGTTATTTCTTTTGTTATAAAAACAGTCTTCAGTTAAATGATTTGACTTTCCACACACAACACATCTTTTGAAAAAGTTTTGACCTCTTTGATGAGTGACCTTTTGACTCCAGTTCCTCACATTACCTCTCACAGGTAATGCATGTCCCTGTGTGCACATGCAGTTGCATGTTTTGACCTGTAGAATTTGACCAATGTAATGCCAATTTCTTTCTCTATAAACTTGTTGTCTGTTTTTTAGATTTTGATGAAAAGTGGGACCTTGACTAGACTCATAATCACTGGATTTCTCCTGTTGGACAAATTGTTCTTTAACTTTCTCATTGACTCTAGTTTTTGTTAAAAGGATTTTACTTTTCATTGGGTCTGCTTTAGCATGTGTATTGACTTCAATTTCTTCCTCACTAAGTTTTTCACTAGACTCTACCTTAGGAGGAATATAATTGTTGTTATATGGTGGTGACACACTGTTGTACCCAATCCCATTCTTGGTGTTACCATGCACTTGTGATTTAACAATTTGATCAACAGTTTTTGAAGCATTTTCATACTTCTTGATACTAAGCTTAATTTGATCATTTTCAATCTTAATTTCCTGAACTTGTTCTTCTGCTTTGATCATCTTAGCTAGAGCATTATCCCTTTCCCATTTAACAATTGCTAAATCCTCTTGGTATTTTGTTTCATTCTTAACATATGCTTTCACTTGTTGTTCATAACTAGCAATTATTTTTGACAATTCCCTTCTACTTTCTTCTAATTTATGTAATGACTCACAAACAAGTTTATTATGTTCTCTATAATCCCTAACTTGTTTAATGCATGTAGGAGAACAAAGTTCAGTTATTACCTCAGTTGGAATGTCATCTTTAACAATGTCTGCCATATGAGAGCTTGATGTGTGATCTCTTCATTGGCTTGAAAGCTCCAATCAAATTCTAATCCATCCCGAGTAACCAAAGCAGTTGAGTTGGATATTCTTCCTTGATAATTGTTGCCTGAACCTGATGAGTTATGCTGAGATGGCTGCTTTTGATTATCATCTTGGCTGTTTGGACATTCCCTAGCAAAGTGTCCAAGTTTCTTGCAGTCATAGCACCTCACTTTACTTTTATCAAAGCCAGTATTATCACCTCTTCTAACTGCAAAGTTGTTGCTGCCAGTCCTTTGAATGAACCTCCTTGTTCTCACACTTAGCATAGCAAACTTCCACTTTAGATCCATCTCCTCCAGATCATCAACATTCACTTGCTCCAAGTCTTCAATTACTAGTCCAGAATTCTCATGAGTAGCAAAGAAAGTTTCCCTAACACTTTCATCATTCTAATTTCCTTTTGATTCTTTAGATATAAAATCATTTTCAGATGGAGTGCCAGTAGTAGTAACAAAAGATGCATTCTAGGTTGAATAACTTGTTGGTCTTTTAACTTCAGGTTCAAACACACGGAGCTCATTATATAGCTCATCAATCTCCATAGTGTCAAGTGTGTTTCCTTGTTTGTAGCTGACAGTGTACATCGTCCATTCTTCTCCTAAATCTCTGAGAAATTTCCTATTGATGTCATCTTGTGCAGTGTTTACTCCCATGCTAGATAGTTCACCAATCAGCTTGTTGAATATGTCAAAAGTTTGAGATAAAGTATCACCCTTCACAGACGTGAAGTTCTCAAACTGTTTTTTTAACAGATCCTTTTGATTCCTCCTAGTGCTTGTTGTTCCTCCAAATCGTTTCTCCAAGGCCTCCCATAACAGTTTAGCATCAGTATAGTTTCTAAACTGATGTTGATATTCATTAGGAATAGCTATAAGTAAGGTACTTAAAACTTGACATTCATTATGAGTATCTCTTCTTTCTAGCTCAGTAACTGGTTGAGATGAACCTTCTGCTCCTTTGGATTTGAGATCTGGTCCAGGTAGTGGAACAACTTTGGCACCATTATTCACCACTTGCCACATGGAGTAATTGGTTTGAAACATGTACTGATACATACGACTTTTCCACATATCATAGTTTGATGATGTGAGCACAGGAACCCTATTAGCTTGAACGCCTTCAATAAGATCAAACATCTTGAATTGGTTTGTGAAAACCTTGTTAAACGCCTTGTTGGTCGTAGATCTAGAGCAACCTTGTGCTCTGATACCACTTGTTAGGATCTGTCGAACTAGGTTTGTATTTAAACAAACGTGTAGATCTAGATCTATCAACGAAGTTGCAGCGGATCAACACTTTGATATTAACAAGGATCAGTTTATAAGAATATGAATGAATAAACGTTAAACAATGAAGAACACAAGAATTCCACCAACAGCCTCAATCTATTAGAAAAACGTATCTGAATAGACGTATATTTACAACGATATAAGGATCTATATTTATAGACCTTGAGGCTACCCTAGACATAATCGGGTTACAACTCTATCGAAATCTACTTGATAATTTTCTAAATCTATTCCATAATTATCTGCTAACAATACGCTAACATTATCAACAAAACACTAGAAACTTGACCAGTAGAAACTTCATGCACTCCATGCAGTAGCAGTAATAATAGTGTATAGCAGTAGTAATCTTGACTGACTGATGACCAGTAGAAACCATCTTCACCAGTAAAAACTTACATAATGACCAGTATAAACACTCTTCACCAGTAGTAAAAACACTATAACCCAACATGGTTTCTATAATTTTATGAAATTTCACCATTTATCTTTGTTACATTTTCTTTTATTAAACATATATATCTTTAACTTTTAAAGTTGTTACACAAATAATTTTTATTTTGGATACTGTTAACTTTTCATTAAAGCTAACATTTCGGTAGATACACAGTCCTCTGTTAAACTCACATTTGTGTTAAATATAATCATCTTTTTTTTTCGACATGTTTTTTCGGTATCTTTTTTTTGACATTGATTCTCCGGAAAGCGATGCCATAAACACGATGTCGGTAAGTGTATGCAGGAAAATGAGAGATTATGGATGTAATATTAGCTTATTAGCTTATGTAACTTTAATAACCTTGTTTCAAATATTTGGTTAAGCTTATAAAGTTAGGCTTATTAACGAGAGTTCATAAATTTAAATATTATGATTTATGGATTTGTATAAAATTTTCTTTCTTGATTTTATCATAAATTAATAAGCTTAATTCAACCATTTAATAAAATTTAATAAGCTTTTATAAATAGTAAGCGTATAAAATATCATGGTAACTACAATAAGCTTACACAAACACCCCCATAGAAACAAGAGCGATAAATGGTGGAAATTGGTAAAGTAGATTTAAAATTGGTGTTGGGCCTGGAATTAAAATTAGGATTTACGATTTTTAATTTGGAAGAAGCAAGCGGTAATCTGTAGTAACAATTGATTGATTGATATATGGTATTATGAACAAAAAAGGATTAGCGATTCTGTTGCGTTCTAAAATGAGGCCACTTTTCCCTAATTCTACTACTACTACTACTGCTTCTGTTTCTGTATGTTTTTTTTTTCTTCATTATTTGCTCTGTTAATTATCTATTTGATATATATATATATAGTAGTTCTTATAACAGCTCAATTGATATCTTTTCCGGGTAGAAGAAAGTTAACCAATTGCAGTTTCCGCCTTTGGAACAGAACCCCTCAACCAACACCCAAAGGTTTTGTATGCTTAATCACACTATCTAATATATATAACTCCTGTTTTCTTATTTACGCAACTTTTATATACACTTTCAGAGATTTTGGGCTTGTACGGGAATCTATGCACTCACTCATATCAATGAACAAAAAAGAGATATTGGATACTGCATTAACTCAATTCTCACAGGTATTTGTTTATTGTCGTTTATTATGTTGCTACTGTGTGTAAGCAAATACAGTTTTGATCACACATGTCTTAACAAGGATCTGCTGATATAGGGTTATTTTAGTCTTTCTAAAGAAAATCGTCACAAATTATTGCTCATCCTTGCTCGCGAGTATGATCTTAATAGGACTCAAGTTCGGGACTTGATGAAGCAATATGTTGGTCTTGAGATCCCTAGGGGTAACTCTCTTTTTCTTACAATATTGCGTTTTTGTTTTAAGAGATTCAGCTGTAAAAAGATTAACGATCATCAGGTGATGTAACTGATGAGCATGGCCATGAAAAGGAAGGACAACTTTCTGCTTTTTACAGAATCGAAAGAAATTTGAGACACGCCCTTAATCCTATGTATGCGGTTCTATTTGAAAGGCTCAACACACATCCTGGTGGTTTGAAATTTTTGGCCACTGTTCGAGCCGATATTTTATCTATTATCGCGTAAGGTTATGCCCAAAACTATTGGTATTTGATTTCTGAATTTCTTAAAAAACACATGCCGTGTAGGTTGAAAGTGGAATGATCTTTGATGCTTTTACATGCTATATATAGTTTTCTGACATGAATTATGTAAATACTTATAACGTGTAAAAAGGTTAGGAACTATGAATCATAGATATTGTTCTGGGCTTTTTCTGTACTGGTGTCAAAATTGGGGGGTTGTGTAACTAGCGTAATAGGTTTATCTTGAAACGGGTAATCTTTTAGTAGAGGTTGAGTCTGGCCTACCTGCAAAATTTTTTTCTATTTTAAATAAGTTTTGTTTTATATATGATCATAAAAATATATTCTACAATATCAATCTGTTCTTTTTGCTTATAACGTGATTTAGAAGGTTTTAAACATTTAAATGCATTCTGGGTGACTTTCAAACTGTTTGATCCGATCTAAGTTTCCTTTTTAGTCAATTCTTATAGCTTAACCCATTTGACCCGTCCAAGAAAAAGAATAGACCAATATTTATATAGATGGGTCAAAACTGCCTAGGAGTTTCTCTGTTACTAAGTCACGTGGGAGTGTCTTGTACCATATTGAGAAAGATATCAACTTGATTGTACACAAATTTCTTTGTTCCGAGTGCACTCCATTTTGTGTTTTTATTATATCTTTTGTCATGCATTAGCCTGATAGCTTCTGACTTTATGCAAAATGATAATACTTGAGAAGATAATAAGAAAACTGGGTTCCTTAGTTTGTTATATTAAACATTTAGGGATGAAAATGTTGCATCAATACGAGCTTTGGATTCTTATTTAAAAGAAAAGCTTATTACATGGCTTAGTCCGGCCAACTTGGAGCTTCACCAAATTACATGGGACGATCCAGCTTCTTTGTTAGAAAAGATTGTAGCGTATGAGGTTTGCATCTGTTACTTCTTTCTAGTAGAGTTAATCTTGATATTATCTGATATCTTGGTTCCTAATGAACATTCAAATTCACAGGCCGTGCATCCTATCAGTAATCTTATCGATTTAAAGAGAAGGTTGGGAATTGGTCGTCGCTGTTTTGGATACATACATCCAGCTATACCTGGTCAGTCTTCAGATACTTGGATTTTATTTAGATGTGGCAAAATGGAAGGACCTAGTGCGTTATCTAATGTTTCATGACAGTTAATTTTTGTAGGGAGAATTTCATATATGCCACTATTAAAGCCCATAATATCAAATTTACCCACTTATTTTCAAAATATCATATATGCTACTAATAAATTAGAAAATATCAAATATATCCTAATAATTATATTAATCATTAAAAATATATTGAAAACCCTTAATAATTATTAGTATATTTGGAATTGACCTTTATACCCTTTATCATAAACCTGCACATTCACACCTCTTTTCACTTTGATAATTTGATTGACCCTGAAGTTAGCTATTAGACTTCTCCTCACATAAAATCATTCACCTTTCTTATGTCTCTGTCTCTAGAATCGATTGCAACGACCATATTATCGAACACCCAAACATCTATTTTTCATGAATCACTCATGTTTTTTTTTCCGTATGAATCATGTTTGGGTGTTTTATGTTTGTGAAAAAAATGAAGTTGAGGATTTTGTTTCATGAAGTAATCAGGTTTTAGTTTATTAAAATTATCTTGGAATCAATGATTTTTGGGTAAGAAATTTTGGGGGTTTTGTTTGTGATATGAACTTGGTTAATTGATTTTGGCATTTAGTTTGTTACTGAAACATGTTTTTCTTCTTTTTTTCTCTCATCTTTTTTCCAGACTTATTATGTTGTTTAATCGATTGTAATAATGACTTGTATAATTGAATGTTAAATCATCAATAAGATATATAATATGATATGTGAATTTGTGATTATCAATAATAATATAATGATTTATGCGATGAACAAGGATATAATAGTCAATAACCAATTTCTTGTTAACTTTAAAGAATTCTAAATATTTTTTAATAATTAAATCAATATTTTGGGTATATTTGATATTTTCAAAGTTTAGAAATGGCATATAAGATATATTTAGAAAATAAATTGGATACATTTGATATTATGAAGTTTAAGAGTGGCATATATGAAATTCTCCCATGTTTGTAAGGGTCTAAATGGGTCAGATTGGGTTGACCGAAAACACTTTTGTCTATAGTCTGAAGATCTTTTATTATAAGTTACTATTTTGAATGTGATTACAAAAACAATGTGTTACAATACTAATTTATTTTTATGCATAAAGGATTTAAGAGCTTTATGCATCAAAAATAATTTGGGCAACTTTTGTGTGGTTGATCTTTTTGAACATTTGGCAAGTCATTCATAAAAAATACTATAAGTTTCAGAAAACATAACAATAGATTTCTTAGGTTGATTTGTCCCGTTGTGGTAACTCTGAAAATGTTGACCTTTTTACTTTTCAAAAGATTAAAACTAACAACTTTTGTCCCATTTGACACATTATAGATAAAATATAATACAAAAAAGAGATGCATGTAACTTCAAAGAAAATATGAAGTAAAATTTTGTTTAACAAATATGCGTATATCTCGTAATTCTTTCGAATATAATGAATTTAGCCCCCTTATAGAACACAATAACATTTTAGGAATAATGCAATGAACCTGAAAGTTGTAGTAGTCTTTTCAAGTTAAATACATGTCTAGTACTCTAGTAGCTGATCTTCTCCTCAGGTGAACCGCTTATATTTATCGAGGTTGCACTTATGAAGAATATAGCTGGTACCATACAGGTTAATAATCTATTCTTCATCATGAGACTATTTAGCTATTTTCGATAGTAACAAGAAATCAAGAACTTGCTTCATTACAGGAAGTGTTGTGGCATGATCCTCCCACACCTGAATGTGAAGCAACTACTGCGTTATTTTATTCTATCTCATCAACTCAGGTAATTACGGTTTCATATAGATATTATAATAACTATGAAATTTTATTGCCATAAAATGAGTATGATGGGTGTTTATATTTTGGCAGCCTGGCCTAGCTGGAATAAACTTAGGAAAGTTTCTCATTAAACGAGTGATATATCTAGTGAAGAAAGACATGCCAAATATATCTGTAAGTGGCATAACTCGTTTTTGTTTCTTCACTGCAATCCTGATGTTCATTGTTAATGATCTAAGGGACTGCAGTTTCAAATTGTTTTTTGAGAATTTATTATCCATGGTTCATACCTCACTTTATACATATATTTCTCTGTAGAATTTTGCAACCCTAAGCCCTATCCCAGGCTTCATGCAGTGGCTCCTGTCTAAGTTGGCATCGTCTGAGAGTTCTGGCCCCATTTTCTGTGAGAATGTACTAGAACCTCAGGAAGAAAGATCACTGGTGGATGCATATGCGTAAGATGAATTTGCATGCAATCTTATTATATTGTTCTCATTTCCTTATACACTACACCATAAGCAGAAACACAACTTTTTGTTGTCAACCTCAAGCCCTCTGAATATAATTAGTAACAAACATATTCTAGGCATATAAATTAAAAATGGAATGAATTTGGGAATTGGATGTTCGATTGACATTGGGGAAATTAGCCTATTTAGACCATTTCTACTTTCAACGGTTTGTAGTTTGATCTTATATGATGTGAGAGAAATGAAGATATGATTATGGGTCCTATTTTCCTCGTGTGCCAATGTTTTTATGGGGCTAATGAAATGAGGAGTTATGTAAAAAAATCTCTGCAAATAATACCTTAAGATATGTTGGAGGTATATGGCAATACGGTGTTGCACCTTTTACATTCTATTGACTATTACTATGATATTTATATGTCTGAAGCATAAAAAGTCAAAACATTAGAACATTTTTGTTTTACTTATGATCGTTTCTGGTAAAAGAAAATAGATTTAAAAGAAATATCTGTTTCAGGGACTCCACTGCAGGGGAAAATGGCATGGAAGTGTTGTTGCATTTGTTGACCTCTAACAACAATGAGTGGACTCAATCTGATAAACTGATATCTTTATTAGAACCGATTCTTCTAAGACTCTGTTCCAGGTGTGTTTGTAATATCCTTGCCTTTTATTTTTCTGATTCAATGTGACAAGTTGACCTAAGGGTGTCATGAATTTCTATGTGGCAGGCCTTATCTGTTGTATCTTCCGTATATTTGTGATAGTTTAGTAAAGGGCAAACCTACAAAATCTCCCATAAGATGACTAACTTCAAGTAGTTTCACCGGTACTCTTAGTTTAGACTAGTGACTCGATAATTTTTTTTTTGACACATCAGGTACCTTCTACGTGAAAAGAAGAGAGGGAAAGCGCTAGACTCAGTTGCTAATTTCCACTTGCAAAATGGAGCTGTATGTCAAACGAGCAGTCTTACATCTATTTCACTAATTGTTATTTGATATGATGAACCATAGCTAATTTTGTTTTCTTACAGATGATTGGGAGACTAAATTGGATGGCTGATCTGTCAGAAAAGGGCCTTAGTCAAAGTGGAGGAATTATGGTCAATTACATCTACAGGTAACTAGGATAACTCTACTTTTATCTGGGCTCTTCTAAAATTGGGATAAGACTGACCAACCATACCACCTCTGATGTATTCGATAACCTGTAGCAAGGTTTGGAAGGTTCCGTATGAATAGGTCAACTTGGGGTGTGTTTTTATGTCAATTGGGTCAAGTAAAATAGTTTTTCTAAAAGGGGAAACGGTCAACTGGGTCGAATGGGTTGAAGTTTCCTAAAGATTATTTTTTATGTATACTTAAATCGTTTTAATATAAAATTTAGATTGTTTATTTAATAATATCCGTTTGTTAACCATACTAACACATTCCTTGTATATAAAAATGGACAAATATGTGCTAGTGGTCCGCTGCAACTTGACCTGACCCAGTTTGACCAAGTAGAAAATGACATGTTTCAATTCAACCAAAATCTCGACCTGACTATCTTGCCTCCTTGTTATTTACATAATTTTATGCTTCTCATCTTCATTTCTTCTTGCACCAAGTAAACGGAACTCATGTTGCTTTTCTTTTTCATTTTAGAAATACAGAATAGTTAATAGAAATGTATAAGGAAAATGTTAGAAAGCAGAAAAGTGAGTTTCCAGAAGTTATAAAATAGAAACATGGAATTTTTAGTTTTTTACAGTGAAATTATTTTCTAAAAAAGTCTTGTATGAACAGCTTTTCTGTTTTCCGAGTTTTTCTTGATTTTTTTTGTAGAAAACATCTCATTTTTCCACAACTTAATAGCCCCTTAACATTTTGAGTTTGTGGGTGAGAATGAAAATATGATTACGGGTTCATTTATTGATGTGAAGAAGGGTGGAGATTGTACCCAAACACACACACACACACACACACGTTTTTGTTGTCATATCAAGAATTCGTGGAGCTGTATAGAACTAATGATAGTTTTCTATTAAAACATTTTTGCAGTCTGGAACATATTGAAGACTATGCTCAGGCATATTTCAGCACAGGCCATATCCAAGCTTCCCCTGATGTTCGTCACTATATCGAGGTAACATCTTACTTATCATGAAAACCTTTATTTACATGTTATGGTGGGGCTGGCAATCGTGTCGACTCATTTTTTTTACCAAATTTAAGTTCATGTCGTGTTTGTGTCATGTCAAGAATTGCCAGCCTTAGTTTTTGCATTCAAACTCTCTCCCTTACGCTTAATGGAATATTCACGTATATGTGCTTAAGACATTACTTTTCTCCATTTGTAGCCACAGGAGAAAAATGAAGATTCAATAAGTTAGGCGGTACTTGTGTATAGTGAAGATCATATTTCTCATCATACATGTATCTAGATGTAATCAACATGTGTAAGTACATTGAAATATGTTATTTTTATTTATGTAGTGTAAAACGATACTAATGGCTTGCATTACATGAAATGTATATAAACATGATCATATGTAACACTTCAGTGGACAACAAAATAGCATATCATCAATCCGCTAGATGCCCGACCTCAGTCTTCACTTTCTACATGACTTGTTTCCAACACATAATCCCTCATAAGCCTTGTATTAGATTCATCAGCCATCTACACAGAACATAAGTATAAGAAGTACAAAGTTTCTGATGCTTAAGATGATGAAGTACTACTGTCTATAGAAGAGAGGGTTAGCAAAATAGACGGGTCGGGCAGGTTGAACTAAAACACTATTTAACCAATTCCCTTTTAGAAAAATATTATTATTTCAAAAGTACTGTAGTAAAATTCTTCGAATAAAACGAGTACGCAGGTTTTATGCATTAAAAAAAATACACTTTGGAAGACTTATAAACCTTTAAACCCATTTCATGTGTTTCCTTCTATACTTTTATTTGTTAACCTTTTTAACCCGTTTGACCAGCAAGAGATAAAACATAACCTGAACCGACTCATTAATAATAAAATGGGTCTAAAGAGCGACAATCTAATAACCCAGATGACAAACTTTTACCTTCATAGCTAATCGTTCAAGATTATCCCACTCAAAGTCAATCTTGCAGTATGCAGATCGAACCTAAGTAAAATATGTGTAATTAGATTAAACATTCTTGAATTCTAGTACATCCAGCAAAAGAATTAGGCTAACAATGAACAAGATATATGTACCTCTAATATTCTCATGGCTGTGAAGTGAGCGGCATAATGTTAATCGAACAGAACCAATAATAAAGAAAAATCCCAATAGTTAGATCTCTTAACAATACAGTATTTACTCTGTATACAATGCTTTTCTTTTGCAATATGGCAAGTGTTCTTAAATAAGAAAAATAAGAAAATAGATATTATGTATAAACGGAAACATAGGATTTCATATGATTTGCATGTCAAACAATACTTCCCATGTTCCGGTATAAAGGTTGATTTAGTTATTTTTTTTAACTTTTCATAATGTTCGTTGTAGAGGTGGCAAAATGGGTTGTCCGGGTCATTTAATTGTGCAGCTCATTTAATGATTTATTTTTATTTTTTTTTGTTAATTCAGAGGTAGGGAAGATATGGAGCACCTATGGTTTTGTGTCTTGATGATTCACGCATTAGCGCTGCACAAAACTTATCGCCGTCATTCAAAGAGTGTGTTTCCGTAAATTCCATCAAATCCTTATGGGCTTCTGTATTATAACTCTGTTCTGTCAAACTACAAGTTAAATCAGATGTTGCATTTATTTTGACTTTTGCAGTCAAACAAGTCATAATCCAAATCCAAATTATCATGAATTTTTAAACTTATTTGGTTGTTTAAAATCTTAACCAACAATTAGTTTATATCTACTCCAATAAAATACCTATGTTAAGTTTAAAACCAAATAGATTTGAAACAAAATTTGTTTCCTAAAGGTAAACTTATTTGACCAAAAAATTCAAACATGTATAGATTTTACCTGAAGCTGTGCAGTAACAATCCTTACGGCAACATACGTAAAGAAATTGTGTAGGTTCTTTGCTGCTTTGGCTTCTGGTGAAGCTTCTCCAAAACCTATTAATGGACAAAATCATAAATTCAAAATCAATTCACAAATTAAAGTTTTCTAGCTTATCGAGATATC
Organism: Senecio squalidus; assembly: GCA_910822075.1. Lineage (NCBI taxonomy): Eukaryota > Viridiplantae > Streptophyta > Magnoliopsida > Asterales > Asteraceae > Senecio > Senecio squalidus. The sequence continues at coordinate 23,545,665 of CAJVGC010000508.1, forward strand.
GAATTTGGGAGGGAAAGCCCACCTGAGACATACATCTTTTGACAATTTGAAATGGTGATGTGAGATGATCTTTGCTTCCATGGTTTGAAACCAAAAGTTCCAATGGTTGTTCTATGAGGTTTATTATAATAGGAAATAGAGAAATGAGATAGTGAGAAAATAGTTGAGGATTCCATGGACAACAAAAAAGATGAAGAGAATTTGAAAGATTGAGCTTGCTATATTTCTCAACACTCATTTCATATATCATAAAGCCCCACTTTGGCCATAAATATCTAAACGCTCTTCAATTTCTTTCATTTATAATAGAACACTAGCTTATAGCCCGTGTGATACACGATATTAAATACCAAAATCTGTAAAAAAAAAAAAGTATGAAAAGTTCAATTACTCGAGTAAAGTAGACAACATATCAATGGTGTTTTTATATATCAGAAAGTTGTCTAAATAAACAGTCTAATTAATCACGAAATATGCATTTTAATTATTTCCAAATGAGCTAAAAGAATAAACATACACTAATAAAAATATATACACATTCGACATCAATCTGAGATCTAATGAAACAAAAATATTTAAAGTTTAGAGAGAGAAAAAAGGGCGAATATTGATTAACCATAAATTAAAGTAAGACTAAGATCTATTTGACAGTATTAGTAGGAAAATTGGTGGCATAATCTTCCTTCCATGGGATGTTTTCTTTTTCCAAGAATAAATCAATTGCATATTAAATTTATATTAAAACATTTAAAATTATTTAATTGAGTATGACATCATTATTGCTATAAGCAATCCTTGGTAGATAGTCTTAAAATTCGCCACGTCAGCTAAATAATGTCAGCGGAATTCCCCTTTATTAGATAGAAAATATTAAATTCTACAAATAGCTTGTTAATCATAGGTAATGGGACTATAAATAATGATTTTTTTAAAGCAATGCTTATTAATGTATAATACATGTGTCTTAACTAATTAAACACAATTCCGATGACAATGTTTAGCAAAATAATAAATTTATTGTTATTAATCCGTTTATTGTACCAAAGTCGAGTCATTTGTTAATAAGGAGATGAATTTATAGTGGAGGTCTTAGCTTGAAATATTGTCCTATATATGATTTACCTTTTTTAGAGAGAATGTCAAAAATCGTCCTTGTGGTTGGTCACTTTTTCACATTTCGTCCTTTTTCGAAAAAATTATCAACAACGATCCTTTTGATACCTTATTTTGTCACCCGTGATCCTTTTTCACCTAAAAAGACTATAATACCCTTTTTTATATTTTCTGATTTTTTACTTTTTAATTACACTCTCTCACACACACATACACACTATCCTTGTCTCTCTCTCACACACATATAATCTTCATCATCATCAAACACATATTTTATCTACCTCCTAAATTCATCTTTTTTTTTTAAAAGATCATAACTCATAATCCCTTTTTCTTGTTTCATCATCAACAAAAAAGACATCATATCACAACGACCTCTTCCACTATAATCATGAATTCATCCCTAATCCCTAATCAATTTATCATCAAACCCGTCACCATCATGAATGACAACGGCCACCACTATCAACGGCGAGGACCACCACCACCATCAACGGAGACGACTAGTCCTCCCTCCCTTTCTCCCGCAATGAATCTTCGATATCTGTATCAAATCCACCACCATCGCCTCCTTCCAACGTGAGCTGGGTTTGAAAACGAAAAAGTTTAGTGTTTTATTTTTCCAACCTATTTGCGTTTTGATTACAGAATGGGCTTTTCGGTTTCATGAATGTTCAAGAGTTTTGTTAATATATATATATATATATATATATATATATATATATATATATATATATATATATATATATATATATATATATATATATATATATATATATATATATATATATATGTATATATATATATATATATATATATATATATATATATATATTTTTCTTACATTTTCCAGATTTGTTTGGGAATTTTTAATCCAAATTTGATTTTTTTTTTCCCTTCATATTTGTGTGTTTATATGTTCCTTTGTTGATTTAATATATGACAACAAATATTTGATGGTGGATTCGAAAGATGGTGGCTGATGGAGCAGTTGTGTGGTGGTGGTTAAAATTATGCTCTTGATTTAGATAATTAAAAGAATAAAAGCATATATGAAAAAGAAAACATAAAAGGTCATAAAAGAAAAAGTATTATAAACAAGAAATATAATTAAAAGTTGATAAGAAAAACAAATAAAAGGGTATTTTGGTCTTTTTACGATAGGAAAGGACCACCGGTGATATAAAAAGAAACCAAAAGGATGATTTGTGCTAATTTTTTCGAAAAAGTGACTAACCATAAGGACGATTTATGACATTCGCTCCCTTTTTTATATTGATCATAAAACTAATTGTGGGACGTCTACCGATGACAAACATATATATACCATTATCAAAAATCAAACAATAAACATCCAACAATCATACAAATATTATAAAGAGTAAATTATACCGTTGGTCCCTATGTTTGAACCCAAATCACTAGTTCGAGGATTTTTTCGAAATAATTATACCATTAGTCCCCATTGTTGTAAATCTGTTACACTGGTGGTCCATTTTTCAAACGTCCGTCTATATTTGACGGATACATGGTCACGTGCCCTCCACACGAGGGCATTAAAGTCTTTAACCATCCTCTTTCACCTTTTTTCTTTGTTATTAGCACCAACAGTCATAATTTTTCTTCAAAACCTCCCACTTCAAATACTTTTTCCCCAATTTAGCAAACCCTAGAATGTTTCCTTCTAAATTCTCCAAAATTGTGTAATTAATACAGCGAAAAAGAGATGGCCGGTGAAGGACCAAGTTACGGTAAGGCTCAACTACGTTAATTTACAATGACCTTCTAATCTCCTAAATTTATACCATTATAATAATCGTAACTGAACTTGTGTTTTTTTTTAAATGTAGATGGAAAACGTATTATGTGTTCATTAAGGCTCAACTACGGCGGAACGTTTACAGATTTTCCTGAAGGTCATACATGGGAGGTACTACTCAAGTCGTTGATAATGTTGATATGGATGAGTTTTCAGTAATTGAGTTGGATGCGGTTATGAGACAATTAAGGTATGTTGATGGGTTACCAAAATTCTACTACTTTCTTAAACTTGGAAGGGATTTAGATACAAGACTTGTAGCTTTAGGCAATGATTTAGATACACTATATATGGCTGACTTTGTTGTAGAACATAATCTTATTGACATCTATGTTGAATATGGATTGAACAATGTTAAGACATATTTCTTACCTACAAATCCAAGTAGTGTTGTCTTAGAGGAAATTGAGGAACCTATTAGGGAAAAAAGGAGTACCCCATGTGCTAGGACCCTTTTTTTGGAGTGGAATGAACCAAATACTATTGATGAAATTGAGGAACGTGTAAGTCAAGTAATTGAACCAAATCCAAGTAGTGTTTGAACCAAATGCAAGTGAACCTATACATGAACCTACTATTGATGTGAATGCCAGTGAACCTATACATGAACCTACTATTGATGTGAATGCCAGTGAACATATAGATGAACCTACTGTTGATGTGAATGTTAGTGAACATGTATATGAACCAGTTATTGATAATGAAATCATAGTTGATGTTGACAATGTGCACGATGGACCTAATATTGAATTTACTTTGTTTGAGATTGCTAAGAGTGTAGGATATGGGAGTATTGGAAGTAACATTCAACTTGAGGAAAACACAGTCATTCAAGATGACTTAGATGTTCTGGATAATGAAGAATTTGAGGGTGATTCAGGTTCAAAGGGTGATATTGATCATATTAGGAAAAGAAAGTTAAAACAGCTGAGAAAAGATAAGAACAAAGTTGATGCTAGTATGTAAAAACACTTCTTTTATGTAGGTCAAAAATTTGGTAGTTCTACTGAGGTCAAAGAAAGGATTAGGTTGCATTCAATTGAAACAAGAACAGAGAGTGAGAGCTATATGCATATATAGGTGCACAAAAAACCGGTTATGTTAAAAAACCGGTTTTAAACGGTTAAATAACCGAAAAATCACAAAAACCATAACCGGTTCGGTTAAAAAAACGACCGGTTATATATTAACCGGTTATTGGAAAAACCGGTTTAGGTTTTTTCGTCGGTTTGAGAAAAAACCGGTTACAACCTTGCACGTCTATATGCAGAGGTAAAACACCCATTTTTGGGCCTTCTTGTCAAACAGTGAAATCTGGGCCCAGAAGTCCAACAGTGAAAAGCCAAATGAGAAAAGTGGGCCACCTGACACATGTTTAAATAATGAAAGTGGGGGACAAGATAATGGTGGTAGTAGCAAGGAGACAACAGTAAATGTTCAAGAGATTAGCTGCCTTTGAATGGTGTATATTCATAAACTAAAAAAGACATCTACTTGGGTGGTTTGAACACAGAAAGAGGAACATCATTGTCTACAATCTAGAGAAATCAAAGCATGCACATATGATTTTCTCTCCAAACAGATTGTAGATCGAATAAAAGGGAATCCTGATATACCATTTAGAGCAGTTAAATATCAACTTGAAAAACAGTTTGAGTTAGGTGTGTCTTTTATGAAAGCTTTCAGGGCAAAGAGTCAAGCAGATAAAAAAATCAGAGGTGATTACAAGCTCCAATATACAATGTTGAGAGATTACATCTTGGAGTTACAAACCACCAATCCTGGAAAAACTGGTAGGATAGAAGTCCAAAGTTGTACTAATACTCATTCTGCAACCAGAATATTCAAAAGGATATATGTGTGTTTGGGGTCATTAAAACAGGGGTTCAAAGCTTGTCAAAGATACTTTGTTGGTGTTGATGGTTCTTTCATGAGGGGTCCATTCCATGGGCAGATCTTATTAGCTGTTGGTATAGATGGGAACAATGGAATCTATCCATTTGCTTTTTCAATTGTGGAAGCTGAAAACCTCAGTTCATGGACATGGTTTTTGGAGTGTCTTGGTGAAGATTTGGGATTAAACAGGAACACCAATTTCACTTTCATAAGTGATAGAACAAAGGTACAATCTCAGCTTTAATATGTTGTGTTCATTTATGAAATTACTAATATAATGTATATGTGTATTGTAGGGTGTTCTCCTAGCTTTGGCAAAGGTTTTTCCAAGAGCAAAACATAGATCTGTCTCATACACATTCATGGCAACATGAAAAGGACATGGAATGGAAAAGATTTTAAAGATCATCTTTGGAGATGTGCTACTGCCACAACTTTTCAACATTTCAACAAATCTATGGATAAATTCAAGGCATATAATCCAGCTGCACATCAATGGTTGTCTACGATCCCACCAATGCATTGGTCCAGGTCACACTTTTCAAGTTAGTACACAAGTATGCTATTATTGTTAATATGCTAAGTTTGTTGTAATTGTTTTAGGCCAAGCTCACACTGATATATTGCTAAACAAAATGTGTGAGGTTTTTAATGGTAAAATTGTTGGTGGTGGAGACAAGCCCATCATCACTTGTTTAGAATATATTAGAGAGTATTGTATGCTAAGAATATTATATGTCATATCTGCCATTGAGAAGTGCATAGGCCCTTTAACACCAACATCAACTACTTTGCTTGGAAACATTAAAATAGAGGCCGTTGAGTACACTGTTTTATTTAATGGGGATCATAAGTACCAAGTATGTGGACCTTGGAATGACCCGTGTGTTGTTTATTCCCAAAAAAGGATATGTACTTGTAGGAATTGGGAGATTACTGGTTTACCATGCAAGCATGTTGTTGCTGTGAATTGGAATATGGTGATCAACAAAGTGAAAACTGGAGTTATTGAATCTTGGGCTCATCCTTGCTACTGGTTGGAGACATGGAAACAGGTTTACAGTTACAAAGTTCAACCAATTAATGGAAGCAACATGTGGTTTAAGTCTACAGTCCCAACAACACTCAAACATCCTTTCCATCACAAACAAGTGGGAAGGACAAAGAAGAAAAGGTGGATGGGGCCTGATGAGAATGAACCTATTGTGAAGGATGGAAAGCTGTCAAGGGCTTGGAGGAGTGTAATGTGTTCAAACTGTGGTAAAAATGGACATAACAAAAAAACTTTTCTTGGCCAAGGTGGGACTTAAGGTACTGCAGATGGGACTCAAGGTACTGTAGGTGGGATTCAAGGTGCCAAAGGTAGTGCAAGTGGAAGTGAAGCTGCTACAAGGGGGACTCAAGTTGCAGGAAGTAGGAATGAAGCTAGTGGGAGTCAAGCTGTTGGAATTCAAACACCAAAGTGGACTAAGGGGAAGATAAGAGCAATTGTTTCACCAAAATGAAGGTAGTGGTAGTTTGTAATGGTTTGAATTTAGTCTTTTGGTAATGTACTGAATTTGAATAAATTGGTCTTTTGGTAGTTTGTAATGGTTTAAATTTGGTACTTTGTAATGGTTCAATATGTAATGGTTAACCACTATGGTACTTATGTAATTTGTGTTTTGGTCATTTGGTTTTTGTTGGTAATTCATTTGGTACTGAAACTGTATGTTTGTATTTTCGTACTTTTATTTTTTTGTTAGTCATTTAGGTAATTTACTAGCAACCTAATAACCATTGCCAAAGAATTTGTTACATTGTCAAATTGCCAATATTAAAGTTACACTGCCAAATTGCTAAACAATTTTTATTGCCAAAGTTAAAGTTCCATTGCCAAATTTATGAGTTACAATTACTGAGAAACAGTGAAAAACCAAAACACTACAAAGAAATCCAACTAACAACTAAATAGTGCTTCAATCTTCGAGATTCAACTTGAGTTGCAATGAGATCGGTTTCAAGTGTGTTTTTTGCCCTCAACAAACCATGTATGATCATCACTGATCTATACACATTGGGGGATCAAATCAACCTACAAACCTGCAAGTAGATCCCTGTTCAAAAAAAAGAAAGATATTAGGGTGTGGATCAAACCTACCTACCTAAAATGTAAAAGCTTACCGGTTGTGGACAAGTGTAAATTCGGCGGCCAAAGTTTTGTGATGTCTACGAAGTTTCCGTCAAATAGAAAAGGTGTTAATAAAATCGTCGGTTAGGGTTTTGGTGGGAGGTTTTGAAGAAAAATGATGACTGTTGATGTTAATAACAAAGAGAAAAAGTGAGTGGGGTTGGTTAAAGACTTTAATGCCCTCGTGTGGAGGGCACGTGACCATGTATAATATAGACGGACGTTTGAAAAATGGACCACCGGTGTAACGGATTTACAACAATGGGGACTAATGACATAGTTATTTCAGAAAAAGGCTCGAACTAGTGATTTGGGTATAAATATAGAGACCAACATTATATTTTACTCTATTGTAAATTTGAAGTATTATTATCAATTAATTAGTTATGGAAAAACTAACGACAAATTACATAAGAGTCCATATGGTATGATATAAATTGTAATTATGTCCAAGGGACTAGCACGGGGAAATGGTCTAGTCTATAATAATTACAACATCGAGCAGTTGTTATAACATATGTTTATGATGTAATATTATTTAGAGTAAATTACATATATGAGCCCTTCGGCTTGTTCAAAATATTTGAATTTGTCTCTACAAATAAAAATTACATAGATGATCTATCATTCTGAAACTAATTGTATAAACCCTCTAAGTTTTAGATCATTCATATAAATTTGAATAAAAAGTTTTCTCAAATGGTCCTAAATTTGGATTATTTATGGAACAAATTTCAGAAATATTGACGATATATATAAATTTTGACCATTATAATGAAATCCACATCTTTGAACAAATTAGAAGGACCATTTACATAATTTGTTTTTTTTAGAGTAAATTACATAATTGGTCCCTGTGTTTGTTTCAATTTAACGGGTTCAGTACCTGGGTCGAAAATCGTCCGGGTTCAGTCCCTGGGTCATCAACTTGGCTACAAGAATAGTCCCTTTGTCACTTAAAATGACTAAAATACCCTTAATAAATAAATATTGAATAAACCAAAACCAAAAATCAATCCCAAAAAATCCAAACCACCAAAAATCAATTAATTTTTACCCAACCCAAATCAAAAATCAATTTCCAATTTCATCAAATTCAAACCCTAAATTTTCAATTTTTCTTCAATAATCATGAATAATTTTTCTTCAATAATATAGTTAAAAGTTTAATTTTCGTGTTATTTGTAGGCGAAGTGACACAAGAAGTTCACAATATCCAAACAATTCCATAACAAGATTTTCGCCAATGAGTGTTGATGAAGAAAAAGTTCAAACGATTGATTCTTCGTTAATGAATCATGAAATGAAAATTACTTTAAATCTTGACAAAACAATAACAAAACCACCACCACCTGTTTATTTCACTGGATATACCCTTCCTCGTGTCCATCCATGTGAAACTTTCTCAATGCCGCCTCCACCAGCAGACAAGAAAAGAACAGGCCCACATCGTAAGTTTTCCATATCTTACCCTTCAATTACACTTTTTTGCTTCTATGTTGAAATTTTATGTTTTTTTCTGATTGCCAGCATGCCCGGTGTGTTACCTTCCTGTGGAAGAAGCTCTTTCATTAATGCCAAATTTCCCCTCGTTCTCACCAGTTCTTCAAAATCTGACTTATATTCATGAAGAAAATCTAACTAAAAGCGAATTTGGGGGTTCAGAACTCGGTGGATATCCTTCTTTGATGCAAAGAATCGATTGCAGTCGGGGATTGATTTTTGTCATGATTATTGAAGAAAAATTGAAAATTTACGCTCTGTTCTCGAGCTTAAAATTAAAGGAAAGGAAAGTAATGTAAAGAAAAGAAAAGTAAAGGAAAGGAAAGTATTTATTTTACTTTACAATCACCCCAAATATGGCCGGATTGTTTTATTGAATAAAATATATAAACTTTACCTCCTAATCCTTTCCTTTCCTTCCTTAAAAAAAACTTGAGAACACAACAATTTATTTATTTCCTTTCCTTTACATTCATTTACCCTCAAAATAAAACTTGAGAACAGAGCGTTAGGGTTTGAATTTGGGGATTGATTTTTGATTTGGGTTGTGTTGTGTAAAAATTAATTTATTTTTGGTGATTTGGATTTTTGGGGATTGATTTTTGGTTTTGGTTTATTACATATTTATTTATTAAGGGTATTTTAGTCATTTTAAGTGACAAAGAGACTATTCTTGTAGCCAAATTGATGACCCAGGGACTGAACCCGAACGATTTTCAACCCAGGGACTGAATCCGTTAAATTGAAACAAACATAGAAACCAATTATGTAATTTACTCTTTTGTTTATGTGCAAATTAGTTGTATGTTATCTAGTCTAGTGGAAATATATGTTAATGAGTTTTATATATTTCGAAAAGTTAGTTTCCTTATGGTTTTATCAATCAATTAAAAAGTAATGAATTATATAATGGAATCCCTATATTATATATAAGTAGCAATGTATATAAAGAATAAATAATCATAAACAAAATTGAAGACAAGAAATGATGAGGTTATACATTTTTGCACTTGTTAATGATTTATTCTTTTTGCTATCAAACAAAACATACATGTAATCAATTTCATTTTTCACCTTTTCTTTAATATTATAGCTAATCTCTCTCTCTCTATCTCTCTCAAACACACAAATGAACAATATATCAAAGAGAAAGAGACATATACTAGAATTGGGGTATTGGTTTATGTTCTTCATCGTCAAAATTGAATCCAAGTGTAGCAATGGTTGTGAACTTGCTTTAGGATCATATTATGTTGCACAAGGATCAAATCTTAGTTACATAAGCAAGATTTTTGGCCAATCAATCCCTGAAATCCTCAAATACAATCCTCAAATCTCAAGAGGCGATAGCATTGAAGCCGGCACCAGAATTAATGTCCCCTTTACATGTCTATGCTTGAATGGTGATTTTTTAGGCTATACCTTTAAATACCAAACACAAGTTGGTGATACTTATGGTAAAGTTGCTACTCAGTTTTTTGCAAATCTTACTAACGAGTATTGGATCCAACGTGTCAATTGGTTTGAACCAGCCTTAATACCGGACTTTGTTAATATTAATGTAACGGTTAATTGTACATGTGGTAATAGACATGTTTCAAAGGGTTATGGGTTGTTTACAACATACCCTCTTCGACATGGACAAGATTTGTCGTCTTTAGCTTTAGAGTCAGGCGTCGCGACAGGGGTGTTGGAGCGATTCAATCCCGGAGCTAATTTCAGTTCAGGGTCAGGAATAGTGTTTGTGCCTACCAAAGGTTAGTTAACTTTTCAATTGAGGTAAGAAAAGCTTATAGCTAATATCTTAAAATGCCTTATATTTTACCACCTTTAATTGTTCTTGCATTAAACTTTACATCAATGAAATACAAGGAAATGTTACATTGTATAATTGAGAATTACTTTAAGTCATCATAAAACCGATGTCACAGTTTTAAGAATTTTGACTTTTATTGTTAAAAACATGTGAAAACGATAACTTTATGTATTTTAATAAGATGATTGTTTTACTCGACAAAAGGATACTAACAAAAATGTGAAATTGATAACTTGTATTTTTTATAAGTTTCAACTTAGTTTCGAGTGCATAATAAAAGTATGAACGTCGTTTTGTGAAACCAATAATGAGTTATATATAAAAGAGTTAATTACACGGATGGTCCTTTTCTTCTTATTCAAATGACACTTTTCGTCCTATTTTCTAAAAAATTAAATGAATAGTCCTTTATTTTGAATTTATGTACATGGACAGTTCGTTAGTTCGTTAGGACTGTCCATGTGCATAATTGATTTAACATTAACGGACTAAATGACTGTCCATGTGCAGAAATTCAAAATAAAGAACTATCCATGTAATTTTTCAGAAAATATGATGAAAAGTATCATTTGGATAAGAGAAAAAAGAACATCCGTGTAATTAACTCTATATAAAATGATTATGATTTTTAAAATTAATCTAAGTCCCTTTATTTTTTTTTGAATAAATTGAACAATTTAGTGTTTTTTTTCAATATTTATTAAGTCAGTTTAGCTGCTTTTTAAAACAATCAAACAATTTGTTTGTTTTTTGAAAGACAAATTTTAATGAAGGTAACAAAAACTAATTTTAAAAGGAGTGTGTGTTTAATTTTACTAAGAAAAAGGAGTTTGTAAATTTGTTAATCCCCGTGAAATTAGTTTAGTTAAATAGATTACATTTTTAAATTGATGACCGTTGGTAATTTCGGGTTAGATTCATTAGCAATTTTAAATTTCACTTGTTCTTCCCAAATTACTTATGTCTAATCCGTGCACTGCTCGGGTTTCGGTATGTAGCGAAACTTTGAAAATTAATATTGGTAGAGCCACAATATGATTTTTTAATATTTTTAAGCGACCGTTTAAGCTAAGAATTTTAGTATTAAAGGTCATAAGATATCTATCGTTTGGGTCAAAATTTTGAGGTTCTTCAAGCCATTCATAATCCGTTAATAGTTTCGTCACGGTTGTGGGTTTGTTTTTAAATATTATAGACTCCTTAAGTTATATGTGCCCTACATGAAAGAATCAGGATCACCTATTCAGAACTTTTAAAGGCCTTTAGATAAATCACCAAAATGTTGATTATTGTTGGCATATTTTGTTGATTTTGTTTCGATGTTTACTACTTTCATAGTATTTATTCAATTCCCTACTCTAGTGATAAGGGCTATAAACTTATATAGTACATGGTTCTCTCAACTAAACGGTGCTAATCCATAAATACCTCGTAAGATGTGTTTTATGTACCTATTTTAGAGGATCATTAATATAATTACTACAAAATAATTACAAATAAATAAAATTGTATGCACTACTTTATAAGTTAATTTTTGTATATGTCACAAATGTTGTTTGATATAGCCATGAAAACTAATCTATACTATATGTAAAGTGTTTATATAATTGTTGAATTATAGGTAGTAAAATTACTATATTAGCATTCATTTATTTTATTAATTATAACTAATAATTAATTTATCATTACACCTTTTTTTAAAAACAAATCTTTTCAAAAACACACCAACTCTCAATTATAAAATTTATAAAATAAATCCAATAAATAAAGATTTAAGTTTCTTTTTACTATTTATAAATTGTTTGCATTTCTTTATATTCCCAAATAAAACTTGTAACATACACGTCAATATCATACTCAAATCTTTTATAACAATTTTTAATATAATTTTATTGAATAAAAACTTTTAGTCCCCGCAATATCGCATGAGTTTTTTGTTAGTTCATAGTGAAGCAAATTGCTAGCCTTTAGTCTTTCAACATTGTTCCTAATTAATATAAAAAATTTCTATCCATAAATTTATTAAATAAACTCAAATTTCTCTTAAATTAAATGTGTATTAAATGTAATATTTAGTATAAAATGAAAGTTTTACTTTATTTATTAGTTCAATTAATAATTAATCATATGACGAGTGGACAAATGTTAAAACATCCCATTATATTATTTATAGTGATAAATATTGAGTTAAAGTGATCGAAATATAACTTACTTTTTCTTTTTCTTCATTTTGGTATTTATATTTTTAAAATCGGGTATCTAATTAATTCGTAGCACAAAAACTCAATAATAAGTCAAAAGTACGAGTAACTAAAAATCATAAAATCTTTAAAGTAGTTACTCACAAAGATAATTTACGGTGATGTAAATAATTGTCTGTAAAAGCACATATACCTAACTAAACAAAGTACATATATAACACATATAAAAAAAAGTACGTTATATTCGGATTCATGTTTGTTTGGTTTATTCGTTTTTTTCCAAATAAAGTTAAAACCGAGAACCGAATTTATATGAAAAAGTCGAACCAAACCAAACCGAAAACCGAATCAGAATTCGATTCGGTTTTCGGTTTTAACCAAAAGAGCCGAATTGCATAAAAAAAAACTATTTTTATTGTAGTTTGTAATATATAATCAATCCTCAATGAGATAATTTTAATCATTATAAAAGTCTAATTAAACATAGAAGGATACAAAAACGTAAGTAGATTACAAAAATAAAATAATTAACATGTTAATTATTAAGTAATAGATGGTTTTGTCTAATCAAACAAAGGATCAAGATATCAACTAAGATGTCATTTCGGTCACAATCGACTAAATTTAAAGTCCGAACAGATTTGAAAGGAGAAACGATGAGAGTTGGGAGTTTTTTGAGTACTCCTTAACATACTATAATTATTAAGTTAGAAATATATTTTTTTAAATTACTAAATATATATACAGTTTTCGGTTAAAACCGAATTCAAATTTCCAAAATCGAGAACCGAATTCTAGTTCGATTTTGTTTAAAAACCGATCCGGAAACCGAATTCAGAATCAGTTCGGTTTTAATCGATATTTCGGTTCGGTTTGGTTTCAATTTTCGATTTATTCGGTTAAAAATCCAACCATGAACACGTCTAATGGATACAAGAGATCTGACAAAGAATGAAATAAAATAAAATAAGTATAGTAACACATTTTTAGCTATCAAATTCACCAAATGAAAGATATACAAAACATTATAGTACCACATATAGGACTGTTCACGGTCTAAGAACTGACCGATAACCGGAATAGAAAGAAAATTTAAACCGTAACCCGGACCGAAAACATTATAACAGTTTGGTTCAAGATCGGTTTCCGAACAGGTCGGTTCCGGTTAAAATCGGACCGGTAAAATAAAAAATGCAATTCGTTTTTAGGGTAGTAAAATGGCTCGAGCTCAAGTTTAAACCCGCTATATCATTCTAATATTCAAACCATAATTTTCTACAGCTAATATAGTAGCAATTTGTTTTCAATACACATTGAAAAATTATATAATTAATGCAGACTACTAAAGTACTAATTAAATTAACAATGTTTGACTAATTTAATAATTAATAAAAATAATTGGCTTGTATGGCAATAAAACATTATTGATTAAAAATCCAAACTGATGTAACATAATCAGAAAACAAAAAGTAAAAAGCAAACTTTAAACACTTATGTAACTCATGACTAATGTTGATTAATGAAGATTTATAATTAGGTGTAATATGCTTCCTGTTGACTAAACTATGTATGAGTTTGCTTTAAACTGAACCGTATATGTGACTAAAGGAAACAAAATATGTATGATAGTTGAAAAATGATTTTAATCCGGTTCGGTTCCGAAAAGTATAGTCGATTTTTAACCGGACCGGACCGGTAACGGGTTTCGAGCAAATATCTAAACCGTAGACCGGACTGGATGTGAGCGGTTCTAACCGGTTTCGGTTTGGTTCTGGTTCTTTAACATTCTTCCTAGGCACAAAATGTTAACAAATGAAACCGCACACCACCATGCTTAAACACTTGCCAAAATAGTTACCTCTTTCTCCATATATGATACTTGACCTAAACAAAATTAAAAAGTCATACTCATAGTCGGTAAATGGTGTCAAACACTAGAGTTTAATCACCCTACTAATGAGTGGCAAAACATAGTTAAGTCTCAACTTGATGCTACTTCTATATATCAAATTTCTAGTTTACATTTGTTTGTGTTATAGCATATGATCGTTAAATGTCATCAAAGACGAATGTATCGCATATATTTTCCACCCTAATCTCTCAAAGCCAGCCAGACATAGTTTCTTATATTCATATAACAAATGTCCCTTTTCCGTGTGACTCTGATGATCGGGTTCTCTAAGTCATAGGTTTGTCTCTAATCTTACTTCACATGGACTGATTATTCAGACGTTACTATGATAAGTAATGTATGTTGGGGAAATAATAATTATAACGAGTTAAGCATACCCGTGGGTGGTCAAGTAAATGTGATAATATATACGGAATGAATGAAACATCATGTCCGATTACCTTATAGTTTGCAAGATAATCTAAGCCAAGTTTTCTTGTTAGAATATAAAAATTCAAAAATGTGGTGTAACTTTTATTTTATAGTCATGTTACTTCTTCTCACATATCGAAAGCTTAAACTATCATGACTTGTTGCATAATCTGTAAACTGTGGAAGCAGGAGGAACTTCACGTGTTTAATGGTTTTACTTGCCCGTTTATTATATAAAGTCATGAAGTTCTACCCTTTTTTTCTTATTACAGATCAAAACGGAAGTTTTCCACCTTTAAAGACGAGGTAAACACTAACCCCGTTCATGTGTTTTTATTTATGGGTGTGTTCTTTTTTCTGATTTATCCATTTGTCGTTTGCAGCACAAAAGGTTGTTTTCTTTGACACTCAGAATTTTTACATCTCAAACTCAAATGGGAAATGTCAACTGATTGTTGATGTTATGTTTGTGTGTGTTACTCGGTGTGGTGGGTGGTGAAGCAGGTTTATCTGGTGGTGCCACTGCTGGTGTATGTGTTGGAGTGGTTGCTGCCTTTCTTTTTTTTGGCATTTGTATCTACTTTGGCTTTTACCGAAGGAAGAGGGTCTCTCAAGGATCATTGCTAGATGAAAATGTAACCGAGCAAGTTCATGGTAATTCTAGTAATACTTGGTTTGTTTTTATTTAAATTAGAGATTTAAGTTACTGTAAACACTTTAGATATGTATATTACTCTTTTGTGGATTCAGGTGGTTCAGGTAGCAACTTGGGAAGAAGCACCGGTTCTGGTGGTGGTGGTATAATCGTGGACAAGTCAGTAGAGTTCACGTATGACGAGCTTTCCAAGGCTACCGATGACTTTAACCTGTCTAATAAGATTGGTCAAGGAGGTTTTGGTGTTGTTTACTATGGAGAGCTTAGAGGCGAGGTCCATGTCTTTAAAGTTCTCATTTCATCTCATACAAACGTCAAATAACTTGTTTACGTTAAAGATTTTGATTTTGTTTTGGTGTTGGACAAGGGCAGAAAACTGCAATAAAGAAGATGGATATGAAAGCATCAAAAGAATTTCTTGCTGAATTGAAGGTGTTAACACATGTTCATCACTTGAACCTGGTAATTTCTTATAATTTATGCAAAAAAAAGAAAAAACGTGCTTTCAAATATATATTAAGAGTGTTTCAAATTCGGATGAATATTCATATTTGAGATATCAAGTATGAATGAGAAAATTATAATTTTGCAGGTACGTTTGATAGGATACTGTGTGGAAGGATCATTGTTTTTGGTATATGAATTTATTGAGAATGGAAATTTGAGTCAACATTTGCGTGGTTCATCGGGTAAGGAGACATCAGTCATATGAAGCAAAGTCCCTCAAATTGGAGGTGGCAAAATGGGTAGGTTAGGTACGGGTCGAACTGATTAATTTTTGGTTCGAGACAAAATGGAACAAGGTCAAGTTCACACGAGCCACTAACACTTTTTTTTATCCACTCTTTCTAAATGCTCTAACTATAGTAAACTATAGTAATACAAAAATGATCTCACTTTTTATAAAGATCGATTTAGGAGGTTTTTATGCATTTAACTTGGATGACTTTTAACCATTCGACTCTTTTGAATCGTATCCTTTTTGGATAAATTCTTTAACAAAATTGATTTGAACTCTTAGAGATATATGATAACTCATATCAACCTATTTATACTTTTATGGGTTCAAATTTCCGCCTAGACTTATTGCGAAACTGTAATGTTGCAGGTAGAGAGCCAATCCCATGGGCTACAAGGGTACAAATCGCCCTTGATTCGGCCAGAGGGCTCGAGTATATTCATGAACACACAGTTCCCGTGTACATCCATCGTGATATCAAGTCACCAAACATTTTAATAGATGAAAACTTCCGTGCAAAGGTTATAAAAATGAGAACTTAAACTAAATTTTAAGAAGTCGTATGTAAATTCTTTCAAATTGAAGGACTTGGTGCACCATATCTTCCCAATTTAGATAAGTAAGACGAGTATTGGCTAACGGCTTGGGTCTAATGGGTAACCTTTTGTACGGGTTTGGTTGATTTATTTGTTGATCATTAAAACTTTCGACCTTGTACGATCCATTTTACATATTCCTTATCATCTTAACTTTTATTATTATAGCCATTTGACCCTTTACAGATAAATTTCCAATTCTACTTGATTAAATCAAATTTGTATGACTGTATATTCGCATGATTCCGTAGGTTGCTGATTTTGGGTTGGCAAAACTTACGGAAGTTGGAAGTGGTTCCTTGCAAACCCGCTTAGTCGGTACATTTGGATACATGCCTCCAGAGTAAGTCCCAAGCAGCACGTTTGGTGGTGGTTACCATTTCGTGATTTTTCTAATTTCCGAGCAAGAAAATAGCCTAAAATGAAATCTTTTGGTGTAGATATGCACAATATGGTGAGGTTTCTCCAAAGGTTGATGTATATGCTTTTGGAGTTGTTTTGTTTGAACTAATATCAGCTAAAGAAGCCATTGTTAAGACAAATGAGCTTGTTAGCGAGTCCAAAGGACTCGTTGGTTTGGTTAGTTCTTAAAGTTCTCTCCTAATATTATGATTGCATAATGCTTATTGTTGTTTCTTTTATGTAGTTTGAGGAGATGCTAAGTTTGTCTGATCAAAGTGAAGGTCTATCTAAACTAGTCGACCCAAGGCTCGGAGCTAGTTATCTTCTCGACTCAGTCCGCAAGGTGAATAAATATCATCATATTTATTTGATGATAAAAATATGAATATTGGTCGAAAATTTGAATCTTTGCAAGTGAAACCTGTAGGTAGCCCTGCTTGCTAGAGCTTGTACACATGAAAACCCTCAACTGAGGCCAAGCATGAGGTCTATTGTGGTGGCACTAATGACACTTTCATCATCAACCGAGGAATGGGACGTTGGATCTTTCTACGAAAATCAAGATTTAGTTCAACTGATGTCTGGAAGATAGCTAACTTTGTGCTTTGGCATAGTGTGCTTATGCGATATAAGCCATCACATCACAGTAACGCCACATACGCATACGATTCTGTGACTTAAGCGTCTATTGAATTACGAAGAAACATGATATAATGAAACTATTTGAATTCAACTCTCTTGTATAATCTTTTTCATTGTCATGTAATTAGTATTTACTAGTGAAATAAAATTGATAAATTTGCCATCTAAAGTTGATAGAAGTATATGCCATAACAATTCAGTTGTAATAATTATATACAAATTACCTTTTCGAGCTGGTTATGAAGGGTAGTAGCTATGCTTTTCCTAATTGAGATCAACACTTTCACCCTTCATTTGGCGTTCATCATCCTCATTTTTTTTTAATAATAGTAATTATAGAAAGGACCCTTAGGTCAATCATTTACAACTAATTCTGTTTATAACCATTAGGTTGGTTTATCACTAAACTTCTCCATGTTGGTTTATGAACCACGAACTGTTAACCAAAGGTGGTGGTTATGAACCAAATTATTTAGCAAGCCATTAAAAAGTGTTTGAACGGGTAAAAAGTCGTCTACTTTTATGTGAAACAACCTCCTAAATTAATGATTTGAAAATATATAATATATATATAGGGAAAAGTGAATATGCATCTACCGAAGTACTTGTCATCCGAAAAGACAAAGGACAAAGGAGATGGCTCAGAGACAGGGACGGACAAAGGATCTATGCAACAGAAGAAAAGCATAAGATACAACGCGTATTAAATAAAGAGCACATTGCATTAACTACATAGGTATGGCTCATCCAACACGGCATTAATGTGTTGTTCTCGAGGATACCAAATACCCGATAGTCAAGGCAACACCTATTGGGTCAAACCCACATAAATGGGTAATCAAAACCGCTGTCAAAAGACAGAAGTTACAAAATGGCGGTTAAATAACTGTAAATCGTTATTTAACAAAAAAAAGACACAATGGTTCCTTGAAAAGACACAACATTTCCTTGAACCGACACAACTTATAGATGCACCTTTTCATTTTCTATAAATAGATAGGACGATTTGTAAAACATATGAATGACAGATTCGATGTTATAGCAAGATTATATAAAGATTTATTATTTTGGTATATTTTGTTTCGACCACTTATTCAAATTCGATCGAAGATGAGAGATCAATTCCAACACGGTATGAGAGCAAAAAGTTGAATAAGCCGATTCATCATATACCAAGATTAAAAACCCACATCGAATCTTATAACCGAAGTCATCATCGAAGAAGCAAATCAGAATCAATAAGAAACAAACCAACCTGATTCTGATCAAGATAGAGGCAAGATACTCGAACCAACAATCTTCAATTGGAGGAAAATCCAGCAAACAAGCGCGGAGTGATTCCCTCATAGAGAAGAGAGAAAGAGGGAAACAAGGGTTTCTTTTAATACACACAGACCAGACTACGGGCCAAGCCCCATCAGGTTTTTAAGAAAGAAAAAAAACCCATTTTCAATTTACTTTTATTTTTCTTTCCTTTACTTTTATGTTAGATTTTTTTTAGGCTTTTTGAAAAAATACATATAGGAAAGTAAATAATAAAGGTAAAAGTAAATAGAATAAAATTTTGTATTTTATTTAAAAGGAAAAAACTTTTCGCTTTTAACAAATACAAAAAAGCAAGATTTTTGGTAGAAGCCCAAATAAAACTAGGTCGTAACCTAGACATAAAGATTATTGGGTAGGAGCCCAAACAAAATTAGTTTGTAGCATAGACAACAAGATAATTAGGTAGGAGCCCAAACAAAATTAGATCGTAGCCTAGAACAACAAGATAATCGGGTAGTAGCCCAAAGAACAAGAGAAAAGAGAAGACCAACGATTCAGGGAATCGTTCCAAAAAGAGAAGACCAACGATTCAGTGAATCGTTCCAAGAAGAGAAGACCAACGATTCAGGGAATCATTCAAAAGAAGGGAAACCAATTGATTCAGGGAATCATTCAAAAGAAGGGAAACCAATTAATTTAGGGAATTAATCAAAGGAAACCGAGAGAGAGACAAATTCGAAAAAAAAGATACAAACGATTCAGGGAATCACCTTGTACAGCAAGAAAAAGAAGGAAATAGATAATAGCCTACGATTCAGGGAATCACCTTTGTACAACAAATAGAAGAAGGAAGAAGATAATAGCCAACGATGAATCACCTTTGTACATCAAATAGAAGAAGGAAGAAGATAACAGCCAACGATTCACGGAATCGTTGTTCCAGAGAAGACACCACGATTCGGGGAATCATTCCAGAAGAAAGAGGAGGAATACAAGATTAGAAGAAAGAAAGAGAAATCAGAAACCAACTCGGTTCTGATTATAAGAAATAAGCAAGCATGACAGACGGAGATAAGAGTGATGACGCATCCAACAGTTCAAACAACAAAAACTATGGAGAATGGCGAAGTAAAGACTTCAACAAAGAAAGCAAGGAAAACAAGGAAAGCATGAAATGGCAAGATAATCCAAATGAACCCAGAGCAAGTACGAGTCAAGGAAAACAAGATAAAGGTAAGATCATCGTTTGTGGTTACAAGGGAAAATATTGGGTCAAACCCACATAAATGGGTAATCACACCCGCTGACAAAAGACAGAAGTTACAAAATGACGGTTAAATAATTGTAAATCAGTTATTTAACAAAAAAAAAAAAGACACAATGGTTCCTTGAAAAGACACAACATTTCCTTGAACCGATACAACCTTTCCTTGAACCGACACAACTTTTAGATGCACATTTTCATTTTCTATAAAAAGATAGGACGATTTGTAAAACATATGAATGACAGATTTGATGTTATAGCAAGATTATATAAAGATTTATTATTTTGGTATATTTTGTTTCGACCACTTATTCAAATTCGATCCAAGATGAGAGATTAATTCCAGGAACACCCATGTTAGAGGTACGGTTTAAAGGACGAAAGACCGGTTCACGAACCGGAGGACCGGCCCGATACTTTACATGACAAGTGGTTAAGAACCGATCGTAGGGAGTATAAATACCCCCTCCATAATAAATGAAGACATTGAATTCCATCTGCCAAAGAATTCTCTCTCTCTCTCTCTCTCTCTCTCTATCTCTCTCTCTCTTTTTAAACTTATCCATAAACCTACCTATAAATTCCCTATTATGTATGACATCATGATTACTGATTCTTACGCCCGAAGCTTATTGGGGGAAATATCTCGATAAGCTTTAAGGTTTTCTTAACTGTTTCAATTCTGAAGACGTTCGACCACCGACCACCGAAGGACGAAATTCAACTCAAACATAGGATCAACGGGAGCTTTAAATATTGTTTCAACATTTGGGGCCATCCGTGGGACCCCGTAAGTGAATAATTGGAGGCCATGGAACCAAGAAAATGGAAAGCACGCCAGAAGCGGGAATTACAACAACTACCGAATCCAACCGCCCATCAATCAACACTATGGAGCCTCCACAACACATAACCACATCAATGCCCACCCGAACCGAGGTGGACAATGTGACAACCGTCAAAATTTCAGGTGAAATTCGTATTCTATATCTTTTATATTATCTGTCGTTGTCTTTGACTGTACTTTTATCGAAAACGCGTCAGCGTCGGAATCAACTTCGGAATCAATTTATAAGTCCTAATACCAAGAAAACACCTAAGGAACTTTCCTAAGTTCATAACGTACCAAAATCAAAAACTTTCAGTTAACGAAAAGGTCTAACGCAACAAAAACGTAAAAACGAAAAATCAAAAAATAATTACAAAAAGGGGGTCAGGACGCCGCACAGGTCACCTTGTGCGACGTCCTGAACGTGCAGATTAAAAAAAAAATAGTTTTAAAACTTTGTCTCGTTTTTATACAAACCCCAACCAACCAAACTCGGGATTTGACTTGCCATAACTGTATTTTTCTCTGCCCAAAGTCCATTATTACTTCCTTTATCATTTTCTTTTCATTTTTCATTTTTATAAACTAAAAACACACACATACACCTATTTTCTCCATTTCTCTCTCAAGAATCCTCCCATTTCTCCTCCATTTACAGTAAAATACAGCCATAAAAATCCATAAAACCACCATTAAAAATCGTTCAAACAAACAAAGGAAGCAAGGGGAATCAAAATATTTCGGTTACAAGGCATTTTCACCGTTTTTGAAGCTCAAAACTCCACCAAATCGTCATCCAAGCTTTTCCTCCGGTAGAAATCCTTCTTTTTACTATATTTACTGTTTTTATCAATTGCATGGATGATCCATGGCACAAAAATAAGTTTTTATAAAGTTTTATAACACTTTTTGTACAAAAACGGATTTTTACCAAAATAATAATTAGATCTATGTTTTTATGGTTAAAAGTTGTTTAGAAACTGTAAAAATGATGTATTATGAAGTATCTACCGATTGCATGTCGAAATCTATGGCTTAACTAATCGTTTTTGCAAGAAAATCGAAAACAGGAAAAAGACAGCAGCCTGTGCGCAGTCCTAGTAGCTCAGGACGACGCACACTAGTTGCTGCCCTTCCCGAAAATCGTCGTTTTGAAGTTTAAAAATTATGTACACGTTCTGGTTTTTTGAGACTAATAATTTTGGACTGAGTTTAATAAAATATTGATATTGTGACCTTTTTATTGGACTTATTACACTCAAATGAACATATTTAATTATCTTATGTTATATATGTGTTTTGTAAGCGGGAAAGTAACGTATATTTTGGATATAAAAATTTGGGCGCGGAAGCGCTGCCCAATTTTTGTTAGAAAATATATAACACTTCAGCGACCAAAAATATATTTAACATAATGATTAAAAACGTTAACTTTGGACACTTTTGGACTAAAACATAATGATAACCGATTCGGACAATTATTGGACAATATTAACCTTGACACTTAAAGTTTAACTAATATTACATTTATTATATATTATATATTATAACTTAATGTAATCATAACACTTAATCAATCTTGGTACTCTTTTAGGCTTTCTGTGATTCCCGACACGTTTTCCGACCGTTTCCCGATCTTGCTTATCTTCGCAATCCGTGAGTGACATCCCCTTTACTTTATGTCTTTTAAGTACTCTTTTGGAGGAAACATGAGATTTAAACATTTATGAACTATGTCTTTCGTGAACTATGACTTAAACTATTTGACATTGATCGAACTTATATGCGAAAAACTATTTTAAATTGCCTTATGTGGCACCTTTGACTCTTTGACATTTTGACATTATGGCTTGCCCCCTTTCGGCACATGACTTAAACTATGATTGTTTGATTGTATATCTTCCAACCCTTGATGAGAATATAAACTATGTAAGTGCCTACTATCATTTTGACAAAATTACATAATTGCCTCGTTTCAGACTTCTCCACACTATTAGCTTTAAGCCGTTAGTAACTATAGGTATAGATACTTAGGAGAGATCGCTCCTTACTTTAGATAGCAATCTAAGTAAATATTACTAGAACTCACAAACTTCGTAGATAGTGCGAGGTTGGGGCTGATCACGATCGGTTAACCGGTTTAGTGTGAACTCTTACGTTATATTATGCCAAGTGGTTGATACAATTCTTAAATCATATGTTACCTTTATTTACGCATATACATACTTATTTTTTCGATTGCTCCGCAACTTGGTTATGATCTTCTTTAAGAGTATATTTATATATTTTAAGCGACTATTCCGCTCATCCTTCTTTTAAGAAAACTTTAAACTTATATATACTTATCGTCTTACACATGTGGATTGTTCCACCGCTGAGGTAATGACATCATTTACTTATCGTCTTACTTTTGTCAAGAACTTATAAACTGTAACTCACTCACTACGTTATGTAGTTTGACACTTTATCTCATGTTTCATGAAACCAAGTGTAAGTCATGAAGTGCATTGCTCGGGCGGGTCAGGATTATTATGTGAAGTTTAATTCGGGAGAAGACCTATTTTATTTTGGGAATTTTATCAAACATTTTGTTATGTATTTGTTGTATTGAACATTTTTTATCTTGGTTATGTCTTTGAACATTTGAACTTTTCAAACTTTATTTTAATGACTTTAACCGTTAAAATTTTTGTTATAACTCGTGTAATGATTCTCTTGCTCTTCGCACCTCGTGTTTCCGCTTTAGAGGGGTGTGACAGACAATATCACGCCAGAATTTGTCAAGCGCAACTACGGCAGGTTGCAAAGTATGATGGAGACACAAACACATGGAAGACCTAGTGGGGAAAGGAATCAAGATGAATACGAGGGATCGTAAGTGGACACAGTTCGGAAAGGAAATCCCCGCTCCAACTAAACAACATTGTGACAGAACCCCAAAACTATGGTCGAGGGGGAACTCACATGACCACCCCACCTCATCCCAGAACCATGTTTCAACCATTGCCACCACTCAGAAATCAGAACCTATTGGGAAATTTCACAAATCAGACGAACTACCATCAAGTACCTTTGGGAGGGGTACCAGGAACGAGACAAACCCATTTGAGTAACCCCACACCAAGGGTTCTCTTTGATTCTCCATACAGAAGAAGAGAACCACAACAAACATACATGGAATGAGGAAGAAACTACCCATAACCGAGAGAAGGTATGCATGCATATAAATTAGAGGAGCAGCACACTATGAGCCACGAAAACCTGCCAGAATATGATCCCCTTCCAATGGAGACTCTACCTCATTATGAGAAAATTATGGTAGAACATAATGAGGCGAAGGACTAGCAAGACCATATCACAGGCCAAAAGAAGCAAAATTTGCAAGACGAATCGCTGAATTCAAGTTTCCACCAAACATCAAGATGCCCTCGAATGTTAAGATGTATGACGGAACGCAAGACAAAGATGACCATCTGAGTATCTTCTCTGGAGCAGCTGAGGTCGAATAATGGTCCATGCCAGTATGGTGTCATAGGTTTTTAAAAACCCTCATAGGAGCATCAATGCTATGGTTCGATAGCCTCCTAACTGCATCTGTAACTGACTTCGAAGACCTCCAACAAAAATTTCGGATCAATTTCATGCAACAGAAAAGATACGACAGAGATCCGGTGGAAATAAACAACATCAAACAGAGGGAAAACGAAAGCCTAAAATCCTTCATGGAAAGATATAACAGGGAAAGCTTGTAGAAAAAGGAGAAAATGAAGGCATGGGAGTTTCTGGCAACCTGCAGGCGATAAAAAACAAATAAATAATAGAAAGACTAATTAACCAAGTGCCACGGGCCATGATGGAAATGGTTCAGGACTTTATCAGAGGAAAAGAGGCCGCAACCTTAGGGGACGAGATCGACTGGAGAAGAGTGGGAAAAGAAGAAAGGTTCGGCTCGGGAAGGTACGAAAATAGAAGAGATGGGCAAAGCTCCAAATTCTTTCCAAGGAATGATAAAAGGCAAGGTCACCCATATATGATTCCGAAAGTCCACCCAAGCAACGTGTTCCCAATTCTCTCAAAGGCGTCCTGTGAGATTCTCTCAACCGACCCAATATGTGCCAAAAATTTTATCCCTCTCCAAATGATTGGAAATCCGGAACATAAGAACCTCGATCGATACTGTGAATTCCATCAAGACAAAGGCCACAACACCAAAGATTGCTACCACCTGAAGAAGTAGATAGAAGAAGCAGTACGATTGGGACCGTTGGTCCATCTGGTGGTAGACATAAAGGCTGGACCTAGAAAAGGAGGTCAGAACCAAAACAAAGAAAGGAATTCACAAAAGGGAAAGCAAAGAGAGATCCACATGTTATGGGGAGAACATAAGGAATGAGAAATAAAAAGAAAAGAGTTGGAGAGATCGCAATGGATGAATCAAGAAATATTTTTCCCCATGAACGAATGTTGTCCCTCCTTTTAAGCGGTAGTAGTAGAGGGGAAAATGGGAAATGAAAGAGTTCCACGGATATATGTGGACACAAGAGTTCAACGGAAGTGATAAATGAGCATTTCTTCAGGAAGCTCTGGTCCATTGTACATGCCGAGATGAGGAAACTGGAGTCAAACTGCAGGGATTCGATGGGGGAAATCATTTGGTCGTTGGGAGAAATTGACATACCCTTACGGTCGGAGAATATCCTAGAATGAGGACGGAAGTCATGAGTTTCGCAGTAGCTCCATCACCCTACAATGCAATTTTGGGAAGACCGGGCATATTCCATTTGGGGGCAGTGCCATCTACGATTCATGCTATGATCAAGTTCCCTACCCCACACGGTACTGCGAGACCACAACCGGAACGAAGGAAGGGGAAAGAATGCAGACCGGTCCGACAGAATTCAAACGAAACTAAAGATCCCATAGAAAAGCTGGTCATCAATTCAAGATACCCAGAATAGACCATCTCCATCGTGTGATTGGTATTCTAGGCTCATCTAAAGATGGAGGGATATAGTTGTGATTAAATGGTGGGGCTACTTCTTTATAACCTAATCCAGCTTTTAATTTTCCATTTTGTTGAATAAGGTTATTTAAGAATTTTGAAGCAAATTATATTTTTCCTACATTTAACTCAACTTTATTTTTTTCCTCAATCAATCTTTTAATTTCTTTCCTAGCATCCTGAAGCTTTACTAATAGATCATCTCTCTGCCATTCAACCAAATTAATCTTTTCTTGATAACTTAACTCATTAGTTTTGTAAGACTTAATATGATTTTCTAATGTTTCTAGACCCCTAGCAGCTGATCTTCTTTGTTAATCTAATGTTTTAATTGAGTCACATAACAGTTGATTATGATTTCTATACTTAATCATGACTTCCTTAAATTCAGAAGAGCAAAGTTTAGAATTTACCTCAACCATGAGAGAAGATGTTGTCGTGTCCTTTGATGATGAATCAATGGCCATTAATGATTGAATGAGATTGGATTCTTCAGTTTTTTCTTGTTCATCTTCATCCCAGTCATATCCAAGAACATCTTCATGGTTGTCAGTAGAAACATTCTCAGTAGAAACACCATCTTCAGTAGAAACCGTCTCAGTAGAAACATATGTAGTATCAATTATAACCGCCATTAAAGCTCTGTTTTGACTGGTTTCTTCTGCTAGGTCATTCCAATCATACCCAAATACATCTTGCGTGATAAGTGTTGTTGATGTATTCTCTTGTGTGTTCCTTGAGTTGTTGCCCTTTGACTTGTTTTTGCACTCCCTTGCAAAGTGACTTGGTTCTCCACATTCAAAGCACTTAACTTTGCTTTTGTCAAAAACAACTCTGTCATTGTTTATTGGATTGAATCTTCTCCCAGTCCTGTTTACAAACCTCCTTGCCCTTAAAGAAAGCATGCCCATCTGCCACTTGAGATCCATCTCTTCCCAGTCATCTTGATGAATTTGCTTCAGATCTTCATTAGTTAAACAAGAACTTTGTGAGATAAAAGCTTCAAAGGATAACTCTTCTCCACTTTCATGTTGTGTTGTTCTAGTAGGTGTGATAAGAGCAGTATTAAGATTGGTAATACTGTGGTTGTTGCTGCTTGGCTTCTTTGCTTCAACTTTGGCTTCAAAAACTCTTAGATCATTGTAGAGATCATCTAACTCCATCACCTCCAAATATCACCCTGTCTGTATGAGACAGTGTATATGATCCATTCATCACCAAATGTCCTTATGAATTTTCTGTTGATATCATCTTTATCAATTCGTACCCCTGCACTTCCTAATTCTCCAGTAAGCTTCTTGTATCTATGAAAAGTTTGAGTCATTCTTCCTTCCTTCAGTGCCTTGAAATTTTCATACTCTTGCTTGAAATTTTCATACCCTGTCTGTATGAGACAGTGTATATGATCCATTCATCACCAAATGACCTTATGAATTTCTGTTGATATCATCTTTATCAATTCGTACCCCTGCATTTCCTAATTCTCCAGTAAGCTTCTTGTATCTATCAAAAGTTTGAGTTATTATTTCTTCCTTCAATGCCTTGAAATTTTCATACTCTTGCTTGAGAAGAGCCTTCTTATTCTTCTTTGTATTCTTTGTTCCGTTGAATCTCTTCTCTAAGGCTTCCCATAAAGATTTAGCATCAGTGTATCCTTCAAATTGTGATTGGTATTCATTGGGAATAGCAATAAGAAGGATGCTTAGTGCCTTTATCTCAGTTTGATTGTCTCTTCTTTCTAGATCAGTTATGGGACGAGTAACAGTTCCAGGAATCCATCAGCTGCAAAGTTGGAAATCTCTTTGTTACCATTGACAATAACATCCCATATAGGTATAGTCAGATAGCAGTATGTGTTGTTTGATACGTAGCTTCCAGAGATCGAAGTCATTGCTATTGAGTACAAGAACTTTGTTGATTGATACGTCTGTCATGTTTGTTGATTGATTTCTTCTTGATGAGACTTCTTAAAAACTTGTAGATCAATGGATCTTGAGCACCTCTGGTGCTCTGATACTACTTGTCAGGATCGTGTATGTTACTTAAACCAATATTATGATTTACAAAGATCTTGATTATCAAGGAAGTTCATCAGCGGATGAACACCTTGATATAACAAGTTTGTCGAACAAACAAATATTGTATAACGATAAACAATTAAGAACAATAATGTATGTCGAATATTAAGCCTCAATTATATTGAAATGAATCAATACAACGTGTTTCTCTTTGTTTACAAGGATCTATATATAGACCCTAAGGCTAGCCTATCTACAAATAGGAAACATCTATAAAAGGAATTACAATTCTATTCTAATTGTAACGCTAAACTTGCAGATCAAGATAATTCCATAATCATCTTGATGCAGTAGAAACAGCAGCAACAACAGTATTAGTCATCCTCCGTAGTAACAGCAGTAGTAACGTGAAAACTTGTCTTTAACCGTAGTAACTCTTCATGCAGTACTAACAGTAAACAGTACTTAGCAGTAGTAGTAATGAAGCAGTATTAGTGAGACTAAATCTATTTTCAACTAAGTTTTAATCCCAACAGATACACAATCAAAGAACTCGTTAAAGGAGTCACGAGGCCGTCCCGACAATCCTTTGTTCCGAGTAGCTTAGTCCCCCAAACTTCAGGCCTGAGAAATGATTATTGGAGAGTGGAGACTATATTCCAACAAGTTTTTTCCATAATTTAGTAAAGCGAAACATAATGAGAGTATACTAGGCTAAACGTTCTTGGTGTTGGGATGGGAGGTGTCCTTGTTGTTTATACTTAATACTCATAAATATGTTTTGGGGTTCTAAATTATCTTGCTTCAGAATCATGAGTTTCAGATCCTTTAACTTGAGATTGAGATTAAACGGAAAATGACTAAACATGTTTGGGGTCAGTCAAATTTCATAGGGTCAATGTTGAGCGCAATTTTCCCAAATTATGATATTCTCGTTTGGTTGTACCATCGTCCCAAATCGTAAATGTTCTTAACGTTAAGATTTGACATATATTACAAACACAATATAAATTATAATTTCGGATCATACAAATCGATACGTTCATGAATATGATAAATTTCTTGAATGGTCCACGTTTAGCAATATCCATAATGAGAAATGTATAATGATTATAATCGATGCATGTTGCAACAAAGAAGTAATTATGAGTATGTACGTTATTTATCACATAAAACTTCTTAATACATGACGTTGGATATGAAAACACCGTCATGATTACACATTTGTATTTTCGGGTGATATTTCTTCGAACAATGGCACATAAAGTTGCTTATGCAAAAATATTGATTCCGGTAAATAAACATTGAACTTTAGAATTTTTTTTTCCTTGAACTTTATTTATCTTTATAGCAAATCTAAGACGAACTAGAAATTGTTTTCGCTTCAGTTTGAATTGAAACATATCGTCTTCGAATGGGCATAAAGGATTTTTTTTTTTTGCCATAAACACCCTTTTGGGGAATAAGTACAAGAAATTGTAACAAACTTTGTTCGTTTTGTTATCGTGTGTATCGAACACTCAGAACCTCTATTGTATGAGTTTCAACTTTCATATTTTCAAAACTTAGGATCAATTAACTTTATGAAGTCTTACAGTTATTTAATTAATCTAGTAGTTCTAGGTACACATCTATTTAATTAATTTAGAAAATTTGGTTACTAGAAAGTTATCACCAAGGAGGTTTAAGAACATTTATATCTATATTTACTTATAATGGAGGATCGTCGGATGTCTAATATTCTAGATATTCCAAATAGTGGAATCGTATGCATTTGAAACTCCTGACTCTTTGTTTACCTATGTTTTAATTACCATAATGTGATTAATGGCATACTTATGCATTTGAAACTCCTGACTCTTTGGTTGCCCTATGTTTTAATTACCATAATATGATTAATGGCATACTTATGCATTTGAAACTCCTGACTCTTTGGTTGCCCTATGTTTTAATTACCATAATGTGATTAATGGCATACTTATACATTTGAAACTCCTGACTCTTTGGTTTCCCTATGTTTTAATTACCATAATGTGATTAATGGCATACTAATTATTGAGGTATTCCAAAGGTTGGTGGTTTTTTGTTTTTCTATATAAGTTAGTTCGAAAAGTTACATTTGCATCAACAAGCCCCGTAACTACGTACAATCATGTCTCTTTCGAAAAACATGTCTCACTCCAAGATTGGCGCCCTTGACCCAACTAGAGAAGATTGGGTTGTTCATGTACGACTTTGTAGAATGTGGGAGGCAATAAATACGAAACTTGGTGATGTCTTACTTGGGTTGGAGATGGTTATGGCTGATGATGAGGTAATTTCTAATTTGTTTGATACAATAATTTCTACCATGTTAAATTAGTTTCTTACATGTTTTTTTTTTTTTTTTTTTACCAAAAAGGGCGGTTCGATACAAGGTTTCATCACTAGAAATCATATACGAAAGTTTAAGCCTCTTCTCGAAGAGGGCCAGGTATATCAAATCTCGAGGTTCAGAGTGATTGAAGGTCAAATGGGATATAAAGTTGTCCCGAATCAATAGCGCATCCGTTTCAACATTGCAACATCGGTTCGTAAACTTGAAGGTGGTCATGAGAAGTTTCCATTGAATGTGTTTAGTTTCACACCAACCGAAGTTCACCTACAAAGAATCAACAACAATTCCCTCCTCACTGGTGCCGGTTTTTCTTTTCTCTAAGTGTTTATGTTTTCTTTCCTATATCCAGTTTTTTGTGGGTTGTTGTCGTTCAAATGACGTCTGGCTATGTGTTTACAGATGTAATAGGGTGTTTGGTATATATATATTGTTGGGAAAAACAATGATCTATCCCAAGATTAATAAATCTGTTAATCAAAGTCTGAGTCTGAGTGACCTGAGTCTGAGTGACTCAGTCTGAGTGACATGAGTCTGAGTGACTCAGTCTGACTAACTCAGACTCATGAGAGAAGTCAGGCGTAAATTAAGGAAGTCTAGTTAGTTAATATCTTTGATATGTTTAAAAGATATTCTTAGATTGATCCTTATCAAACTCACTATACTTGTGTATAAATAGTGAGTTTGAGGTTTGTAATCGGTACACCTTGAATTGAAATATAACTGTGTGTTATTTTCATTGTTTCAGTATTATAATTCCGCTATAATATATACTGAAACTGAGTACTTAATCGATATATAACAATTAACGTCTAAATACTTATTTGTTATTGATTTGCCACTGTTTGGGATCTTAGTGAGACCTAAAAACTGGTATCAGAGCAAATAAGATTTAAATTTTAATAAATTTATAAATCTTAAACGATCAATACCTAAAATCTCAAACAATGTCATCATCTTCAAACATAACTACAATGGCTGGAAAAGGAATTCCTGTGTTCAATGGACATAACTTTGCACATTGGAAACTCAAAGCTGAGTGGCACCTATCAGGAATTCATGAAGAAATGATAAGAGTCATAACTGAAGGACCTATCATTCCAGGTAAACAGATAGATGAAGTTAAAGAAGGTGATAAGGTTGTCCAACGTGCCAGATGGGTCCAAACTGCCAAATCTCAATGGACAGATCAAGACAAACTCCTATATAATCTTGATCCCAAGGCCAGAAGTATTTTAGGAAATGCAGTGTCAGAACAAATCTTTTCTAAAATTGCAGGCTGCAAAACAGCTAAGGAACTATGGGACACATTGATTGTGTCTTATGAAGGTGTTCCAGTAGTGAAGGAGCAAAGACTGAACAGTCTCATTAGAAATTATGAAAATTTCTATATGAAAGAAAAGGAAACTTTGGCTGATGTTCATACCAGATTTCAAATCTTACTAAATGACATGTCAGCTCTGGGAGTGACAAAAGATGATGATGATATATGCAAGAAATTTGTTGATATATTACCTAACAAATTTGAATCTGTTATCACATCACTTGTAGTAAGTGAGAAGCTGTCCACCTACAAGCTGCCAGGACTCTTTGGTCTATTGTTAAACTTTGAAGAGTCTCAAGAAAGAAAGAAGCTTAATAATAGAAGAACAGCAAAGGATCCAGAAGCTGCATTAGTTGCAACAAGCAGAAGGAATAAAGAAATTTATTCTCAAGCTGACTCATCTGAGTCTGAGTCAAACTCAGACTCAGAATCTGAAAACGAATCTGAAGTCAAGAAATTAAAGAGTCAGCTTGCTCTGTTGACCATGAAGCTTGAACAAAAGACTGGCTACAAAGGAAAGAAACCTTTTGATCTGAAAAAGGTAAAATGCTTCAAATGCAACGATTATGGCCATATGGCTGCTGACTGCAAAGTAAAGAATGCTCAGACTGAGCATATGGATGAAGTTGCTGAAAGGGCCCAAAGATACCGAAACAAGTATCTAAAATACAAGAAAGGGAACAACTCAAATCCTCAAAAGTCTCAAACAGAACAAAAAGCATTCTTTGCTGAAGAATGGTTGGATGAAGAATTGTCTTCTGATGAAGAGGAAGTGGTTGATCAGTGCTTGATGGCAATAGTGGAGGAAGCTTCTGAAACTGAGAAATCCGCTTCTCAGTTTGAAAAGGATCTAAAGGAAGCTGAAAGGATGAGTTGCAATTCAGACTGGAACAAGTCAAAACTCTATAAGGTACACAATTTTGAAACTTATACAAATGAACAAAAAATTCAAATGTTTGAGTATATTTTTGTTGACCTGACCACCACTTTAGAAGAACAAAATGATCTCAAACAAAAATTCAAAGACCTTGAAAACCTTATGAAAAGTAAAGATGATAAAATAACTGAATTAGAAAGTTATAAAGTTCTTCTATATGCTCAGACTGAAGCTTATAGTGATCTTGCAAAAGAAAATCACAAACTTAGAGAAGAAACTGAGCACTATAAAAGAATTTGTAAATCATGGTGTATATCATCTTTAAAAAATGAGGATTGCTTAAACAGACAGGTACCAAATCAAGTTCAAGCTGTGTTGGGTGAAGGATTCAGCTTGAAGAAGTATATGACAGAAGAGGAGGAAGAAGATTTGAAGGCAGAGAGAGAAAAAATTATTTTTAAACCAGAAATCCTTCCAAATACTTTTACCTATTTGAAAGGAAATAAGACAATGATGTCAAATGCATTTGTCAAACCTGTAATTTCTCAAGTTTTGAATAAAAATAGTCTTTTGCCTTCATCTTCTTCTAAATCTGAAAGTGTTGTCTTATCTGAGACTGATATACAGACTGAAAAGGATCTTTCATCCCTGCCCAAAGTTGTCCCACAGGTTCTGAGAAAACCCAAGAGTCAAACTTATGTTAGTCCCAAAAGTCATAACAAAAGTCAAACTTCTGAATCTAAAACAATTGATAAATTAGGAAATCAATTACTTGAACTGACCAACATTGTCAAAACTTTAGTCAGGGATAAATCACCTAATCAGGAAAGATCCAAATCTCCTCCAAAGAGAAATTGTTATAACTGTGGTGAAAAAGGGCATGAAGCTGTGTTTTGTAAACTACTGATTAAGTCTAGACCTAAGAATCCTTATACTCACAAGTCAGTTTCATCAAAACAGGGATCAGCTTCATATCACTCAGGATCATCAAAATCCAAATCAGTCTCATCAAACTCAAACCCATCTTCCAGAAACACCTCTCCATCAAAAGCCAGTCATATTAAATCTTCTAAAACTAAATCAGTTCCATCTAGGGTCAATCTCAAAAATGCTCCCTGCAAATACTGTGGTGTCATAGGTCACTATTCCATAAATTGCATGAATGAAATAAACAAATGGAACTATACAAGCTCTAAAACTGAATGCAAGAATGAATCAGTACCTAAACCTGCCTTAGCTCATGGATCCACTCTAAAGTGGGTACCCAAAAGGAACTAATTTTTTCTTTTTGTTCATGTGCAGGACTCTACAAAATGGTATTTAGATAGTGGAGCATCAAGGCACATGACAGGGATGAAGTCCTTTCTACAGGACTACAAGGAAGAAGATGGACCTCAAGTAAGATATGGAGACAATGGAGTTTCAATGACAAGGGGATATGGCAAGATTCATGCTGGAGCTGTCACATTCAAGCGTGTTGCTTATGTGGAAGGATTACAACACAATCTACTCAGTGTGAGTCAGATTACTGATGAAGATCATGAAGTCAGATTCAGGAAACAAGCTGGGATAATCTACAATGCCAAGGGAAAACCATTACTGCTAGCCAAAAGAGAAAGAGATGTGTTCTGTCTGGATCTGGGTACAGCAAATGATGAAGCTGAGACCTGCTTGTTTACTGAAACCAAGGAGGAATTAAACTGGCTATGGCATAGAAGGTTATCTCACTTAAACTTCAAGAACATTAATGCCCTATCCAAGAGCAAGCTAGTAAGAGGGTTGCCAGAACTCACTTATACCAAAGACAAGGTTTGCTCAGCCTGTGTTCTTGGAAAGCAAACAAAATCACAATTTCCATCCAAAATGCTACATTCCATTAGTGAACCATTGTTCATGCTACATATGGATCTCTTTGGACCAATTGGAATTGAAAGCAAAGGAGGAAAGAAGTATACCCTGGTCATTGTTGATGAACACACCAGATTCACTTGGGTCATATTCCTAAGAGCCAAGAGTGATGCAGCTGAAGAAATCATCAGTCTGATCAAAAGAGAACAGAGACAGAAGAATCTTCTAGTCAGACAAATGAGAAGTGACCATGGAACTGAGTTCAAAAACTCAGTCTTGATAGACTTTTGTGATAAACTGGGGATAGTTCAAAACTTTGCCTCAGTTCGAACCCCTCAACAAAATGGGGTAGCAGAAAGAAGAAACAGGACTCTCATTGAGGCTGCAAGAACTATGCTGTGCTATGGAAAGATGGAGATAAAGTTTTGGGCTGAAGCTGTGAACACTGCTTGCTTCACACAAAACAGATCCATTATTGTGAAGAGACATGGCAAGACAGCTTATGAAATGTATCACAACAAAGTTCCCTCCATTCATTACTTTCATGTCTTTGGAAGTAGGTGCTACATTCTAAATCAAAGGGATCTGATATGCAAAATGTCCCCCAAAGCTGATGAAGGTCTATTTGTTGGATACTCAAGTGTTGCCAAGGCCTTTAGAGTATATAATGAAAGAAGAAAGGTTGTTGAGGAAAGCATCAATGTTACTTTTGATGATACCACTCAATCTGATGAAGCTGCCTCATCTTCTCAAACTGACATCACCACAAACAATCAACTCTGTGACGAACTGCTTCAAACTTCTTCTGAATCTGAATCTCAGAATGGTGATCAGCCTGCCAGACACATGGCTCAAACTCAAGAATCAGAAAGTGAAACAGATGAACAAACAGTTCAGAAGGCTTCAGGCTCAGAAATGCTAGCTTCAAATGAAACTGATACTAATCAGTTTGAGTTACCTCAATCTGACCAGACTCAGTCTCATCATACTCAGACTGACACTCCTCAGCCTGACGAAGGAAATACTGATCATAGCTCAGGAAACATCAAAACTGTAAAGGGCCATCCAATTTCATCTGTTATTGGATCCATAACTGAAGGTGTTCAAACAAGAAGAAAGAATGCTACAGCCAACTTCTGTTTCTACACTAACTTCTTGAGTCTGATGGAGCCCAAGACTGTAGAACAAGCCCTGTTAGATGAAGACTGGGTTGAGGGTATGCAGGAGGAGCTGGGTGAATTCATAAGAAACAATGTCTGGACAAAGGTCCCACGTCCACTACGCAAGACCATTATTGATCATAAATGGATTTTCAGAAACAAATTTGATCAGGATGGTGTGGTGATCAGGAACAAGGCCAGACTGGTGGCTAAGGGGTACAAACAGGAAGAAGGAATTGACTATGATGAAACCTTTGCTCCAGTGGCACGAATTGAAGCAATTAGACTATTTCTAGCTTATGCAGCCTTCAAAGACTTCCTGGTATATCAGATGGATGTCAAAAGTGTTTTCTTAAATGGAGATTTGCAGGAGGAAGTCTATGTGAAGCAGCCTCCAGGTTTTGTTGACCCCAACCTCCCTGATCATGTTTATAAATTAAATAAGGCACTTTATGGTCTCAAACAAGCTCCTAGAGCTTGGTATGAAACCTTATCTGAATTTTTAATCAAAAATGACTTTAAAAGGGGTTCAATTGACAAAACTTTGTTTATAAAAAGGGAATCTGGTCATGTCATTCTGGTTCAGATTTATGTGGATGACATCATATTTGGATCCACAAACACCAAACTGTGCACTTGGTTCTCAGAACTTATGTGTAGTGAATACAGAATGAGCATGATGGGAGAACTAAATTTCTTTCTGGGTCTGCAAGTTGAACAAAAGGAGGATGGAATCTTTATAAACCAAAGCAAATATGTTCATGATTTAATCAAGAAATTTGGTTTTGCTACAAGTTCTGAAATGAAAACACCCATGAGCACCTCTGACAAATTGCACAAGGACAAATCTGGCAAGTCAGTCTGTCAAGCTACTTATAGAGGAATGATTGGTTCACTACTCTATCTGACTGCTAGCAGACCTGACATCATGTTCTCTACATGTCTGTGTGCACGTTATCAGTCTGACCCTAAGGAATCTCATCTTAAGGCTGTCAAGAGGATCTTCAGATATCTTAAGGGTACACCAAACCTTGGTTTATGGTACCCTAAGGATTCTGGTTTTGAACTAATTGGGTACTCAGATGCAGATTATGCAGGTTGTAAGCTTGACAGAAAAAGCACTTCAGGTGGTTGTCAGCTTCTAGGAGGCAAGCTGGTGAGTTGGTCCAGCAAGAAGCAAAACTCAGTTGCCACCTCCACCGCTGAAGCTGAGTATGTGGCTGCTGGAAGCTGCTGTGCACAGTTACTGTGGATGCAACATCAATTGGCCGATCTGGATATCCATATTCAAAACACACCCATTATGTGTGACAACAAAAGTGCCATTCAAATCACTGAGAATCCAGTCTTCCATTCCAGGACGAAACATATTGAAATCAGACATCATTTCATTAGAGACTGTGTGGAGAAAGGGAAGGTCAGACTGGAGTTCGTGGTAACCAATGATCAACTGGCTGACATATTCACAAAACCTCTAAGTGAGGAAAGGTTCTTCTATTTGTTAGGAGAACTGGGCATGCTAAACCCTTAGTTCTGAAAATTTCACACTTCAAGCTGACTTACATTTCGGTCTGACTATTTTCAGTCTGACCATTTTCAGTCTGACTACGAGTCAGCTTCAGTATCCCAAATCTGACCTCAGATTCAATGTATTTTTGGAACAAATTTTTTTTTAATTTTTTTTATATCTTATGTATCACTAATTCATCATTAGATAGCTTTATTTATTTTTTTTTATTCGGTCAAGTCTTGTCAACGGTCATTCATTGCAAGTTGTAAATCTATAGGGGTCTAAGTTGTAATTTCGCTTGTTTTAATTCTTAAGTAATATTAGTTTAAAGCTAACAGAATTTCAAATTTTTTTTTAACCTAGTTCTTTCTCTTTCAAACTATCTGATTTCCCTTATTCTAATGGCTAACCCTAATTTGATGCTCCATGTTACTTCAAGAATGATTCCAGGGGCTGAGTTCCAACACCGAGTTCAAGTAAAAGACAACAATCGAGTGGCTACCTCCGACATTCCCACCAATCGCGAAGGCAGGGGATTTGAGCAATTAATTCAATTCATGAAGGCTCACCCACTATATAGTGCTTTCTTCTGTGCAAATACTATGATACCACCAGTACTGTGTGAATGGTGGTACACGTGCACTGCCAATGATGAACGCACTGTCATAACAGGCACCTACAACAATGCGCGTGACACGATTGCAATCACTGAAGAGACAATCAGAAATGCTTTACTTCTTCCAACACTTGCTGAAGCTGGAGCAGGTGGTTTTCAGGCTAGACGGAGTAAACAACAAGCGAGGGCTGAAGCTTTCCCTCTCATTGGTCAGCCTGAAACACAGGGAGTCATTAAATACAGTTTATTTACTGGGAAATGGAAATTCTTGTTTTCTATGATTACAAGATGCTTGGGGGGCAAATCTGGCAGTTTGGATCAGATGAATGAGTTTGAAACTCATCTGTTCCATGCCATGGTCACGGGAAGACGAATCTCTTTTTCACAACTATATTTTGATGAGATTCTCTCCCTAGTTGTCAAACCAAAACGAAACAACGATGTTCCATTCATTCGGGTGCTTTCTCTCTGTTTTGAGGAGGTTCTGGGCAAAGAATTATATGATCAGCTTGATCGACAATTTTACACATGTGAACTGCCCAGGCTGACTCCAAAAATCTTTACATATATAAATATTACTGAGAATGAAGCTCCACTTACTGCTGTGATGCTTGAATGGATTGCTAATCCGTTCATAGATCAAGAACCAACTGAGTCTGACTCATCAGACTCAGATGTTCAAGCTGAACGAATTGACGGTGGGCCAGAGGGCAATAACCCTACTGCAGATGCTGAGGTAAATTTGGGTGGGGCTGGGCCAAACGAAGAGGACCAAGGTATGATCATTCCTCAAACTCTAGCTCAGTCTGAGAGTATCCCCTCTCAGTCTGCGCAGTCCAATCCACTTCTTGATGTACTGGCTACTCAAGCGACCAATCTGATGGACTCACCCAGTTCATTTGATAAAGCTCTCACATCAAGCCCCACTAAAAATCAAGCACTAATGGACACATTATTCCATGAGGCTGAGAGTCAAGAACTCCCATCCAGTGCTGCAGTACAGACTAGTCTCTCTCTGCTAGATGATGAGCTGGATCTGACTGCTTGGACCACCCAAAACCCCAGTCTGATGATCAACTTGGAGAACTACATTGCTGCTACCACACAGACACATGTGGCAAGCATTGAAGAAAATGTCCCACTCCTGGACACACCTGTACCTAGTATGGGAATACCCCCCTCAATCTCAAAGCCTATTCCAACGGCCATTTTCACCAGCTCTGTGCTGGTTCACGATAAGGTACAACCTCCAAATCTCTTACACTCTTTATCACTAGTTGCCAATGCCTTACTCCCAAAACTGGGTGAGGTACAGACTTCAATTTCTATGGCTTATGATCATTCTCCCATATCACAGGGAGGGAGTGAGGTTGTGCCACCAGTTACATCAACACCTGCTACCACATCAACTCAGTCTGAGGTTGCTTTGACTGTTCCTGTCCTGTTAAAGGCACAGAAGGACATGTCCACTCGGTTTGATGACAGACTGAGGGCAATGCAGACTGAGTTTAATACTTTAAGATCTCACAATGCAGCAGAAATGAAGGACTTGAAGGACATGGTGTCCAAACTGACTTCTGAAGTCAGTCTGATGAGGAAAGGCAAGGCAGTTGCAGAGGATTCTCATATTCAGGGGGAGAAAAAGACTACCACAGTCAGTGAATCTGAAATCCCCAAACAAACATTGAAAAGGAAAAGAGAAGAGGGGGAGAAAAGGGAGAAAAGGTATTACAAAACAACCAGGCTCAACACCAAAACTGGGCAGTCAGAAGTGTTCTATGAAACTGACTGGAGTGATATATCGAGTGATGAATCTGAGAAACTTGTTTACAAAGGAAAAGGCAAAGCTGGGTATGTAAGTGACCAGGAACTGACTGAAGAAGGAGAAGGAAGCAAAATGGATACAACAACCAAATCTGAATCTGAAACTCAAAGGAAAGTCTCTGAGGCTGAAATAGAACAAGAAGCTGAAAACAAAAGGAAAAAGCTTGAAGCTGACAAATTAGCCAAGTTACAAAGATATGCTCAAAGTGCTGGAATGACTGTGGAGCAATACAGAGAGTATGTAAAGGGGCTATACAAAGAAAGATTCGACTTCAATCCATATGATCAAACTGAAAAGGCAGCTGCAGAATTTGAAGCTGAGATTCAAGCTGAAGAAGAAATGGCTATTGAAGAAGAACAAATGAGGTTGGAAGCTGATGCACAGATGGCCAAACTTGTTCTCAGAGAAGAAGAAAGAGTTGATCACATTATCAATAACTTCTCCATGAGAAAGCTCAAGCATAAGATCACTCACCTAGACTGTAAGAGTCATGGTGGAACTGACATGTTACTTACATGCTCACACAAAGGGGGATCCTTCAGAGTTGGGTTAACAAGATTGCACACAATGGGATTAGAAGAATGGAAGGAAATAGCGAGTTTGAGCTACAATCTGACTGACAAAGCTCAAGGTTTGGCTATAAGAAGAGAGGCTACTTTCAACATGAATGCTGCCCATATGCTGGAACTGGTGCCAGATGAAGACTACAGAGCCTACTGCACCAAACATAATGTGAAAGTCAAATCGAAGTCCTTGGGGTTGGAATCTAGCAGTATGCATCCAGTCCCTACAGAAATTGCATTTCAAGACAGAACCTACATTGAGACTGAGAAGCATATAGGTCTGTGTTACACTGATTGTGGGGGAGAAGAATGCTTTCAACCTAAGGACAGCATCACCACAACTTCCATTCACCATTGCATAGCTTTACTCAAGGAATGTGAGTCTCCTCAATGTCTTCCATTCAGAGTGAGACTGATCAGCTGGCTGTTCATGAACCTTAGAAGAATTGAAGAAATAGGAACCCTGGCAGATAGAGTGGAGCTGGTAAAGAAGGAATATCAACTACACTTCAACAAGACTGATGCTGAAATGGAGACACTGATGGAGTGGAAGAAGGATAGACAGAGATGGATGAGGGATAGAGATCAGCCTCTGCCTTTTGATCTTCCAGTGCAAAAGAAAAGAAGGACCTTAAAGAAGAAGATGTAAAAACAGATTGATGCTTGTTTTGTTCACAAACATTGTGTAATTGAAGATGTTATGTTTGTGTTTATTTTCTTGCATATTTTGTAAAAGACTTTGGTTGAAACAGATAGGGGGAGATTGTTGGGAAAAACAATGATCTATCCCAAGATTAATAAATCTGTTAATCAAAGTCTGAGTCTGAGTGACCTGAGTCTGAGTGACTCAGTCTGAGTGACATGAGTCTGAGTGACTCAGTCTGACTAACTCAGACTCATGAGAGAAGTCAGGCGTAAATTAAGGAAGTCTAGTTAGTTAATATCTTTGATATGTTTAAAAGATATTCTTAGATTGATCCTTATCAAACTCACTATACTTGTGTATAAATAGTGAGTTTGAGGTTTGTAATCGGTACACCTTGAATTGAAATATAACTGTGTGTTATTTTCATTGTTTCAGTATTATAATTCCGCTATAATATATACTGAAACTGAGTACTTAATCGATATATAACAATTAACGTCTAAATACTTATTTGTTATTGATTTGCCACTGTTTGGGATCTTAGTGAGACCTAAAAACTGGTATCAGAGCAAATAAGATTTAAATTTTAATAAATTTATAAATCTTAAACGATCAATACCTAAAATCTCAAACAATGTCATCATCTTCAAACATAACTACAATGGCTGGAAAAGGAATTCCTGTGTTCAATGGACATAACTTTGCACATTGGAAACTCAAAGCTGAGTGGCACCTATCAGGAATTCATGAAGAAATGATAAGAGTCATAACTGAAGGACCTATCATTCCAGGTAAACAGATAGATGAAGTTAAAGAAGGTGATAAGGTTGTCCAACGTGCCAGATGGGTCCAAACTGCCAAATCTCAATGGACAGATCAAGACAAACTCCTATATAATCTTGATCCCAAGGCCAGAAGTATTTTAGGAAATGCAGTGTCAGAACAAATCTTTTCTAAAATTGCAGGCTGCAAAACAGCTAAGGAACTATGGGACACATTGATTGTGTCTTATGAAGGTGTTCCAGTAGTGAAGGAGCAAAGACTGAACAGTCTCATTAGAAATTATGAAAATTTCTATATGAAAGAAAAGGAAACTTTGGCTGATGTTCATACCAGATTTCAAATCTTACTAAATGACATGTCAGCTCTGGGAGTGACAAAAGATGATGATGATATATGCAAGAAATTTGTTGATATATTACCTAACAAATTTGAATCTGTTATCACATCACTTGTAGTAAGTGAGAAGCTGTCCACCTACAAGCTGCCAGGACTCTTTGGTCTATTGTTAAACTTTGAAGAGTCTCAAGAAAGAAAGAAGCTTAATAATAGAAGAACAGCAAAGGATCCAGAAGCTGCATTAGTTGCAACAAGCAGAAGGAATAAAGAAATTTATTCTCAAGCTGACTCATCTGAGTCTGAGTCAAACTCAGACTCAGAATCTGAAAACGAATCTGAAGTCAAGAAATTAAAGAGTCAGCTTGCTCTGTTGACCATGAAGCTTGAACAAAAGACTGGCTACAAAGGAAAGAAACCTTTTGATCTGAAAAAGGTAAAATGCTTCAAATGCAACGATTATGGCCATATGGCTGCTGACTGCAAAGTAAAGAATGCTCAGACTGAGCATATGGATGAAGTTGCTGAAAGGGCCCAAAGATACCGAAACAAGTATCTAAAATACAAGAAAGGGAACAACTCAAATCCTCAAAAGTCTCAAACAGAACAAAAAGCATTCTTTGCTGAAGAATGGTTGGATGAAGAATTGTCTTCTGATGAAGAGGAAGTGGTTGATC
The DNA here is from genome assembly GCA_910822075.1 of Senecio squalidus. Lineage (NCBI taxonomy): Eukaryota > Viridiplantae > Streptophyta > Magnoliopsida > Asterales > Asteraceae > Senecio > Senecio squalidus. The sequence goes on from CAJVGC010000508.1 coordinate 23,588,455, forward strand.
AGTGCTTGATGGCAATAGTGGAGGAAGCTTCTGAAACTGAGAAATCCGCTTCTCAGTTTGAAAAGGATCTAAAGGAAGCTGAAAGGATGAGTTGCAATTCAGACTGGAACAAGTCAAAACTCTATAAGGTACACAATTTTGAAACTTATACAAATGAACAAAAAATTCAAATGTTTGAGTATATTTTTGTTGACCTGACCACCACTTTAGAAGAACAAAATGATCTCAAACAAAAATTCAAAGACCTTGAAAACCTTATGAAAAGTAAAGATGATAAAATAACTGAATTAGAAAGTTATAAAGTTCTTCTATATGCTCAGACTGAAGCTTATAGTGATCTTGCAAAAGAAAATCACAAACTTAGAGAAGAAACTGAGCACTATAAAAGAATTTGTAAATCATGGTGTATATCATCTTTAAAAAATGAGGATTGCTTAAACAGACAGGTACCAAATCAAGTTCAAGCTGTGTTGGGTGAAGGATTCAGCTTGAAGAAGTATATGACAGAAGAGGAGGAAGAAGATTTGAAGGCAGAGAGAGAAAAAATTATTTTTAAACCAGAAATCCTTCCAAATACTTTTACCTATTTGAAAGGAAATAAGACAATGATGTCAAATGCATTTGTCAAACCTGTAATTTCTCAAGTTTTGAATAAAAATAGTCTTTTGCCTTCATCTTCTTCTAAATCTGAAAGTGTTGTCTTATCTGAGACTGATATACAGACTGAAAAGGATCTTTCATCCCTGCCCAAAGTTGTCCCACAGGTTCTGAGAAAACCCAAGAGTCAAACTTATGTTAGTCCCAAAAGTCATAACAAAAGTCAAACTTCTGAATCTAAAACAATTGATAAATTAGGAAATCAATTACTTGAACTGACCAACATTGTCAAAACTTTAGTCAGGGATAAATCACCTAATCAGGAAAGATCCAAATCTCCTCCAAAGAGAAATTGTTATAACTGTGGTGAAAAAGGGCATGAAGCTGTGTTTTGTAAACTACTGATTAAGTCTAGACCTAAGAATCCTTATACTCACAAGTCAGTTTCATCAAAACAGGGATCAGCTTCATATCACTCAGGATCATCAAAATCCAAATCAGTCTCATCAAACTCAAACCCATCTTCCAGAAACACCTCTCCATCAAAAGCCAGTCATATTAAATCTTCTAAAACTAAATCAGTTCCATCTAGGGTCAATCTCAAAAATGCTCCCTGCAAATACTGTGGTGTCATAGGTCACTATTCCATAAATTGCATGAATGAAATAAACAAATGGAACTATACAAGCTCTAAAACTGAATGCAAGAATGAATCAGTACCTAAACCTGCCTTAGCTCATGGATCCACTCTAAAGTGGGTACCCAAAAGGAACTAATTTTTTCTTTTTGTTCATGTGCAGGACTCTACAAAATGGTATTTAGATAGTGGAGCATCAAGGCACATGACAGGGATGAAGTCCTTTCTACAGGACTACAAGGAAGAAGATGGACCTCAAGTAAGATATGGAGACAATGGAGTTTCAATGACAAGGGGATATGGCAAGATTCATGCTGGAGCTGTCACATTCAAGCGTGTTGCTTATGTGGAAGGATTACAACACAATCTACTCAGTGTGAGTCAGATTACTGATGAAGATCATGAAGTCAGATTCAGGAAACAAGCTGGGATAATCTACAATGCCAAGGGAAAACCATTACTGCTAGCCAAAAGAGAAAGAGATGTGTTCTGTCTGGATCTGGGTACAGCAAATGATGAAGCTGAGACCTGCTTGTTTACTGAAACCAAGGAGGAATTAAACTGGCTATGGCATAGAAGGTTATCTCACTTAAACTTCAAGAACATTAATGCCCTATCCAAGAGCAAGCTAGTAAGAGGGTTGCCAGAACTCACTTATACCAAAGACAAGGTTTGCTCAGCCTGTGTTCTTGGAAAGCAAACAAAATCACAATTTCCATCCAAAATGCTACATTCCATTAGTGAACCATTGTTCATGCTACATATGGATCTCTTTGGACCAATTGGAATTGAAAGCAAAGGAGGAAAGAAGTATACCCTGGTCATTGTTGATGAACACACCACACCAGATTCACTTGGGTCATATTCCTAAGAGCCAAGAGTGATGCAGCTGAAGAAATCATCAGTCTGATCAAAAGAGAACAGAGACAGAAGAATCTTCTAGTCAGACAAATGAGAAGTGACCATGGAACTGAGTTCAAAAACTCAGTCTTGATAGACTTTTGTGATAAACTGGGGATAGTTCAAAACTTTGCCTCAGTTCGAACCCCTCAACAAAATGGGGTAGCAGAAAGAAGAAACAGGACTCTCATTGAGGCTGCAAGAACTATGCTGTGCTATGGAAAGATGGAGATAAAGTTTTGGGCTGAAGCTGTGAACACTGCTTGCTTCACACAAAACAGATCCATTATTGTGAAGAGACATGGCAAGACAGCTTATGAAATGTATCACAACAAAGTTCCCTCCATTCATTATTTCCATGTCTTTGGAAGTGCTACATTCTAAATCAAAGGGATCTGATATGCAAAATGTCCCCCAAAGCTGATGAAGGTCTATTTGTTGGATACTCAAGTGTTGCCAAGGCCTTTAGAGTATATAATGAAAGAAGAAAGGTTGTTGAGGAAAGCATCAATGTTACTTTTGATGATACCACTCAATCTGATGAAGCTGCCTCATCTTCTCAAACTGACATCACCACAAACAATCAACTCTGTGACGAACTGCTTCAAACTTCTTCTGAATCTGAATCTCAGAATGGTGATCAGCCTGCCAGACACATGGCTCAAACTCAAGAATCAGAAAGTGAAACAGATGAACAAACAGTTCAGAAGGCTTCAGGCTCAGAAATGCTAGCTTCAAATGAAACTGATACTAATCAGTTTGAGTTACCTCAATCTGACCAGACTCAGTCTCATCATACTCAGACTGACACTCCTCAGCCTGACGAAGGAAATACTGATCATAGCTCAGGAAACATCAAAACTGTAAAGGTTTCATCTGTTATTGGATCCATAACTGAAGGTGTTCAAACAAGAAGAAAGAATGCTACAGCCAACTTCTGTTTCTACACTAACTTCTTGAGTCTGATGGAGCCCAAGACTGTAGAACAAGCCCTGTTAGATGAAGACTGGGTTGAGGGTATGCAGGAGGAGCTGGGTGAATTCATAAGAAACAATGTCTGGACAAAGGTCCCACGTCCACTACGCAAGACCATTATTGATCATAAATGGATTTTCAGAAACAAATTTGATCAGGATGGTGTGGTGATCAGGAACAAGGCCAGACTGGTGGCTAAGGGGTACAAACAGGAAGAAGGAATTGACTATGATGAAACCTTTGCTCCAGTGGCACGAATTGAAGCAATTAGACTATTTCTAGCTTATGCAGCCTTCAAAGACTTCCTGGTATATCAGATGGATGTCAAAAGTGTTTTCTTAAATGGAGATTTGCAGGAGGAAGTCTATGTGAAGCAGCCTCCAGGTTTTGTTGACCCTCCCTGATCATGTTTATAAATTAAATAAGGCACTTTATGGTCTCAAACAAGCTCCTAGAGCTTGGTATGAAACCTTATCTGAATTTTTAATCAAAAATGACTTTAAAAGGGGTTCAATTGACAAAACTTTGTTTATAAAAAGGGAATCTGGTCATGTCATTCTGGTTCAGATTTATGTGGATGACATCATATTTGGATCCACAAACACCAAACTGTGCACTTGGTTCTCAGAACTTATGTGTAGTGAATACAGAATGAGCATGATGGGAGAACTAAATTTCTTTCTGGGTCTGCAAGTTGAACAAAAGGAGGATGGAATCTTTATAAACCAAAGCAAATATGTTCATGATTTAATCAAGAAATTTGGTTTTGCTACAAGTTCTGAAATGAAAACACCCATGAGCACCTCTGACAAATTGCACAAGGACAAATCTGGCAAGTCAGTCTGTCAAGCTACTTATAGAGGAATGATTGGTTCACTACTCTATCTGACTGCTAGCAGACCTGACATCATGTTCTCTACATGTCTGTGTGCACGTTATCAGTCTGACCCTAAGGAATCTCATCTTAAGGCTGTCAAGAGGATCTTCAGATATCTTAAGGGTACACCAAACCTTGGTTTATGGTACCCTAAGGATTCTGGTTTTGAACTAATTGGGTACTCAGATGCAGATTATGCAGGTTGTAAGCTTGACAGAAAAAGCACTTCAGGTGGTTGTCAGCTTCTAGGAGGCAAGCTGGTGAGTTGGTCCAGCAAGAAGCAAAACTCAGTTGCCACCTCCACCGCTGAAGCTGAGTATGTGGCTGCTGGAAGCTGCTGTGCACAGTTACTGTGGATGCAACATCAATTGGCCGATCTGGATATCCATATTCAAAACACACCCATTATGTGTGACAACAAAAGTGCCATTCAAATCACTGAGAATCCAGTCTTCCATTCCAGGACGAAACATATTGAAATCAGACATCATTTCATTAGAGACTGTGTGGAGAAAGGGAAGGTCAGACTGGAGTTCGTGGTAACCAATGATCAACTGGCTGACATATTCACAAAACCTCTAAGTGAGGAAAGGTTCTTCTATTTGTTAGGAGAACTGGGCATGCTAAACCCTTAGTTCTGAAAATTTCACACTTCAAGCTGACTTACATTTCGGTCTGACTATTTTCAGTCTGACCATTTTCAGTCTGACTACGAGTCAGCTTCAGTATCCCAAATCTGACCTCAGATTCAATGTATTTTTGGAACAAATTTTTTTTTAATTTTTTTTATATCTTATGTATCACTAATTCATCATTAGATAGCTTTATTTATTTTTTTTTATTCGGTCAAGTCTTGTCAACGGTCATTCATTGCAAGTTGTAAATCTATAGGGGTCTAAGTTGTAATTTCGCTTGTTTTAATTCTTAAGTAATATTAGTTTAAAGCTAACAGAATTTCAAATTTTTTTTTAACCTAGTTCTTTCTCTTTCAAACTATCTGATTTCCCTTATTCTAATGGCTAACCCTAATTTGATGCTCCATGTTACTTCAAGAATGATTCCAGGGGCTGAGTTCCAACACCGAGTTCAAGTAAAAGACAACAATCGAGTGGCTACCTCCGACATTCCCACCAATCGCGAAGGCAGGGGATTTGAGCAATTAATTCAATTCATGAAGGCTCACCCACTATATGGTGCTTTATTCTGTGCAAATACTATGATACCACCAGTACTGTGTGAATGGTGGTACACGTGCACTGCCAATGATGAACGCACTGTCATAACAGGCACCTACAACAATGCGCGTGACACGATTGCAATCACTGAAGAGACAATCAGAAATGCTTTACTTCTTCCAACACTTGCTGAAGCTGGAGCAGGTGGTTTTCAGGCTAGACGGAGTAAACAACAAGCGAGGGCTGAAGCTTTCCCTCTCATTGGTCAGCCTGAAACACAGGGAGTCATTAAATACAGTTTATTTACTGGGAAATGGAAATTCTTGTTTTCTATGATTACAAGATGCTTGGGGGGCAAATCTGGCAGTTTGGATCAGATGAATGAGTTTGAAACTCATCTGTTCCATGCCATGGTCACGGGAAGACGAATCTCTTTTTCACAACTATATTTTGATGAGATTCTCTCCCTAGTTGTCAAACCAAAACGAAACAACGATGTTCCATTCATTCGGGTGCTTTCTCTCTGTTTTGAGGAGGTTCTGGGCAAAGAATTATATGATCAGCTTGATCGACAATTTTACACATGTGAACTGCCCAGGCTGACTCCAAAAATCTTTACATATATAAATATTACTGAGAATGAAGCTCCACTTACTGCTGTGATGCTTGAATGGATTGCTAATCCGTTCATAGATCAAGAACCAACTGAGTCTGACTCATCAGACTCAGATGTTCAAGCTGAACGAATTGACGGTGGGCCAGAGGGCAATAACCCTACTGCAGATGCTGAGGTAAATTTGGGTGGGGCTGGGCCAAACGAAGAGGACCAAGGTATGATCATTCCTCAAACTCTAGCTCAGTCTGAGAGTATCCCCTCTCAGTCTGCGCAGTCCAATCCACTTCTTGATGTACTGGCTACTCAAGCGACCAATCTGATGGACTCACCCAGTTCATTTGATAAAGCTCTCACATCAAGCCCCACTAAAAATCAAGCACTAATGGACACATTATTCCATGAGGCTGAGAGTCAAGAACTCCCATCCAGTGCTGCAGTACAGACTAGTCTCTCTCTGCTAGATGATGAGCTGGATCTGACTGCTTGGACCACCCAAAACCCCAGTCTGATGATCAACTTGGAGAACTACATTGCTGCTACCACACAGACACATGTGGCAAGCATTGAAGAAAATGTCCCACTCCTGGACACACCTGTACCTAGTATGGGAATACCCCCCTCAATCTCAAAGCCTATTCCAACGGCCATTTTCACCAGCTCTGTGCTGGTTCACGATAAGGTACAACCTCCAAATCTCTTACACTCTTTATCACTAGTTGCCAATGCCTTACTCCCAAAACTGGGTGAGGTACAGACTTCAATTTCTATGGCTTATGATCATTCTCCCATATCACAGGGAGGGAGTGAGGTTGTGCCACCAGTTACATCAACACCTGCTACCACATCAACTCAGTCTGAGGTTGCTTTGACTGTTCCTGTCCTGTTAAAGGCACAGAAGGACATGTCCACTCGGTTTGATGACAGACTGAGGGCAATGCAGACTGAGTTTAATACTTTAAGATCTCACAATGCAGCAGAAATGAAGGACTTGAAGGACATGGTGTCCAAACTGACTTCTGAAGTCAGTCTGATGAGGAAAGGCAAGGCAGTTGCAGAGGATTCTCATATTCAGGGGGAGAAAAAGACTACCACAGTCAGTGAATCTGAAATCCCCAAACAAACATTGAAAAGGAAAAGAGAAGAGGGGGAGAAAAGGGAGAAAAGGTATTACAAAACAACCAGGCTCAACACCAAAACTGGGCAGTCAGAAGTGTTCTATGAAACTGACTGGAGTGATATATCGAGTGATGAATCTGAGAAACTTGTTTACAAAGGAAAAGGCAAAGCTGGGTATGTAAGTGACCAGGAACTGACTGAAGAAGGAGAAGGAAGCAAAATGGATACAACAACCAAATCTGAATCTGAAACTCAAAGGAAAGTCTCTGAGGCTGAAATAGAACAAGAAGCTGAAAACAAAAGGAAAAAGCTTGAAGCTGACAAATTAGCCAAGTTACAAAGATATGCTCAAAGTGCTGGAATGACTGTGGAGCAATACAGAGAGTATGTAAAGGGGCTATACAAAGAAAGATTCGACTTCAATCCATATGATCAAACTGAAAAGGCAGCTGCAGAATTTGAAGCTGAGATTCAAGCTGAAGAAGAAATGGCTATTGAAGAAGAACAAATGAGGTTGGAAGCTGATGCACAGATGGCCAAACTTGTTCTCAGAGAAGAAGAAAGAGTTGATCACATTATCAATAACTTCTCCATGAGAAAGCTCAAGCATAAGATCACTCACCTAGACTGTAAGAGTCATGGTGGAACTGACATGTTACTTACATGCTCACACAAAGGGGGATCCTTCAGAGTTGGGTTAACAAGATTGCACACAATGGGATTAGAAGAATGGAAGGAAATAGCGAGTTTGAGCTACAATCTGACTGACAAAGCTCAAGGTTTGGCTATAAGAAGAGAGGCTACTTTCAACATGAATGCTGCCCATATGCTGGAACTGGTGCCAGATGAAGACTACAGAGCCTACTGCACCAAACATAATGTGAAAGTCAAATCGAAGTCCTTGGGGTTGGAATCTAGCAGTATGCATCCAGTCCCTACAGAAATTGCATTTCAAGACAGAACCTACATTGAGACTGAGAAGCATATAGGTCTGTGTTACACTGATTGTGGGGGAGAAGAATGCTTTCAACCTAAGGACAGCATCACCACAACTTCCATTCACCATTGCATAGCTTTACTCAAGGAATGTGAGTCTCCTCAATGTCTTCCATTCAGAGTGAGACTGATCAGCTGGCTGTTCATGAACCTTAGAAGAATTGAAGAAATAGGAACCCTGGCAGATAGAGTGGAGCTGGTAAAGAAGGAATATCAACTACACTTCAACAAGACTGATGCTGAAATGGAGACACTGATGGAGTGGAAGAAGGATAGACAGAGATGGATGAGGGATAGAGATCAGCCTCTGCCTTTTGATCTTCCAGTGCAAAAGAAAAGAAGGACCTTAAAGAAGAAGATGTAAAAACAGATTGATGCTTGTTTTGTTCACAAACATTGTGTAATTGAAGATGTTATGTTTGTGTTTATTTTCTTGCATATTTTGTAAAAGACTTTGGTTGAAACAGATAGGGGGAGATTGTTGGGAAAAACAATGATCTATCCCAAGATTAATAAATCTGTTAATCAAAGTCTGAGTCTGAGTGACCTGAGTCTGAGTGACTCAGTCTGAGTGACATGAGTCTGAGTGACTCAGTCTGACTAACTCAGACTCATGAGAGAAGTCAGGCGTAAATTAAGGAAGTCTAGTTAGTTAATATCTTTGATATGTTTAAAAGATATTCTTAGATTGATCCTTATCAAACTCACTATACTTGTGTATAAATAGTGAGTTTGAGGTTTGTAATCGGTACACCTTGAATTGAAATATAACTGTGTGTTATTTTCATTGTTTCAGTATTATAATTCCGCTATAATATATACTGAAACTGAGTACTTAATCGATATATAACAATTAACGTCTAAATACTTATTTGTTATTGATTTGCCACTGTTTGGGATCTTAGTGAGACCTAACATATATATATATATATATAATGCTTACATCACAAGTTCCATCGAGTTTCTCAAAAGTTTTAAAACGAAAATAGTGGAATGTTATGCATTTGAAACTCCTGACTCTTTGTTTACCCTATGTTTTAATTACCATAATGTGGTTAATGGCATACTTATTCATTTGAAACTCCTGACTCTTTGGTTGCACTGTATTTTAATTACCATAATGACATGTATAATGATACTTAAACTGTTCAGTTACCCTAAGTTAATAACACATTTGAAACTTCTGACTCTTTGGTTGCCCTGTCTTTTAATTACCATAATGTGAGTTATAATGATATTCCTGACTCTTTGGTTGCCCTATGTTTTAATTACCATAATGTGAGATATAATGATATTTAGACTGTTCAGTTACCCTAAGTTAATAACACGAAACTCCTGACTCTTTGGTTGTCATGTGTTTTAATTACCATAATGTGAGGTATAATGATATTTAAACTGTTCAGTTACTCTAAGTTAATAACACATTTGAAACGCCCGACTCTTTGGTTGCCATGTGTTTTAATTATCATAATGTAAGGTATAATGGTGGTTTTATGTTTTTCTATATAAGTTCTTTTGCATCAACAAACCCCATAACCACGTACAATTATGTCTCTTTCGAAAAACATGTCTCACTCCAAGATTGGCGCCCTTGACCCAACTAGAGAAGATTGGGTTGTTCATGTAAGGGTTTGTAGAATGTGGGAGGCAGTAAATACGAAACTCGGTGATGTCTTACTTGGGTTGGAGATGGTTATGGCTGATGATGAGGTAATTTTTAATTTGTTTGAAAATTTTAAAAGCCGGGAAAAAGGTACGCCACAAAAACAGTTAATATACAATAATTTCTACCATGTTTTTTATGTACAACGATGGAAACCTTTTATATTATATTGTAAATGTGTAACTGACCATGTTTTCACTGTTTTGGCAACAGTTGTTCGTCATGTTTCACTGTTTGGCGCCCTTGACCCAACTAGAGAAGATTGGGTTGTTCATGTAAGGGTTTGTAGAATGTGGGAGGCAGTAAATACGAAACTAGGTGATGTCTTACTTGGGTTGGAGATGGTTATGGTTGATGATGAGGTGATTTTTAATTTGTTTGAAAATTTTAAAAGCCGGAAAAAAGGTACGCCACAAAAACAGTTAATATACAATAATTTCTACCATGTTTTTTATGTACAACGATGGAAACCTTTTATATTATATTATAAATGTGTAACTGACCATGTTTTCACTGTTTTGGCAACAGTTGGTCGTCATGTTTTCACTGTTTTGGCAACAGTTGATCGTCTATATACTCAATCCGGTTGGAGCTACAAGAGTTGTGGAGAGTGCAGCAAAGAGTTAGTTGTAAAGGATGGTTTGTTTTTTTATGATATTTGCAATGACTTGTGCAAGTACCCTATGATAAGGTTGGTGTTTTGAGTTGTTTTATGTAGGGACTATGGTATTAACCTACCCACTTACTGCCTTTTGTAATGTATGTTTTCGTTGTTGCAGGTATAGGGTCCATGTGCTTGTTGTTGATTAGACAAGTGATACAACATGTTATATTCTTTCTATACCTTACTTAAAAATATGCAGCAGTTTGCTGAATTATATATGTATCTAATTAATATCTAATACTGTACGTAGGAATGTCTTTTTATTTTTATATATGTATTTGAAAAGTTTGACTTTTGTAGTCAATCCCTTAGCTATTTGACTGGTCACATCAATATTATTTTAATTCAGTTTCAGGTTCATATTGTTCTAACTCTCGATTCTGATCATTGTTCGTGAAAAATCTATTTAAAAATTGTCACCGCGCAAAGCGCGGGAATACGCCTAGTTTGACTATAATCCTACATTCTATCAATTATGATTTCCCCACTCAAAGGGATAACGTTTAAGGGCCATTAGTGTAGACTCTACACTATGGAACATGGATAGACGATGACAGCTGAAGATCTTATGTATGCTATGAATTGTTAATTAAAAAGGGTAACATGATAAATAAGTTTTTATGTAAGCATTATAGCAACTTATTATTATCCCGAATTTCAAACTACTACATCACAACAAACACAAATATGACTACTTGTTAAACATGGCAAGGCATACACTCATACACAATTAAACAAGAACATCAATACTAAAAGTAGGAAAAAGATAGAAATAACCAGATTAAGAAAATAGAATGTGTGAAAGGATCTTGAAGATTACAAACAATTCGTCTTTATGCAAAGCTTTCCGGTTACAACCCAAGCTTACCCAATTACCACTACAATGCTACTACTACTAATAATCTAATACTACTATCAAGCCAAAACTACCAAAATTACAAAGAAAATAAGAAAGAAAACTAGAAAAAAAAATTCTAGAGAGAGAAACTAGAAAGAAGTGTGTGAAATGAGTATGTTGAGTGAATGAAAATAGCATCTACATATGGTAGCCAAATGAGACACTTGTGGAGAACCACCTTGTCACCCAGGTGACACCTTGGTCATTCAAGGTGGCGTCGTGGTATCGCTTGTGTACAAGGTCTTCGTGCATATATCTAGAACCTTCTTGCGTCATCCCCTTGTACCTCTTGTTCAAGTGACGAGTTAGTAAGGTAATTTGTTGATTTCATGCATTCATTGGCTTTTAGATAGCTTAACACAACCATAAGTGACTACTTGGACATCAAGGTGACGACTTGGTAAGATTCCCTATGTCCCTTGGTGTGCGTTAGAATATTGTGACAACCGTCTAAACTCAGGTCAAGAACGCTAACTTATAACCTCTATGTGTTTATATTTGATACCCAATATAACTAACTTTATGTGTTACGTGGTTACGTAGACGCAACTCTTGAGCTAAGCTCGATGTAACTCATACAAAACTCTTAAACGTAAGTTTACGTCATTTAAACCTTTAAGCGCGGATCAGGATCGGAATTGTAAATCAACTTCGAAATCAAATTATGTAAGTCCTAATACCAAGAAAACACCTAAGGAACTTTCCTAAGTTCATAACGTATCATAATCAAGAACTTTCAGTTAACGAAAAGGTCCAACGAAGCAAAACTTAAAAAGCGAAAAAATCTTCGTATATAATGAGATCATAACACTTGAACAAATCTTCGTATTATTAGGCTTTCCGTGATTCCCGACTCTCTTTTCCGACCGTTCCCGTTTACGATTATTTTCGCAACCAGTGACTTACAAACCCCCTACTCTTTAAACGCTTTTAATACTTTTTGGGGTGAAATGCGAGTCTTAAGCTTAAACATTATATTTAAGCTGAAAAACGCTTCGATACTTGAATACTAAACGAAAACGATTTGATATTCGAATGCTATTACGAAAACACTTGTATACTTTGAATGCTATTACGAAACACTTTGATATCGTGGATACTATTGCGAATGAGTATTTTGCCGGCATTGTTGATGGTTTTGCCAACAATGTCGAGAATACTAAAACTGTTTTTGCCAATGACTAAAACATCGATCGTCATGTTGCGGACGTTGTACAACATGGACGTGAGATACCACTAAAATTCCCGATACTACCAAGGACATTAGTTGCTATTAATCCCTTTGGAAATGACCGTTAGTAGATAAGGATAGCGCTATTAGGGTAAATTGACCCTCACCACAACGACCTACAACGATGGTGCATAATACTAATAGGGTAGGCTATAGGCTTAGCAACGATTATTGGGCAATACTTAGGATTGTCACATAGTCACGCTATGTGGTCAATGCCTACAAACACGAATGCAATACTTTACACATGTTTATGTGGTAACTATTTTGGATACTAATACTTTATGCATGGTTATGCGGCAACTACTTGAAAACTATACTTTACGCCATTTTTATGTGTGTCGAAACTTGAATGCTTTTACTTAAACTTTGTAGCTCACTAACTACGTCTCACGTAGTTAACACTTGACTCGTATTTTCAGGTAATGAGTAAGCTAGCTGATGACTTTATGCTTTTGGGCGAATGACTTCAAGAACGGGAAGGGTTTGGATGGTTTGGTTATGAACACCCTATTTTGAATTCGGATATGTAATCGATATTTCAAACTAATATGTAAACCTTGATGTAACTTTTTATTTAATATGACTTGGCGTTTATCTGTATCTTGCTATCGAATGCTAATGCTCTTCACATCCTGTGTTTCCGCTTTAGCGGGGTGTGACAAATATACTAAAGGGTGCGGTGGTGTTTGGATTAAGTTTTGGTGGCTCTAAGTGACTTAAAGGTGATTTTAAGCTGAACTAGGTAAATTATAGGTTTATAAAAAAAAAAATTTATTATAGCATGTATATAATAGTTTGGGTGATTGGTTTAGACTAATATATGTTGGTTTGAGGTAATTATTAAATAAATTAATCTTATATTATTTTTGAAGGAAATATTAGCAATATTATTTATATATATATATATATATATATATATATATATATATATATATATATATATATATATATATATATATATATATATATATATTTCTTAGTTATTTCGAATGAAGAAAAACTTCATATTTTTTTATTGTAGACAAGCTATTCAATCCAAACTTTAGAAATTCCATTGCAAAGTTCCGTTCCTAATATTTATCCTATATACTATGTCCGTATAGTGGCGCGATGTTCTACGTGAATCCATGTTGGAAGGACATCATACCAAAGTCGTACTATTAAGACCTTGATATGAGTTTATTATGTTTATAGTTTTGAATGTTATGTTTCTTTCTTCTGATTAATAAGTAGTAGTAGGCTTGCACAAAAACATATCTTTACACGTTTCAAAGTTATTAATTTTAATAATTACTACATTAAATAAATATAATTAATTAGTAACTAATAATTTGGTTAGTAACCGTCAAATAGTGAGGGTTGACAAAAAAGGAAGAGAGAGAAAAATAATTAGTGGGATAATTGATTACCTAGGATGCATTTGATTTGATGTTTACTATTGGTAAGGGGTTTTCCTGGTGAAGGAGAGGTCTCGAGTTCGAGCCTCTCCAGAGGGTTTCCTCTTAGGCGAGCATGGGGGTGGCCGGTAATGGTGGCACGATGATACTCCATTACTGGCCCGTAGGAGAATTGCCGTTCCAAAAAAAAGAAATTACTATGGGTTTAGGGTTTGAAAGGAATGAGTATGGGTTTTATAAACCCACCAATTGTAATGAGTTTGAATTTTGCCTTATTTGATGGGTTTGATTCCCATCTTGCAAAGCAAATCCTATTAACCAAATAATTGTGCTAGTAATGAAACTCATTCCCCTATTTCCTTACCCATCTAATAAATCTTTCCTAGTTTTATTCTCACCAATTTGTAGAGGAATGAGGTATTAACCATTAGTGAACAATGATTAATTAACTTATGACAAACCAACCTCTATCAAAGATTTTCATTATCATTCTTTAACTTCTAATACTTTTAACGGATCGATATGACGGGCAATCCCTTTTCCCGCTCGTTATGCCCCTTATCCGGTATAGTCGACCTTTGATGTTGATGCTTGAAAAGAAGTTGTGGCATTGACTTTCGGAATAGAAGCACACTCTTAATATATAATTATGATTTATGATTTGTAGAAATGTTTTAGAAGAAAAAATATAATGAAAAAAAAATATAATCATGTGGATTATTTTAGATTAAAGATGGTTGTTAGTAAAAAGTAGTTATAATAATTATATGAGAGACGTAGTTAATACATCGTGTTTTTTACTACCACCATGTTCCTGAGTTTAGTGAGAGAAGAAGAGAATAGAAAAGAAAATAATTTAACAGAAAAGAATAGAGAAGAAAGGGGATTACTTTTTTAAAAACGCGTTCCCGAGTGGAAGTAATTTGGAAAGAAAAGAAAGTAAAGAAAAATCAAAATAAATTTCGATATAAATAAATTATAGAGTTAATTACATAATTGGTCCCTGTGTTTGTTCCAAAACAACGGGTCCAGTCCCTGGGTCACAATTTGTTCGGGTCCAGTCCCTGGAGCCTATCTTTGGTTGCACGTTTGGTCCCTCTTCCTAACGTTCGTTTATTTTGGTCGTTAAGTAAGTCATGTGCTTCTCACGTGAGGGGTATATAGACATTTTCTATTTTACAGGGATCAATTATGTACCTTACGAATATCATATTTTAATTTATTATTTCTTTTTCTTTTATAAATTCATAACCAAACAAAACCTAATCTCTCTCCCTCTTTCACTCCAAACCATCGCCACCACAAACCACAGCCACCACATTCCGTTTATATAGAAAGCTCAGCTTCAATCTTTCCCCATGATTTTAAAGCAGACCCTCTAAGCTGTTTCTTGAAATTCCCGACAATTTCCTTCGCTTCATCTGCTTTTGAATCTTTAACCAACCCATTGAATCTTTAACCAACCCATTGATCAGAAGCTTAGTGGCTTCAAAAGACATATTTTTGCTTATATCATTTTCGGATTTGATGAC
The DNA here is from genome assembly GCA_910822075.1 of Senecio squalidus. Lineage (NCBI taxonomy): Eukaryota > Viridiplantae > Streptophyta > Magnoliopsida > Asterales > Asteraceae > Senecio > Senecio squalidus. The sequence goes on from CAJVGC010000508.1 coordinate 23,603,732, forward strand.
TTTACAAACTTAAAACCCGGACACATATTAACTGCATTGTTATATGGTCGAGTAAGTGAATAATAACCCGATTCAAATAACCCAAAATCGGTTTTGGAAAATAGATAAATTTAGTTAATGAATAAATAAAAGCAAATCTATGCCCCAAAAGCATGTGTAGTTCCAGATTTTAAGACACTCTCTGTAAAATGAAAAATCTCGTGTCTCTGTGAACGTAAATCACCGGCGTGTCACATACTATTTAAATGTTGTTGTTGAGAGTATTAAATAAATAGTTAATTGTTTCTTGGTTTGTGTTATTGGGTTAGGGTTAAAAAAAAGGAGATCGTTGATTCAGTGTGAGACTGGAATCTGGCGGCTGTCGGTGGTCGGAAAGTGGTGGTGGTTTATAGATGGATACGGATGAACAAGGTGGTTCATGGTGGGGGACTTCTTCTTCTTCTTCAGACTTGGTTGATAAATTTGGATCACAAATCTCCTTGAAAAACCCGAATAATCAAAGATCTACTACCGATAGATTTCAAATAACTTTACAAATCATGGTGGGGACTTCTTCTTCTTCTTCAGACTTAAGTTTGTAAAGTCATCAAATCATGGGGAAAGATTGAAGCTGAGCTTTCTATATAAACGGAATGTGGTGGCGGTGGTTTGGAGTGAAAGAGGGAGAGAGATTAGGTTTTGTTTGGTTATGAATTTATAAAAGAAAAAGAAATAATAAATTTAAATATGATATTCGTAAGGTACATAATTGATCCCTGTAAAATAGAAAATGTCTATATACCCCTCACGTGAGAAGCACATGACTTACTTAACGACCAAAATAAACGAACGTTAGGAAGAGGGACCAAACGTGCAACCAAAGATAGGCTCCAGGGACTGGACCCGAACGAATTGTGACCCAGGGACTGGACCCGTTGTTTTGGAACAAACACAGGGACCAATTATGTAATTAACTCTAAATTATAAAAACTCATCAAGATCAAACGAGTATTACATAATACACAAATTAATTAACGAAAAACAAGTATATGATAAATTGTTTAAAATTTTTCACTTGTGTAAAAACAAAAAAGAAAGAACAAAATATGAGGAATTTAGCAATTCGATTCGACTCGGTTGTATCGAGTAAAGATGAAAAAGGATAAACATGTATATAAAAGATATATATTTGTTTAAAGATAATTTGGGGATTAATTTTTAAAAAAATGTACAAAATATAGTTTTCTCTCCAAATCTTCTCAATTTTGGAAAGAAAATTAAAAGAGAAAAATGGAACAAATTTTATTTCCACTTTTTTTCTCTCTCTCCACTTAAAAACTCGGGAACACACTCTCTTTTTTATTTTCTTACTGCTTTTTTTCCTTTCCTTTTATTTCTTCAGAAAAAAAAATCTCGGGAACACAGTGTACAATAAGCGATTGTTTTTATGCATATATTATTGAGTTTAGTCAGTAAGCGGTGTTGGTAATAGTTTAGTAAAGATGAATTAAAAATAAAGAAAATAAAAAGGCGTCAGCAAAGCAAAAGGCATCGAGAGAGATACCTAACTTGACATCTTTCCCCAATTCGCCGAGAAAACCCTAACACCATCATACCGGTACTTCACTTTCACACTATTTATTATATTATACTCTTTATCACTTGTTTATTACAATTCATTACTACTCTTTTTAGCATGCTTGATTTGATTTACCATTTTTTGATCATTATATTTGAAACAAATTAGTCTTTTTATTATATATATCATGCAAATGATTTAACTGTATCCGAGTTACAATCATGCCGAGTTTCTCTTCATAGTTCTATAACCTAGAAAATCGATCATTTCAAGATTCTTAACATGATGTGGATTACATTTCATTCTAATTAATGATTCACGAAAATGCCCATATAATAATATCAAATTCGCAAAAAGTTTTGAACCTTTTGTAGCGAGAACACATTCAAAAAGGCGTGAATACATGGCGCCAGACCGTGGCAAAAATTTTAAACCTCTCATTTTGGCGTGAATACATAGCGCAAGAACGGGCAATATGCGATGACATGACGTAATTCACACCACTTTTTTGAAAAACCAATTCTCGCAAAAAGCGCGATAACTTTTTGCGAATCAAATGATTATTTTCGTAATATGTCCTTGTCAGGTGACTAATTTTAAGTTTTTAGTATTGTTTGTTTTTGCTTTGTTTGGCCACAGAGAAGTACATATTAATTTTTCTTGTGTAAGTAATTATTTGAATGTTATGTTTCTGAAAAAAATTACTTAATAGGCGTATAACAATGAAAAGGAAACGTGCAAATGCGAGCCACAAACCTAACACGACTATGTCGAAGAAGAAACTTCAATGTGCTGATGCTTTAGTCGTAGAAAATGATCAAGTAGGAGAACCTGCAACGACCAACATGAGCTCCCCACATTTAGGAAAATCTGTACCTAATGAGAGAACAGGCGAAAACGTAGCCTCGTTGCACAAGGAGAATTATCCTAGCGGATTACGTGAAATGATTGTATCCATAATTAAAGAGATCTCTAAGGAAGCTGGTGGACTAGGTAACCTGACAAGGAGTTTGGTTGATAACCCAATCAGCAACAACGGACAGATGGGACAACCTCAAGTTGACGTGGTGGATCACAAGGAAGACGAAACCCAACTACTTCAAAATCCAGAATATAAGGATCATGAATTAAATTCTGCACTAACAGTACGGTTCATTATATTGTACAAATTACGCATCCTAGTTTTACTTTTATTAAATGTCATTTTTTCTACCTTAGGTGATAAAAAAGACCATGAATTTGGATGCAGCTGATCCATTTAACAGACCTGTGGATCCCGTGGAACTTGAAATACCTGTAAGTTTATTGTATAAGTGTAATTTAATGCTTTAATTTTCTGCAAATAGTTTGCGTTTTTTACAGTAGGATAGTGGCATAGTGCGTGTGCCGTTCTCTTCTTTATTTTGGGCCCATAGAATCATTGTTTTCATTTATCTCTTATATTATTCTGTGTCATGTTGCTAGAGTAGTTTGTTTTTCACCCAAATTGGCTTTTAGGTGGTCTGCAGAGAAGGCAGCTTTAACGATACAAGTTTCTGAAACTTCTTTAAAAGGAATTTACCGATTGAAACTCTGTAGTGTATTTTATATTAGATTTGTCTTTGGTGATAGGTAATTACTGATCTTTTTTGTTGTATGGGAAACTCCCCATCTCATTGTTGTGGATTTCCGTTATAAACTTTAGGTAATGCAGATGGTACAAAGAAAGAGGCTAATATTGACTGTAGTGTAAAAAGAAAATAAGTTAATCCTCACAGTGTCCCAAGGGAAAAAGATTTTATTGATTTCGATTTTTTGCAAAGTATTACTAGATCACTGGGTGGATCATATATGCCTAATAGACGAAGATGACAAATAATATTTAGGAAAGAAACCATTATTACATTGATATGACTATGAAATAACAGAATAGATCATCTCCTATTTATATACTTTATGAACAGTCAGAGAGTGTCAGACATTGTGTACCCTCAAATTGCGTATGATACCAAGGTCATGGCTCCTACGGACTTGCTTAGTCCAACTTGAGGCCAATGATACACACGTCCCAAGCCTTACTCGCTAGGAAAATATTGACACCTAACTTGAATTTATTAGTTCCTGCTAGACAATATCATAAAATGATCCGGGTAAATCGTTTGATAGTTCTTACTAGTCTCCACTCAGTAATTAAATATAAATGCATCTCTAATAAGAATATGTAATTTCTTTATAATCACGATAAAATTCCTTTTATTCTTCATAATCCTAGTATTTTTAACTGAATGTGCATTTCGGATAGATAAACAGAATAATTCAGTATACGATATGTGGAAATTTATGATTTATTTATAGGAAATGCTCACAAACAAACCCATCTACTGAGTTAGTTATGCTTTGGGATTATCACATATGATAGGAAAACACAAGACCTTATTTTTGTTACCTGTATTAGACCAATTTTTCATGATGAATTTTGTGGAATTTGAACCAGGATTACTTTGATGTTATCGACACACCTATGGATTTTGGTACAATATGCAACAACCTTGTGAATGGTCTCAAGTACAAGAATTCAGCAGACGTGTTTAAGGATGTCCAATACATTTGGTGTAATTGTCTTAAATATAATAAAAAGGGTGATCACATTTTGGAGCTCATGAATCGGGTCAAGACATTCTTCATGAAGTACTGGATAGCAGCCGGATTACACACCGAACAATCAACATCTGTTATTGGTAAGGGCCTCATTGATGTCCTTCTCATTCAGTGCCATTTCTGTTACTATGCTATATTTCGCTCTACGGGCTTTCTTGTGAGCATTATGAAGTAGTTAATTGCTAGTTATTTTTGGTATTCTTCCATGCTTGTTTGAACTCTTCTTATCATTATCCTCTCCTGATAGGGGTCTTAGTTGGCATGTGACATTTGCTTCCATTAATATCTTCTACTCGTATGTTAAATCTTCAAAGAGAGATTATTATTAGAATGTGAACGTGGCTTTTGCTGGCTTTGAACTCTGATCTGCCTACTTCATCCCTACCAAACTTGTAAAACAACAGACATACCGTGCTACTGTTTTGTTAATAACCAAACATTTTACATCACCGTATAAAATATTCCTCTTTTCCTGTTGATTATTGAGCCATATGTCATGTATTGACTTTGAAAGGTGGAATAACAAAAAAATAATAATACTGTCATCATGTTAAGCTGAGAATATCTAACACTTTGGGTGTATATATATATATATATATATATATATATATATATATATATATTGTACCAGAAGATCCAAAAGAAATAAATCGGGCAATGGTAAAACTTAACGTGGACATTAGCTAAAACCTGAATCAATCGATTGCTTTTTTGACTTGTGCTTCACATTTAATAAAATATATTGCATAAGCGCGTGAACCCTTAGGATAAACATTGGTGACATGCGCTACTCTTTTTTTTAGCGATTACTTGTTGTAATTAGTTTTATTGTTATCTAATTATTAACTTGCGCAATTTTCAACAGAGCCTGGCCTGCCACACAGCATGCCTAATGAGGAACATTCAGGTAGCTCTGTTCCTCCTGTTGCACGCATAATTTTGCAACAAAGCATGCATATGTTGTTGTAGTATCTGAAATAAAATTTCATTTCCAAATGAGAATGGAGTTGTTGTTTGTCAGAAATATGTACTCAAATTCATTAGTAGTAACGAGAACGGTGATGGTAAATTGGTATCTATGTACCCAAAAGTTTTCTAAATATTAAAAGTATACAGCTACCATGGGAGATTGTAAAATTAAAATTGTTTCTAAAGTTAAAGGGACATGTTGTGAGTTACGTTTGTAATTTCATATGAACCTTAAGTTTCCCAAGAAACTTTATCCTGGATAGAATGTTTTTTAAACTGTTTGTTTCCTTTTTTTGTCGATGAACCTAAACTGCAATGGGGTCACCATTTGTAGCACCTCACATAATACGAAGAAGAAAAATTTACCAGTAAACCAAACGTTTAGTTGGTATATCATAATATACAGTATATATATATATATATATATATATATATATATATATATATATATATATGTTATTTGTGTATTGCTTTCTGATCGAAATACACTCAAATTTATGCCCCCTACAGAGTCTTCTATCTTGAGGCATAAAAAACAAGAAAAAGACTATCAATTGGCTTTACTCTCCGATAATTGTTCCCACCTGCAGCAAAACAATGCTGGTAATAACCACGTAGTTGAAAATCATCCCATGCCATCTAACACACTGTCTTGTCACTCTTCCTCAGAAGAAGACGAGCCTAACATTGGTTAGTTATCTTCCAAATTCATTTTCTTTTACCACCACCTCGGAAATAAATCATATAATGTGACTTGGTTAACCATAATTGGCTAACAACAGATTCTGCTGCTATTCCAAAAAAGCGCCAAGGTCGAGGGCCCACACGTTGCCTTAAATTATTAACGGCAGTGGGACGAATAAAAATCGCCACTAATGAGCTGGGGCAACCAATAGGTTCTGAGGCATCCCTATTAACTAGCTTCTTGGGCCTCACAGCACGCGATGGAAACTTTGCTCCTCTTATTTATCCTAGTTGGAGCAAAGTACCACAGGAGAACAAGGAGAACATGTGGCAGAAAGTTTTGGTATCTTAGAAAAGCTTTTTTTTTTCCCGGACGTTTTACTTCTCGCTTTTGCTCATGTTGAATAGTGGACTATAATATATTTTCTGTATATCTTACAGACGAAGTTTGATATTAACCCCACTAGTCGAAGCTGGGTGCTCAAGTCTCTTGGAACTAAATGGAGAAATTTCAAGTCCCTTCTTAAGGCTACTCATTTTGATACTCATGAGACAGATGAGGAGCGTCTTGCAGACCGTGATGAGAGGGTCCTTCCTGATCAGTGGTCTGTCCTTGTTTCTCAGTGGAGCTCTGACAAATGGCAGGTTTGTATCAATTTTCATGAACTTACAGATACTTCGAAATTTTGTTTCAAGTTAGATTTATATCTGTTAAATTGTAAGGAGATTGCCAGTGATGTATTTGTATGCAATATTGTTATATTTCAGAGTATTAGTGCCAAAAATAAGGCTAATCGTGCAAGGCAAAAGTTCAGCCATACTTCGGGCAAGAAAAGCTTTGCCAGAATACGTGAGGAGGAGGTACAGTATGGTCGTGACTGTTGTTTCAATAGAAACCGGCCCATTGACTGATAAAGTGTTATGCTTAATCATTGCAGAAGGCAAAAAGGCCTGATGGGAAAGAACCATCGCGGGCTGAACTGTTTATATTGACTCGTACCCGTAAAAATGGCCAGCCTGTGAATGAAGAAACAGCTGCAGTAATTGTAAGTCTTAAATGCAAATAACTTGCTGTTATTCATGTGTCCTTTTTTCACATTAGATCTACATTTCAGTCCCAACTTCGTGAATCTGCAACTCAAAAGGAAGAGACATTGGTGAACAAGAACGAACCTGAAGATGATGCCTACAATCGGGTAATGGGAGTGGATAAAAAAAGTGGCTTGTCTCTATTTGGATTAAATGCTATACCCTCTCGTCTTGGGATTGAAATTCCTACTCGTGCTGAGGCTTTGAGGATGGTAACAGAAAAAAACGCAGAGGTTGTTGAAATGAAAGAGAAACTTGCATCAATGGAGGAAAAATGTGCACAGATGGCTTCTCAAATGTCTGCAATGGTCTCAATGATGGCTACCATGCATAAAGCTTCTTCTGGTGAAAATGTTCCTAATGCTGTAAGTTTCCGATCTCTACTCAATCGGTCAAGAAGATAATATATCTGGATCGAAAGTGTTATATGTCATATATAATTGTAGAGTAAAAGTAGTTACTGATACCATCAAGGGTGATGTTGTTAATACAGTATTATGTGTTAATACAGTATAATAGTACAGACCTAAATTCGTAGTTTTGGAACATGAAAATACATATTTATAGTGCAGTATGCACACTTTTTTTAATACAGTATTATGTGTGTCCTATTAGGGTGCTCACGCTTTGGTTCAAGTGGGTATACCTCTTCAGACAATACCAATTTCTACATCTAGTCATGATGTACCTGCAAGACAGGTTGTTCTCTTTTTAAACAGATCATCTAGCTTACTATTCTTTTCGTGGAATTACATAATTAACGAGCATGGTTTTGCGTCACAGACTCGTGGAAGGAAAAAGAAGAGGTAGAAAAACCAGCAAGGTACTTCCCACACTTGAATTTAAATGCCCCTACTAGTTTTAAAGTATTAAATCTTTGCGAGTATATGATGGTTTCCCCTAACTAGTATCTACCGTTCTCATATGCTGTGTTAAATTACCAAATTGAAGGGGAAGTAACTTACATGAATGTTATAAATAACTACAACATAATACAATATTGAGCCAGTATAATATAATAACACCAAAGAAATTTTGCACCATCGCAAATCTAAATGTGTCCAAATGCATAATTGCTAATTTTGACTGTCTAGCTTTTAAGGTATTGTAAACATTTCAGTTGGCTTTGTTGCTTTATTTGCTCTCGAATATGTTCCCACCATTGTACTAACTTTTTGGGTATATCTTCATGGCAGATTATTTCAAGAAATCGGGAAATGCGATCTCCATGTGTGTGACCTTATTGTAAGATTTGTTAAGACATGTTCTAGATAAATTTTTTAATGAAGATGGGTTCGCGAAATTGTGATTACTTGACTAACTAGCCTTTACCTATTATGCATGATGTTTAACATAACTTTTCTGCTTGATGTTTATCTTTGAAGAGGGGCGAAGCCAAGTAGCAGTTGTTACCATTAAATATTTTTTATAATATAAGAAGTAGGAAGTGAATATGTGACTGTTACACATATAAGCTTACATGCGAAACTCATTAAAAACTATGTTGTTTTGTGGTTTAAATGTTTTTCAACGCTTGATTTTTCCTATATTCATCAAGGGAGAGGTGATCCCCAAAATGCAGGGGGTCATTGTTTATTATGAAGAAGTTATAAAAAGTGACTTCGATAGATGTCTAGTGATGACAAAAAAATTTATATTTTTGAAAGACACGATTAATGAAGAAAAAGATGTGAATAGATAAAATTTGTAAAGTTAGTTTAATAAATATGATTAAAATTATATAGATTTAAAGAATTTTTAACAAAACGACATATTGTTTGATGAGTTTTGTATGTAACCTTACATATGTAACAACCCCATATTCACTTTTCCCATATATATATATATATATATATATATATATATATAGAACAAGGATCAAATAAAAAAGATTGGAAAATAAAAAGGATAGAGAGTAAGGAGGTGTTGACATGTGGCAGAGGAAAAAAAACCCATTATTATATCATAAGGGGTATAATCGTCATTTTAACACCACACTTAAATACCCCATTTTCTCTCATTTTTCATATTCATCATCTTCATTACATCAAACCCTAACCCTAAGAGAGCCACCACTCCTGCCACCACTCCCGCCACCACTGCCGCCACCGCTGCCGCCACCGCAGCCGCCACCACTGATTCCGGCGTGATTCCGGTGTGTTGCGACGATTCTGCGACGATTCTTCCGACGATTCTTCCGGCGTGATTCCGGCGTGATCTGCTACGATTCTGGTGTGCTTCCGGTGTGCTTTTCCGACGGCGTGATTCCGGTGTGCTTCCGATCTGCTTTCCGGCGGCGATCTGCGTTTCAGGTTATGTATTTGTTTTTAGGTGATTTTGATTTTATTAACCAAGAAATATGTGATACTAACAACTTTTATCATATGTTCTGTTTCAGATTCATATCTACATTGAAGCTCCTGAAGAACTAACCATCTCAACAATACAAATATATGTTCTGTTTTTCTTATTGACGGTGGAGAGGTGGAAATGTTGCCGGAGAAGGTGGAAATGACGGTGGCGGATGCTAAGAAGATACTTATGCACATTAATTTTTTATGCACATGTTTTGTTTATGCACATTGATTTCTTTTATGCACATGTTTTTTTTATGCATATGTGTTTGTTTGTTTTGGTGGATTTTTTGTTTTGTTTTGGTGGAATGATTTTCCGGCGGTGTATATGTTTTGTATAATCAATACACACGTTTTTTTGATAAAATCGATGCACAAGAAAATCGATGCACACGTATTGATAAAAGTTATGCACAGAGATTCAGAAAATAAGTAATCTAGTAAAATGAAAAAAAAAAAAAAAAACAGATTTCCGCAAATTACCAAAAGGGCATGAAAGTTCGAAATAATTACCAAAATGCCACGGCGTTGACTTTTTCAAACCCCATTTTTGTTGACTAAATGAGTGGCTCACATTCCTCCCTATCCTTTTTATTTAAAATCCTTTTTACAATAACTCACCCCTATATATATAAATATATATATATATATATATATATATATATATATATATATATATATATATATATATAGGGTGAGGTTCAATAGGGATCCCTTTTTTTCTAGAGATCCAGGGATCACCTTTAGAGCCACACAATTTCATTAATAGATCAAACCCACGGAGGGGTATTTTAGTCATATTCAGAAAATATCAAAAGTTACACGCGCCCAATTTTACCCTAAAACAAAATGTACATGCGCCTCCATATACCACCATCATCAAATTCTTCATTTTTCTGCTACTAATCTCAAATCAATCAATCAATCAATCAAATTAGGGTTTCATATCATCAAATTAGGGTTTCAATTTCATCAATCTCCACGCGCCGCTGGTTTAGCGACTACGATTTTCCTGTAATTTCACTGTTTTTGTTGAATTTTTTATAAATTTAGATAAATTTGTTGAAATTAGGGTTAGTTTTGGTGAAATTGAATGGCATTGGGGGATTTAATGGAGGCTAGGTTTTCAAGTAATCAATTGTATTCCAATTTGAATCAAACTGTTGTGATACAAGATGTAATTGTTCATGATAACTAACGCCGTTACTACCAATACCAATGGCCACCTTCGTTCCTCCACCACCGACAACCTATAAATCCAAAGATGTAAGATTATTTCCCTATATCTAATAAAACCGTTAAGCAAACTTTTGAGATGTTTATAAAAATGTTTAACTTGATTCTTTATCCGTACATTCTTTAGCTGATGGGTTCGTTGTTCAAACCGGAGATCCTGAAGGCCCTGCAGAGGGTTTTATCGACCCAAGTACAGAGAAGACACGTACAATACCTTTAGAAATTATGGTAGAAGGTGAAAAAGCACCTGTATATGGAGTAACCTTAGAAGTAAGTTAACGTTTTTATTTATGTAACTTGCAACCCGCTTACTATGAATAATAAACAGACCCAAATTAACCCATTTTTTACATATCCGGGTTGAAATTGATGTTATCTGAAATTATAAAATTATTTGAGAAGAAAATATAGGGATGAATCACAGGTGTTTTCATATACATAGGATGGAATTGCTCCCTTTAGTATATACAGGTAGCTTTGTTTGAATAAACTTCTTGTTTCATGTGTCAGGTTTTCCATAAAGAAGTTTTTCAAATAAAACCTTCAATATGTTATTGTATGTATAAGTAGTTATTTCTTTGCAAAATTTACATTGCTGCTCGTCACATTGTTGCATTTCCTACTTTTTATTTACCATTTTAGTCATTCTTTTTGTTTGCCCTACTGATTGTAACAAGATTTGGGGTTTTTGAGAAATTGGAGAAATTTGGGTTTTATAAGTGGTGAAAATGTTTAGTAATCACATGTGATTGTATTAATTTAGTGCCTTAAATGTCATAAAAAATGTTTAGTAATCACTTGTGATTCTAAAGTTTTTACATTAAGAACTGTTTATAATTTAGTGGCTTAGTACCTTGATGTAAAATGTCACCAAAATGTTTAGTAATCACCTAGTAATCACCTGTGATTTTATTAATAATGTGGCTTAGTATGTTGATGTAAAATGTCACAAAAATGTTTAGTAATCACATGTGATTTTATTAATAATGTGCCTTAGTATGTTGATGTAAAATGTCACAAAAATGTTTAGTAATCACCTGTGATTTTATTAATAATGTTCCTTAGTATGTTGATGTAAAATGTCACAAAATGTTTAGTAATCACTTGTGATTTTATTATAATGTGCCTTAGATTGTAATATTAACAATCAATTGAAGGTTTGACACAAATATTAACAATCGATTGAAGGATATTTTAGCAATCGATTCTTAGATCCGATTTTTTTTTTAATTGCAGATGATGACGCTAATTTCAAAAGAAGCTATTGAAGAAAGTGGGGATTCAACAACCAACAATAATTTAATATGTTACTTTATTAGTTGAATTTTATTTGAAATGAGTAGACAAATATTTTGTTTGAGAATACTTTCGGTTTGTTGTATTTTCTTTGAACAATAACTATGTCACATGTGATTTTATTAAATTAAGTCACTAAATATCTTAAATGTAATTTTGTAGTCAACAAATTGTAAAAGGAAAATCACCTGTGATTTAGTGCCTTAATACCTTAATACATTTAAGGTTCTTAATTTAGTGCCTTGGTACCTTGATGTAAATGTCTATTAATCACCTGTGATTGTATTAATTTAGTGCCTTATATGTTGATGTAAAATATCATCAAAATGTTTAGTAATCACCTGTGATTTTATTAATAATTTTCTTTAGTATGTTGATGTAAAATGTCACCAAATGCTTATTTAATCACCTGTGATTATATAGTTTTTACATTAAGAAACTGTTTATTATTTAATGTCTTAGTATGTTGATGTAAAATGTCACCAAATGTTTAGTAATCACCTGTGATTTTATTAATAATTTTCTTTAGTATGTTGATGTAAAATGTCACCAAATGCTTATTTAATCACCTGTGATTATATAGTTTTTACATTAAAAAACTGTTTATTATTTAATGTCTTAGTATGTTGATGTAAAATGTCACCAAATGTTTAGTAATCACATGTGATTTTTTTAATAATGTGCCTTAGTATGTTGATGTAAAATATCACCAAATGTTTAGTTCACCTGTGATTTTATTAATAATGTGACTTACTATGTTGATGTAAAATGTCGCCAAAATGTTTAGTAATCACCTGTGATTCTATAGTTTTTACATTAAGAACTGTTTATAATTTAGTGCCTTAGTACCTTGATGTAAATTGTCACAAAATCTTTAGTAATCACATGTGATTGTATTAATTTAGTGCCTTAGTATGTTAGATGTAAAATGTCACAAAAAATGTTTAGTAATCACTTGTGATTCTATAGTAATCACTTATGATTTTTTTAATTTAGTGCCTTAGTACCTTGATGTAAATTGTCACAAAATCTTTAGTAATCACCTGTGATTTTATTAATTTAAGTGCCTTAGTATATTTTTTTTCCTTTTCTTTATATCATGTAAATTTAACAAGTTTTTAGGTTTTTAATTTAATTTTTATGTTGTTTTTTTTTGTCTTGTTTTACAGCAAAAACTCTTTATAGAACATCAGATACTAATGTAAACAGATCTGAATTCCAAAGTTTTACTGATGAATTTTACCTTGATGTAAATTGCTATTATAGAAGCACCACCAGGATCCCAAATGGATACTGATTTATATTGAGAACGTGCTTCATGGCGTTGTTGCTCACTGCCGCAAGGGGATCAGTCGTTTGCATTTTGACGGTGTTCCAAATCTTTAAATGCTTTAGTATCCCTTATTTTATGGTATGCTTGTACAACACTTTTTTGTTGTTGACAAGTAAGCCAACAAGCTTACGTTGTCTTTTACATTTTCATTCCTCTAAAAACAAATTAAGTTTCTTCAATTCATCATCCATCAGACCACTGCCAGTGTGGCGAAAGGATGGCCATCTGGTACTCAAAGTGGCCTTATTCTTTCTTATCGACATCGTATGCATTTACATTAATTTTGGTGTATCAAAGCAATTGCAAGATCTCAATTGTATCCTATGGGCGGAATCCGTATGCAAAGTTGTGGATTGATCTATTAGGATTAGGTATCAGTTACATTCTTGGTTACTAATAACAACGGGAACTACAAATTATCTCAACTTTCACATTTATTTATTACCCATCTACATAAATTTAGTAACAGTGTTGCAAAAATATGATGCAAAAGAATGAAAATATACCTTCTAAACTCTATTATGCATCTTCTTTTTAATACCAATTGGTTTTCAATACCATTTGACCAGACTGGTCGGTTTCAAAAAGCCGGCCGGAAAAGGGTTAGTCCCTGAAAACCATCCTCACTTCATGGGGACATATTGGGGAGCTGTTAGCACAGCTTTCTGTGCAGAAATTATTGAATCAGCTGACGCCTATTTGTTCGCTGGACCTATATTCGATGATTGCAGCTCCGTGGGCTATTCTCTCCTTCTCAAGAAAGAGAAGGTAATAATCGTGCAACCTGATCGAGTCATAATTGGCAATGGACCCATTTTTGGTTGTGTTCTAATGAAGGATTTCTTGCAAGCTCTAACCAAGAAGCTTAAGAAAAATACCACTGCATATGAGAATTACCGTCGGATATACGTGTCTGAAGGGCACCCTCTGAAATGTTTACCTAAGGAACCATTGAGGACTAATGTTCTATTTGAACACATTCAAAAGATGCTGTCCACCAACACAGTTGTAATAGCCGAGACAGGGGATTCGTGGTTCCATTGCCAGAAATTAAAATTGCCTCAAGGATGTGGGTAAGTGGCTAAAAGTTTCTACATGCATTGTCTTTATTACTGAAACTTAAGTATCGAAAATGGATGTTAAACCGGTTTTTTACGGTTCACCTACCTTCGAACAAACCGACTGAATTAAACCGGCACATACTCAAGATCCTAGTCCCGGGTCTAAAAACAATGCTAGCAATTATTAAAAATCCTAATTTAATAAAATTACACTTTGAAAAAGCGGTTACAAACGGATTTTATTTGAAATCAATGGCTAAAAATACATGATCCTAGATCATCTAACGGATATTAAAAATAGACAATTATGACGATAAAGATTAAAAGTTATCAAATCGAACGGTCTATAATAAAAGTCAACCGTCAGCAATTACTTACAAAGAACCATAGTTATAGAATATGAAATGACTCGATCCGTATTATATATGACAACCATCAGGTTCATAATATACTTAAATGTTTCAATATACAATCCAACAACATATTTTATATTTTTTGAGAATAATGCTCTTATAAAACTTCAAAAATAGAATGTGTTCTTAGAAAGCAACTTATAAACTAGAACCATATCACTACTAGTTACAGCGTCTTAAGTATTAGTAACACATTATACCATATCTGCATTAATCCTATTTTCGGAATTCATACTTAGATAGCATATTATAGTTTTATAATACAAATCTCATCAAGTTTGGAACTTGCTATATAAAAGTAACCGATTGACACATTTCCCAGGGGTCAAAACAAAACCGGAAAACAACCTTTGATAAGTTACCACCAGAAAAAACTAGTTACCATTGAATTTCGAGATCAACAGCATTTCAAAAACAACCTCTACGAAACTGAAACAAACAAACAGCAAACTCAAGAAAATGTAAACCAACTGCCACCTATTACTGTCTGAAAAACACAACCTTCCACAAATTCTATCAATTAAAGCAGAAACAGATAGCACAGAGATATTAAAGTAAAAATATGTGTGTTTACTTACTAATGTATTTTTCGTACTAGAAAAATAAACATAAACATGTCAAATTCATATTACGACTATACAATATAACAATTCAGAAACTGTATTAGAAATCACTTGTGATTTTTATATAAATAATATACAAAAGTATATGTGAACGTCGTTTAACACTTTTACAAATATATAAGTTAGTTCGTCATTGTCGGATGAAATCACTTGTGATTTTTATCTGAATCACTAACAGATTAAATTAGTTCTTCATTGTCGGATTGGAGTGAAACAAGTAACAAATTAAACATAAAACAAAGCTTAAAAAACTGAAAACCGAAGAAAATAAAAAGCTTAAAAAATCATTAACACAAATTAAACTAAATCGAAGATTAGAAAACAGAAATGGAAGATTACGCATCCATTTAAATCAAAAACGAAACCTTACATATCGAAATGGCGTGATTCAGAATTAGGATTGATTCCCCAAAACATCAATCCCAGTCTCATTATTAACAATAGATGAATAATTAGGCTTTGATTTCATTGAAATCGAAAGAATTAGGGTTTCATTTAGAGGATTTTAGCTAACTGAAGAGATGGAGAGTTTGATGACAGTGGAAGAGAAATAGGAGAGAGAAGGAGCGCGTGTACAGAAAAAGAAAAATATAAAAAGACCATTATGCCCCTCCGTGTGTTTTTAATTGATATTCATTTAACCCTACTTTTAATCTCAGCCACGAATTTTAGTTGATCTTGTGGCTGGGAGGGTGATCCCTGGATCTCTAGCAAAAAAGAGATCCCTATTGAACCCCAATCTATATATATATATATATATATATATATATATATATATATATATATATATATATATATATATATATATATATATATATCTATATATATATATATATATATATATATATATATATATATATATATATATATATATATATATATATATATATATATATATAATAAATTTATTTTATTTTAATTATTTGTTTTTTATATACTTTTTATCTTTTATCTAATATCGATAGTATAGGCATATAAAACTTAAATAAACTAATAAATAATAAACACAAAAAATAATGTGTAAAAAGAGGAAAAAAGTATATAACATCGTGATAGTGTTATAAATTCTTGATCCGAAAAACACAAAACGCTAAAAAGATTTTGGACCACAAACCCCTGATCAAGCAACAAAGTGTGCAGACATGGCTATCGCAAGATTGGTATCCGGTTACGCAAAGGCGCCCGACTACCAACTCGGTCACGATGTCCGAGTACGTAAAGATGTTCGGCTACGAACTTGGTCATGTACCCGGTTACACAAGTTTCCCGGTTGTGACTCGATCTCGTGCCCGGCTACATAAATGTGCCCAGCTAGCGACTCGGTCTCATACCCGATATGCAAATGTGTCGGTCTCCCCGTGTACGTATATGTACTCGGCTAGCAACTTGTGGCCTGGCTAGTGACTCGGTCTCGTACTCGGGTACGTAAATGTGCCTGACTAGCAACTTGTTGCCCGACCAGCGACTCGGTCTTGTACTCGGGTACGTAAATGTGCCCGACTAGTGACTTTGTCTTTAGCCGGGTACGAAAATGTGCCCGACTACGTGTTATCCGCTACGCAAATATGCCCCGTTACGCACTGGGTCACATGGTCCGACTACGAGACTTGTTGCCTTGCTGCCAAGGGTTCCGTTACCCGGTTACCAAACTGTTATTTGATGATATGATCCTAACCGTCTTAAACGTTCGCATTTAAATTGACCATTATGCTCGTATGATAACAAAGACATTGGAACATTATAATATGGACGTTGGATCATTACTCACTTCATCAATGACTACATAACGAATATTAACTAGGACGTTAGAACTCCCGAGAAACAACATACAGTAACACATACATTCTTTGCGTTCATAACCAAAGTTAATTACCATCTTTAACCTTAATCGCCTTAGGCTCGTTAAGAGCTTGTTAGGTTTGCACTGTTTATACAAGAGATTTAAGGTTGGAATCTATTGGAGCTGAAATTTGGTGATGGCTAAAGCTTCAAATTCTACATCAATGTTGTGTTTTTGGTCTAAGTAAATAGGTCGGGTGAACAATGTTCATCACCCGACTTAAACCTTAGAAAGTCTTTGAGTAAAGACTTTATCTCGGATGAACAAGTTACTTCACCAGAGTTAACTGAAGTTCACCAGAGTTAAAGTTAACTAAAGACTTAATGTATTTTGTTTACCCGAAGTATTTTTTTAATGAATATAAGGGTCATTTAATTTAATAGTTAGTAATAGATGATAACCTATAAATTGTGAGAGTTGTGTGATGTGTAAGGTGTGCTTTTGATAGATGAACTTTCATGTAACCGTTTCTCCCGCCATTTCTAGGATTTGAATGAAATAACACTTTTTCTCAATTCTACTTTGATTAATTGTTCAATCTCATAACTCAATTACTAATTCGTGATTCCACCACATATTAGTGATTCTAATCACCTAGTTATTTTTAGATAATTCAAGACCTGTCAATTGGTATCATAACTGGTAAATCAAATTTATTTTGGTTCAACTCAGTTTTCGGGTGATAGTGAGCTTATTTTGAGGTGTTTAGAAGAGTTGCAAAGGATTGGACGATAAGATCAACAGTTTGAGCAATTTTGAATTGAAATATTGACGGTAAAAGACGTTACAGAGGAAGTTCATTGTTAATTGATTGATTTAGTGTTAATTTGATCAATAGAGTTTTATTCTAGTGTTCGTTTGTTGTTTGATTGAAGTTTGAGAAGAAAGTGAAGCTAATTGATAGAGATCATCATTTTCGACCTAAAATCAGTTCATCCGAACTAAAATTCATTCATTTAATCTATAATTTCCGAGAGAAAATGGATGTTGTAATAGTGAATTACGACAATGAAACAGGTTATGGTGGAAGACTTCCAAATCTCCTTCCTGGTATTGATTTCATGATGTGGAATCTTAGATTCAAAGCCTTCATATAATACAGCGAAGTGCAACTGTGGAACTCAATTGTGAATGGACCTCATCGTCTAATAGTGCATGAATATGGAGGAACTAGAATGGTTGATGTTGAACCTGAAAGGTATGTTGAAGCTGATAACAAACTCATTGATCGTGATCTCAGAGCTCTAGGATCTGTTATCCTTGCTTTTCCTACTGAAATTTATAACAATTTTAAAGACTGTAATTCAGCCAAGGAGTTCATGGATGCTATGGAGTTACGTTATGAAAGAAGTCTGGAGTTGAAGGAAAGCAAAAAGGATATGCTTAAGAATCTCTATGAGTATTTTGAATATGTGAGAAATGAGAGTTTGTTTGAACAAGTGAGTAGTTATACATTGTTAATCAGTGATTTAAAAAGTGCATGAGTAGTGATGAAGGATAGTGATGTTTGTAAAAAGTTGCTGAGTGCATTGCCTACTAAATGGTCTGTTCAAGTTATGCTAATCAAAAGGATTGCAAATCTAAATGCTATGACTTTGGTGGAACTGATAGAATTCTGCAATCTTATGAAGTGGATATGAAGTTGGATGATAAGAAACAGTCAAGCAATGTGGATATGGATGTGCTCTGGTTACATAAAAAGCTCAAATTCCTATCAATACAACTCATTATCCAAATCAAGTTTAGTCTCACAACACTTGTCATTCTGGAAATTGTTGTTCTCAAAATCAAGCATCTATTGGTTATAATGGCAATAGTTATGGTGGGTTTTTTGGTCAAACTAGTGAAGCAAGTCCTTATCAGTCTTATGGTTCATATTCGGGTATAAGTGAAATGAATGTAAATGGACTGGGAGACAAAGACGTGCTATATAGAGCATTTGTAGCAAGTTATGAGGCATTTGTAGCTGGAATCTTGACTCAAGCTGAATTGGCAAGAGAAGACCTTGAACCGATTCACCCTTATGACTTGGAATAAATAGATTTAAAGTGGCAAATGGAAATGGTGAGTGAAACAGGTTTTTCAAAAGAACTGGTAGAAATAACATCAGAAAGGAAGGAGGAGACATGGTTGGATTTGATAAGTCAAAGGTGAAGTGCTACAATTGTGATGAATTGGGTCATTTTGAAAGGGAATTTAGAGCCCCAAAGGGGATGAACAACAACTATCAAAGGAACAATTATCAACCAAAGGATGATGATACACATAAGTTGACAGCTGTTGAGGTGAAGAATGGAAATGATGATGCAAGTTCAAGTGGTCAAAAGTAGGCTTTCATTACATTTGGTGAATGAGATGGAGTTCAAGAGAACGATGTCAAGAACAAGAATGTTCAAGCCTTGATGAATAAGATTGATTCAGTAGCAACTGATGAGGTACTTTCAAAATCTTGCTCTTTGGACTGTTTGAATACTCTTAAATATACTAGAGAACATACCAAAAGTTAATAAAAGAAATTGATTTGGTAAAATTTCATCAAAGAGAATTTCTCAAAACAGAAAAGTATTACAAAGAGAAAATTTATTCCCTTTTAAAAGATATTGATGCTTGTAAGGGAAAATTGGGAAGATTAGAAACTTAACATGAGGATTTGTTTGAAAGATTTAAACTTAACAAATGATGATTACACTATCAAACCTGAATCTACAAGCTTTGAAAGTAGTTTACCTGTTTTAAATAAGTTTGATGATGTTTATGTGTTACAGTCTAATGTTGATTTGAAAATGAAACAATTTGATGAAACTTGCTCTTCTATGCATCATTTGAATGATTTGAGTCTTACTGGCTAGTCTTAATATTAATTTTAATGTTGTAGCAGGTCATAATGTAGAAGAGTCGTGTGTCAATCTGTTTGCTGAAGAGCTTACAGAGGAGAAGAATGATGTTAGAATTGATAAAGAGATTAAGTTTGATGATTGTGTCTGTAATTCAGATTCAAATAATGTCAATTTGTGTAATAACTTGGTTCTGTTAGAGATTGAGGAAGAAGTTGTTTAATGTATTCACGATTGTGTGCATGAACGATGTTACAATTTTCATAATTTGAATGATTATGCACTTACTAGAAATGAGTTGATTCTGAATGAGATTGCACTAAGAGAATCTTTGAATGTTGAGTCAAAGAATGTCAAAACTAGAAAGTCAAAGAGAAAACCTAAGTGTAATTTGTGCAAAAAGAGACATAAATTAGTTGAGTGTTGGTTGAAATCAAAATCTACAAGTGGTTATGAATGTGTTAAAATGCAGTTTGGTAGAATAAATTGTGACAACCGTCACTTTTCCGACTAAAATTAGTCTAGTATGCCGTATGCTCTTACCGGGTTTACAATTTTTTTTTTATAAAAAGAGCTTTATTTTTTTATTTTTTTATAATGATTACTTGTGACATGTGTGTATACCCTATATGTGATGCTATTGTTTTAGTTAGGTGCACATGAATTAGTTTCCCACTAGTCGAGCTCCTAGATGACTTAACGATTAATACCTTATAAATTCTTAGCTCATATTGTATTATGTAAACTTCAATTAATTTCTGGGAAAATTATTCTAAGATTCAAACCAACTTTATATAGTACAAATTAAACTTCAAGTTCCGTCTTCGGTTCGTTCTTGTTTCGGGAAATTCCCTTTCTTTCACTATTGGGCTAACTAGCTTGTATGTATTGTCCTTGGACTTTGTCTTGTTGCAATCTCTAGCCCAAAAAACTCACACATTTGTTGCTAAGCTTAAGCCCATACTAGCATTTTTGGTCCAAACCCTTGAATCCTTATTGTAACAAAACCTAAAAACACACAAAACCCTAGTTTTCTTCCCTCTAGCCGTCACCCCCTCCCCTTGCCTCCTTGCTGCCGATTTCAACCTCCACCATCATCCAAATTCGTTTATGGATTCATCCATCTTCATACTCGTGTTCTTCATCACCAAGTATTCAAGACGACACAGATACACTCTTTGACTACCGATTTCAAGATTCATCACCATCCAATTCGTTCATGATTCACTCACTTTTAATCCCGTGGTCATCATCATCTTTATCTAAAGCGAGATCCACACAACCGAAGCAGCCACTGACTCCTCATCATATTCATTATTCCAGCAAGTTATTTCGTTAAGCCAATAATCAAGCATCAAGAACCGATTCTTCTTCACGTTAACGAGCTGAAACAGACCCTCATCTTATTCAGGTCCGATGGTCCTTTTTACGTTAATATATTCTTCATAATCAAAGTCGTTTACTTACATAAGTTGTGTATCGAAAAATCTTGTCGAAAATTCCTAATTGTCGTTGTTTATATTTGAGGAATTGCGGATGGTTTTTTACAAGTGAACTAAGTCCCGAGAATCTGAATTTGGACAGCAGTTTAGAGTCCTCAAGACTTCTCTAAAAGCCCCGTAAATTGCCTCTTGAGTTGGTGTTTGTTTCGTATTAGCCACAAGGATCGTATACAAACAGCCCTCGAGTCCTTATTCAATCGGTTTTCGAGTTGTAACGGTAATCGACATCCGATAGCATAACCGTTACAACTAACGGGGAGCTCTAGGACTAGTGAGGACTCTAGGTGTGACCAACTTACTAAACCATATACACACAATACCGCTTACATACGCTCACTCGATAAGGTGAGTCATCGCCCCCTTTAATTACTACTGTTTTCTATGATTTAAATCGAGGGAAAGTAAAACAACCTAAATATGATTTGAAATAAAATGATTTACTAGTACAATGTACTACTTCGTATTTTTGGAAATAATTCTATTTTTAGAAACCTACCATAAATAGATAATTCTATTTATGGAAATTTACGATATTCCGAAACTCTAAATTGTGTAATAAAAAGCTAATGCAATTTTCTAAAAAACATCACAAACGGTTGTTATATACATGCTTCGATATATTACGATGGATTATCGGTATGCGTTGTCATACCGATATCGTACACTCCTATGAGGTACACATACTATACGATGTATTATCGGTATGCGTTGTCATACCGATACCGCACGCTCTTATGAGGTGCACTATTACGATGGATTATCGGTATGTATTTCATACCGATACCGTACACTCTTATGAGGTACACTTGTTATACGATGGATTATCGGTATGCGTTTGCATACCGATACCGCACACTCTTATGAGGTGCACTTACTATTACGATGGATTATCGGTATGAGTTTCATACCGATACCGCACGCTCTCTATGAGGTGCACTTGCTATGTTCTGATATACGATGAGATGAATGTTTTCGTACTACTTAAAATGCATTAGTTACAAATTACTTTACTACTGATTTTGAGATATGATTTCTACTTTACATTTTACTACTTACTCGATGTACTCGCTCAACTTTATGTTGACGTTTTTAAGTTTTACTTTCAGGTTACGAGCATGCATAGGACTTGGACTTAGGAGTCGGGATTTAGTTGACTTCAAGATATCTTTTTCATTTACGGACATTTATTACTTATACATTTGGTTTTCATTTCGGGCTTGCATGCCCAAGTATTCTTTCATTCGTTGATAATTTCTTTTGAATATCCTTCTTGTAGTGTTTGATGCTTTTCGTGTACTAAGGTTTATACCTTGAGTATGGTGACATCATAACAATACGTTATGTAATTGTTCATATAGATTATATTCTTTATATGGCTGTAGTGTTATGACGATCGCCAATAGTGTTGCACCCTGCGTTTCCGCCAATGGCGGGGTGTGACAGATTGGTATCAGAGCACATGGTTATAGATAACTAGGTGGTTTGGCCTAGACTATAACTAGGTGTACTTCATATAGATTCTTTCTAGGATCTTTTGCTATTTCATATCGTCTCACTACTCGTACCTATCGACTTATCGTCTAAGGAAGACGACGAAGTGCAATGACTTACGACGCTTAAGTTGTTTCTATCTTATTCACTTTTTCATTGCCTAAAAATCTCATATCTTGTTTTAATCGAATTCGAGTTAAACTCTTGTACTTCTACTTTCAATCAAATGTAAGCGTTACCAATGTGTGACAACCGTCTAAAATTCAGGTGATTCTCAGTTACTATATCGGTTCGAATCTCTAGTTGCATTTTTATGATGATCGTATTGTTTTAGTTCGTACTTGTTGTGTCTTTTATTGCGTCGGAACCAAAGCCGGAATCAACTTATAAATCCTAACACCAAAGAAAAAATACGAGAACTTGACTAAGTTCATAATGGAAACAAATAAAATTCTAGTCCACAAGTAACAATAACGTAAAACTTAAAACGTCACAAAGCTGGAATTTTCCATCCAGCCGACGGCTGAAAGGTTCCAGCCGGCGGCTGAATCTCAGCCGGCTGACCTGTGACTTGATGAGTCATTATTGCATGAGAAACGATTGGCCAACTCCCCAACTCGGGGATTGGACCAAAAACTGACCAAAACAACTTCCAAAGCCAGTCTTGGAAGTCCCTTAACCACTTTCTTCATTTTTCCTTTTCATTATTCAAAATCAAAACACACACACACAATTGTTTCTCTCTAGCCTCAAGAACACTCAACTAAAACCCAATGATTTTCCCATTAAAACAGCAACAAAAACTTAAATCCATCCATCAAAAACACCTAAAAATCGTCCTAGGGCAAAAGGGTATCAAAGAGGAAGCTTTAAATCGGGTTTTGAAGAAGGTCTACAGACTTTTTGAAGCTAGAAACACATCCAACCGTCACACAACTTTTTCCTTCGGTAAAACCCTCTTATTTTTCTCTTATTACACAAATCTTTAATTACATGGACGATCCATGGACTGAAAAAGTGTTTTTCCAAAAAGTTAAAACGTTTTCTTGTTAAAAACGAGTTTTTCTCATAGATCTACATTTTGATGATATAAATCTAAAAGAAACTGCGACTTTTGCTTAAAAATGTTTATATTTGAATAAATACCGATTGCATGTAAGAATCTAACACTAAAACGGGCTAAAAATCGAAAAATAACGAAAACAAGAAACTGGCCGAAGGCCTCCAGCCGGCGGCTGAAGATATCCAGCCGGCGGCTAAGGTCCAGCCGGCGGATGAATATCTCCAGCCGCTGTCTAGATCTCGCTGTTCAATAAAAACGTCGTTTTGAGAACATTAAACGTTAAAACAAGCCCAAATAAGTTACCACAGATTATATAACTTTGAAAACTTACTGTTTTTAATAAAGAAATTGTTTGGTTGAGTTTGAGGATTTAAAACTATTGTGTTATCGTTTATATTGGTTTAAAATGGTTGTTTAAAGCGGGAAAGTGGTTTGAAAATGGATTAAATTTTTATAGCGCGGAAGCGCTGCCCAAATTTCACCGTGAACATATACTCAAACTCAGCGACTTAACATTTTTGTAACTTATATGTATTGACCTTGAACATTGACTCATTTTGGACATAATCGGACTTATCGGACCCTAAAACGTACACGAACATGTATTAACATATAACTTTTCCGTAATAAAACTTTGGGACAAAATTTAAATTATTAAAGTTTAAGTTTTAAAAATGTTAAAATGGAGCTTTAACATAACGTAAATCATACTATTATACTTATACCACATTTCGGTGTTTTAGGTCATCTTTGATTCCCGACGCGGTCCGCTCCATCCGTGCTCACTCGAATCTTTTCTCCGCAACAGCAGCAACAACAACAACATCAAAACAACAACCAGAACCAACAACAGCACCCGAACCCTCCTGCTTGCACCTACAAGAGCTTCATGGCCTGCAAGCCCAAGGAGTTCCATGGCACAACTGGTGCCGTAGGACTGGTTTCCTGGTTCGAGAGCATCGAGTCGGTGTTGCACATCAGCAGATGTGCTGAAGCTGATAAAGTGCAGTACGCCTCCTGCGTGCTACACGGTAAGGCACTGACTTGGTGGAACAGCGTGGTCCGAAATAGAGGACGCGAGACCGCCTATGCTCTCACCTGGGAACAATTCAAGAACCTCTTGATAGAAGAGTACTGCCCCAAAGGGGAAATTAAGAAGCTCGAAGCCGAGCTCTGAGATCACACGATTATCGGAAACGACATCGAAGGGTATACTGCCATATTCCACGAGTTGGCTCGACTGGTCCCAAGGCTGGTAACTCCTGAAGAAAATCGAATCGACCGCTATGTCTCCGGTCTTGTTCCTGAGATCAGAGGAATGGTCATCTCAGCTGAACCCCAGACCCTCCAGAGTGCCATCATCCTAGCTCACCGCCTCACGAGCAACTTACTCACCACTCCTGCATCCTCCAAGAAGGAGTCGGGTGAGAAAAGGAAATCTGACCAGACCCTCAGGCGGAGCGATAGGAACAAGAAGAAGAAGACCACCCGGAACTTCGCCGTAGCAGCTGTAGCACCACCACCGCCACCACCATCAACTGGAGCTCGATACACGGGGACGAACCCCAAGTGCGATAAGTGCAACTTACACCACTACGGGAACTGCCCGGTATGTTTAAAATGGAGGAAGGTAGGGCACTTCGCTAAGTACTACACGGAAAGGGTGATAGTCCCAGGTCAGAAGCCAGCGTGCTTCGAGTACGGGAGTACCCAGCACTTCCGGAACGCTTGTCCGAGACTCCGGAACGCCCAACCGAACCAAGGCGGGCGAGGTCGAGGACGTGCATTCGCACTCACAGCTGAGGAAGCCCGACAGGATCCAAACGCGGTGAACGGTACGTTTCCTGTCAATAACCACTATGCATCAGTTTTGTTCGATTCAGGGGCTGAAAGAAGCTTTGTGTCCTTAGAATTTAGACCCCTCATTAACTTAGGATCTAAAGTTCTTAAGGATAGCTTCACCATAGAGTACGCTAACGGTCAGGAGTTCGAAGCTAAGGATATAATCCTAGGATGTTCCATATGCCTATCTGATAAAACCTTCCCTATTGACTTGATTCCAATCGAGCTCAAAAGCTTTGATGTGATCGTCGGAATGGACTGGCTCTCTCGTTTCCGAGCCGAGATCGTCTGTTTCGACAAACTTATCCGCATCCCTCTTTCTGACACCGAAACTCTAGTTGTTCAAGGAGACAAACCCGGACGACCACTCCGTATCATATCGTCCATGAAAATGCGCAAGTACCTCGAGAAGGACTGTGACGCATTTCTCGCTCACGTTGTCGAACGTAAACCCAAGGAGATCCGTGTACAAGATATCCCAGTGGTCAAGGATCACCCTGAAGTATTTCCTGAAGATTTACCCGTGCTACCTCCGCATGGACAAGTGGTATTCCGGATAGACCTAGTTCCTGGTGCAGCACCGGTCGCTAAGACACCGTATCGTCTAGCCCCACCGGAAATGCAAGAGCCGTCGAAACAGGTACAGGAACTCTTGGATCACGGTCTTATTCGTCCGAGATCCTCCCCCTGGGGAGCCCCAATAATCTTCGTTAAAAAGAAAGACGGATCATTCCGCATGTGCATCGACTACCGCGAACTGAACAAACTGACCGTCAAGAACCGATACCCACTCCCGAGGATCGATGACCTTTTCGACCAGTTGCAGGGTGCGACTTATATATCGAAAATCGACCTCCGTTCGGGTTATCATCAGGTTCGTGTCAGTGAGACCGACATTCCTAAAACCGCTTTTCGTACTCGCTACGGTCATTACGAATTCCTTGTCATGCCATTTGGTTTAACCAACGCACCAGCGGTGTTCATGGACTTGATGAACAGGGTGTGTAGACCTTATTTGGACAAATTCGTGATCGTATTCATTGATGACATCCTTATCTACTCGAGAAACAAAGAGGATCACGAGAAACATCTGAAACTTATCTTAGAACTCCTCCGAGATCAGAAATTGTACGACAAATTCTCTAAGTGTGAATTTTGGCTTCGGAAAGTACATTTCCTTGGTCATGTGGTCAACCAAGAATGGATCCATGTAGATCCGGCTAAGATCGAAGCGATCGAGAAATGGAAAGCCCCGACGACTCCTACGGAAATTCGTCAATTCCTAGGGTTGGCCGGCTATTATCGAAGGTTCATCGAGAATTTCTCGAAGATCGCTAAGCCACTCACCGAGCTCACTCAGAAGGACAAGGACTTTGTTTGGGGTACGAAACAAGAGGAATCCTTCCAGAAACTTAAAAACCAACTCTGCCACGCACCGATTTTGTCCCTACCGGAGGGTACAGACAACTTCGTGGTATTCTGCGATGCATCCCATGAAGGACTTGGATGTGTCCTCATGCAGAAGGATAAAGTCATCGCCTACGCTTCAAGGAAACTCAAGGTACACGAACTGAACTACACCACTCAAGACTTGGAACTGGGAGCCGTCGTATTCGCGTTAAAGATCTGGAGGCATTATTTGTACTGTACTAAGTGCACGGTTTTCACGGATCATAAAAGCCTTCAACACATTCTAGATCAGAAGATGCTCAACATGAGGCAAAGGAGATGGATCGAACTGTTGAGCGACTACGATTGCGAGATCAAGTACCACCCGGGTAAGGCAAACGTAGTAGCAGACGCCCTCAGTCGGAAGGAAAGGGTAAGACCATCTCGGGTTAGAGCACTAGGTATTCATATTCAAACGAATCTTCAAACGCAAATCGCCGAGGCACAACGAGAAGCATTGAAACCTGAGAACTTAAAGGGCGAAACATTGCACAATCATGAGAAGGAGTTCGAACTCAAATCCGACGAAATCCATTATTTCAAGGGCCGAGTTTGGATTCCGAAATCTGAAGATCTTCGCAAGCTAATCTTGGATGAGGGCCACCGTTCCCGATACTCCATCCACCCTGGGTCCGATATGTTATACAAGGACCTTCGGGAGTACTATTGGTGGCCGGGCATGAAGAAGGATATCGCCTTGTACGTAGCCAAGTGTCTTACTTGCTCGAAGGTCAAGGAGGAATATCAGAAGCCCTCAGGACTACTGCAACAACCAGAGATTCCTATGTGGAAGTGGGAACAAATCTCCATGGATTTCATTACCAAGTTGCCCCGGACGACAAAGGGTAACGACACAATTTGGGTAATTATGGACCGATTAACAAAGTCTGCTCATTTCCTACCGGTACGAGAGACCCACTCGATGGAGAAATTCGCGCAAATCTACATCAATGAAATCATTTCTCGCCACGGAACACCTCTCTCCATCATCTCTGACAGGGATAGTCGATTCACGTCCCGCTTTTGGAACGCGCTTCAGAAATCGCTCGGGACGCGACTAGACCTTAGCACCGCTTACCACCCTCAGACCGACGGTCAAAGCGAAAGGATGATCCAAACACTTGAGGATATGCTTAGAGCATGCGTAGTTGACTTCGGAGGAAGTTGGGATACTCACCTTCCCTTGGTCGAGTTTTCCTACAACAACAGCTACCACGCTAGCATCAAGTGCGCTCCGTTCGAGGCCTTATATGGACGTAAGTGCCGGTCGCCGCTTTGTTGGCTAGAAGCCGGTGATCTACAACTCACAAGGCTCGACATCGTCCAGGAAACCATCGACAAGATCACCACTATCAGAGAACGTCTGAAGACGTCCCGTACCCGGCAAAAGAGCTACGCCGATAACCGAAGGAAACCCCTCGAGTTCCAAGTTGGCGATCGGGTGCTTCTTAAAGTATCGCCATGGAAGGGGGTAGTTCGATTCGGGAAGCGCGGAAAGCTAAGCCCAAGGTACACCGGACCATTCGAGGTTATCGAGCGTATTGGCCCAGTAGCATATCGACTCCAACTCCCGCAAGTTCTTTCTAATGTTCACAACGTGTTCCATGTCCCGCACTTGAAAAAGTGCTTATCTGATGAGACCATCGTCATCCCACTCGACGAGATCAAGATCGACAACAAGTTCAACTTTATCAAGGAACCGCTTGAAGTTGTGGACCGTGAGGTCAAACAGCTCAGACAAAGTCGTGTTCCTATTGTCAAGGTTCGTTGGAACTCCCGACGTGGTCATGAATTCACATGGGAACGTGAAGACCAGATACGTCAAAGTTATCCGCATTTGTTCAAAGATACTTCTCCCTGATGGACGAGTGAAATTTCGGGACGAAATTTCTTTCAACCCGGGGAGAATGTGACAACCGTCTAAAAATCAGGTGATTCTCAGTTACTATATCGGTTCGAATCTCTAGTTGCATTTTTATCATGATCGTATTGTTCTAGTTCGTACTTGTTGTGTCTTTTATTGCGTCGGAACCAAAGCCGGAATCAACTTATAAATCCTAACACCAAAGAAAAAATACGAGAACTTGACTAAGTTCATAATGGAAACAAATAAAATTCTAGTCCACAAGTAACAATAACGTAAAACTTAAAACGTCACAAAGCTGGAATTTTCCATCCAGCCGACGGCTGAAAGGTTCCAGCCGGCGGCTGAATCTCAGCCGGCTGACCTGTGACTTGATGAGTCATTATTGCATGAGAAACGATTGGCCAACTCCCCAACTCGGGGATTGGACCAAAAACTGACCAAAACAACTTCCAAGGCCAGTCTTGGAAGTCCCTTAACCACTTTCTTCATTTTTCCTTTTCATTATTCAAAATCAAAACACACACACACAATTGTTTCTCTCTAGCCTCAAGAACACTCAACTAAAACCCAATGATTTTCCCATTAAAACATCAACAAAAACTTAAATCCATCCATCAAAAACACCTACAAATCGTCCTAGGGCAAAAGGGTATCAAAGAGGAAGCTTTAAATCGGGTTTTGAAGAAGGTCTACACACTTTTTGAAGCTAGAATCACATCCAATCGTCACACAACTTTTTCCTTCGGTAAAACCCTCTTATTTTTCTCTTATTACACAAATCTTTACTTGCATGGACGATCCATGGACTGAAAAAGTGTTTTTCTAAAAAGTTAAAACGTTTTCTTGTTAAAAACGAGTTTTTCTCATAAATCTACATTTTGATGATATAAATCTAAAATAAAATGCGACTTTTGCTTAAAAATGTTTATATTTGAATAAATACCGATTGCATGTAAGAATCTAACACTAAAACGGGCTAAAAATCGAAAAATAAGGAAAAGAAGAAACTGGCCGAAGGCCTCCAGCCGGCGGCTGAAGATATCCAGCCGGCGGCTAAGGTCCAGTCGGCGGCTGAATATCTCCAGCCGGTGTCTGGATCTCGCTGTTCAATAAAAACGTCGTTTTGAGAACTTTAAACGTTAAAACAAGCCCAAATAAGTTACCACAAATTATATAACTTTGAAAACTTACTGTTTTTAATAAAGAAATTGTTTGGTTGAGTTTGAGGATTTAAAACTATTGTGTTATCGTTTATATTGGTTTAAAATGGTTGTTTAAAGCGGGAAAGTGGTTTGAAAATGGATTAAATTTTTATAGCGCGGAAGCGCTGCCCAAATTTCACCGTGAACTTATACTCAAACTCAGCGACTTAACATTTTTGTAACTTATATGTATTGACCTTGAACATTGACTCATTTTGTACATAACCAGACTAATCGGACCCTAAAACGTACACGAACATGTATTAACATATAACTTTTCCGTTATAAAACTTTGGGACATAATTTAAATTATTAAAGTTTAAGTTTTAAAAATGTTAAAATGGAGCTTTAACATAACTTAAATCATACTATAATACTTATACCACATTTCGGTGTTTTAGGTCATCTTTGATTCCCGACGCGGTCCGCTCCATTCGTGCTCACTCGAATCTTTTCTCCGCAACCCGTGAGTTACAACCCAACTATGTTTTACTATTTTAAATACTTATTTGGGGGAAACATAAGATTTATTGTTTATGTAACTGTGAAACTTGTGAAACTTTTGAGAAACATGTGAAACTTGAGAATCTTATATGCGTAAAATGTGTTATTGCCCTGTTAAATGGCTAAACTAAATTTAGGTTACTTGTATGCGCAACCAATCCTTGATGAGAATATAAACCCGTAAGTGCTTACTACTATTTTTAGAAACAGAGCTCAAATTGCCCGGTTTTAAGAGTTCGGAAACATTATACACTATTAGCATTAGCCGTTAGTATTATGGGTATCGATACTTAGGAGAGGTCACTCCTTGCTTGTGGTTCGCGACCTAAGTACATATTACTAGAATCAGGTGGAAACTCAAACATTGTGAAACTTTGGGGCTAGATCTAACCAGACAATCGGTTTAGTGTAGACTTACTTTTATATTATGCCAAGAGAATGATACAAGTTACGAATTTAGTTAATCACATATTACTTACGCATATACAATATTTTAGCGATTTCCTCCGCTATAACTTTTTATGATACGAGTTCTATTTTTTTTTACTTGCGTGTGTTCGAAACTTTTATAAATATATATGTTATAGCGCCGTTCCGCTTCCTTTTCATTTATGATATTTACATATATATTTTTCTTCTTAGAAACTTTTATCGAGAAACCCAAAAACTGTAACTCACTCACTACGTTATGTAGTTGACACTTTATCTTATGTTTCAGGAAATTAGTGTAAGTGTCGAAGTGCATGGCAAGGAAGGGTCGGTATGGTCACGTGAGGCGAAACCTTGGGAAAGACCCTTTTATTTGGGAATTATAAATTGAAACTTTGTATTGTGTACTTGTGTTAAACGATTAAACTGCTTGGTTGATTTTGAGTTATGAACTATTTTATTTTAATGCAATGACTTGAACCGTTTAGTTTGCTTATAACCGTGTAATGATATTCCAGCTCTCACATCTCGTGTTTCCGCTATAGCGGGGTGTGACACAATGGGATAATGAATACGGGAAGTAAATTTGTATGATCTATCCTTGGATGCCTCATTTAGTTGTCGTACTGGAATCACGTTATAATTCATTTAAGACTCCACCCCTCATTTAAAATTCCTATTTTGTTTCATTTCGATTTCTCGATCTTCTTACTTTCGGATTCCTATTCTACCGTATGTGACGCTCTCGTGGAAGAATTTTCGTGCATATTTGAAGATGTGAAGTTGAAGACTCGCTTACCCTTTTCGTTCATTATTATATTATCACAAATATCGGTATACGTTTCTACTCACCAAATTGTTTAAACAAGATACTAAGAGATTGTACCTATTCTTTCGGTTGCTTCATTGTTTCGAAATTCGAGGAGAAGTATTAATTCTCGCCATATCCTTTCGTAAGGATTCTCGTATTGACACTCGGAGATAAACATTCTAATCGGTAACAAATTTATGTTTCAGCAGAAAATTGTCTATTTTTTTCTCCTATCTTTGTTCATTTTCAAATTTTAGTCCCTTCTACAAATTGTTTTTTTTCAAAATGTCGAAATCTAACTACCATACGGAAATCAGACCCCAAAACATTTTCACGATTTATACTAATCTACTCAAATGAAATCGTTTTCTAAACGTTCTTTCTCGAGCGCCACTTCAAACTCTATTATTAAATTTCGAGTTGGTCAAAACTAATCCATCTGAAACCGTGTTCTCTCAAGCTATGGGTGGAATTGATTACTAAAAATTTATGACGTGCTCTCTAAACCGGATTCTTCAGTCCCTTTATCATAATCACTTTATTCGTGAAACTCATTCAAATCGAAACTAGTTCCCGATGATCCGAACGTATCGTTTTCGGCCCGACAGTTTACTCGTGATGTATCCGTCTCCTCGAGGAGATAAACTATCCGATTCTATATTTTTACCAATCATTTGATAACCAATGATATCGAAACCATGTGAGATTTCCACATACTACTACCGCTGATATAGGTCGAGTACCTTCATAAAAAGTCAATGCTACTAAAAACCAGCTGGAGTTGTAAACTAGTTGATTTCCTTATCATTCAGTCTATACAAACCGGTGAAACTCTTTTCTCTATTTTTTCAATCAAATCAGATGTTCTCTAAGACGATGCCTTTGTCAAATCTAACGTATTCTCAATTACTTCGAGAAATTGCTATCTATTCCGCCTTCGGTTATAGAAGAAGATTTTTTTTTACTTTGATTTATACCTATCCGGTTCTAATCTGTTTGTGATTTGGACACATTCCTTCAGAGAGACAGATATTCTAGCACGAGAAGCATTCGTTTTCCCAAACTTCATTATATCCGATTTCGTATGCTTTAAGCATATCCCACCTTGATTGTATCCACAATTTCCATGAGCGTTCCACATCAGATAATTTTTCCGAGATAAACCTTACCCTCGAATTCTTTATCGTAGTAGTTCTTATCGAAACCTCGAAGTGACTTTAGATGTGACTTGAGACAGAATACGGTAACACCTGACGATTATTTCTTTATCGCGTATGATTCTCGAAACCTTTACGGAAATTTATTCTTATATGTACCCACGAGGAGAGTAACCATTACCAGTTGAAACTCAATAGCTCGTACCTCATTTATACCCATACGATTTTCATGCAGTATGAAACCTTCAACCGACATTGCTCTGTGCGTTAGACTTTTGACATCTCGAGATAAATTGCAAGCGTATTGTGCGTTCATATACTAATTCATGTCATTATCCCGAGTTCTCTATTTTGACAGCTTTTCATGTCCACCTCGTTGTAACTTGTAGATTTCTGGATGTAAATAATACCTGAAGTGATATACATTCTGATCCTAATCATTTGAATCCTTTTGACCTATGATACTGTACAGACATATCAATACGTAAACTTTTCCATTAGTGCATTCAGATATGTTATTAAAATCTTTAGATGACACCAAACGCTGATATAGACTTGTGGAATTGATTTGATTTAAGCACTACACCACAATCACCCTAATGCAACTCGTTGATTTAAAAGTTCCCTACGAACCTACACTTATTACTTTCTGTTTGTGATATGGACTTGAGATATTCTTTGACGCGGATTTCTTCCTCAGCTAATATTACTCAATATAGCTATTTATTCAACTCCATGATTATTCAAAAGTCGTTCTAATAACTTCGCTTTTCTTTAATTTCCGCTTTGTTGAGCTTATCTGTAATTTGGTATTTCATATTCAGTGATAATCGCTCGCAAGTAACGATAGGAATTCTCTTGTGTCTGATCAACATGAGAGGAAACTGGTTGTTATACGCGATCCTATAAGACCTTTCAACCTCTATATTAATTTGCATGCTTTCTCCTTGCTTTTCGTTTTCAACGCCCTGTCGTATTACTTATGAAATTATCTCACTCTTATATCGATACGTGTTTTTCTTTTGTGACCAACGATTTTGTTCGTTAACCGTGACCCATGACTTCTATTGTTGAATGTGTTGCAACAATTAAGTGTTACATATCAAATTCTATAAACGATACTTAATGATGAGTTTTAAGTTATGTCTGGCCAACATAATGGAGAACTTATCGTTTTCCATATATCTACATGAATTCATACTCTCTGTTGAACTGAACCTTGTGCATTGTTATACGATTGACCATAAGCGCTTACATAAACTACCCATGAACTGTTATGGTAATGAGAACATACATGTAGAATGTGTTTATAATTAGAAGTAATTATAAATATATTCTAACGCGTATTTGTTTCAGTATCGGAAGGAAATTCAAATTGTTCTAATCAGTGTTTAGATGCATGACACACTTCATGAGCGAATCTTGAGAATTTGCTGTACGAAAACCCCCCTTAGGTACTCATTTCCTATGATGCTTCCGTCAACAATTATACCACTTGCATTTCGAGACGAAATTCTTTTAAGTGGGGAATACTGTGACAATCGTAACTTTTTCGACTCAGATTAGTCTAGTATGTCGTATGCTCTTCCCGAGTTTACAAATTTTTTTATTAAAAGAGCTTTACATTTTCTTTTATGTATAATGATTACTTGTGACATGTGTGTATACCCTATATGTGATGCTATTGTTTTAGTTAGGTGCACAGTAATTAGTTTCCCACTGGTCGAGCTCCTAGATGACTTAACGATTAATACCTTATAAATTCTTAGCTCATATTGTATTATGTAAACTTCAATTAATTTATGGGAAACTTATTCTCAGGTTCAACCAACTTTATATAGTACAAATTAAACGTCAAGTTTCGTCTTCGGTTCGTTCTTGTTCGGGAAATTCCCTTTATTTCACTATTGGGGTAACTACCTTGTATGTATTGTTCTTGGACTTGGTATTGTTGCAATCTCTAGCCCAAAACACCACACACTTGTTGCTAAGCTTAAGCCCATACTAGCATTTTTGGTCCAAACCCTTCAAGCCTTATTGTAACAAAACCCAAAAACACACAAAACCCTAGTTTTCTTCCCTCTAGCCGTCACCCCCTCCCCTTGCCTCCTTGCTGCCGATTTCAACCTCCACCATCATCCAAATTCGTTTATGGATTCATCCATCTTCATACTCGTGTTCTTCATTACCAAGTATTCAAAACGATACAAATACACTCTTTGACTACCGATTTCAAGATTCATCACCATCCAATTCGTTCATGATTCACTCACTTTTAATCCCGTGGTCATCATCATATTTATCTAAAGCGAGATCCACACAACCGAAGCAGCCACTGACTCCTCATCATATTCATTATTCCAGCAAGTTATATCGTTAAGCCAATAATCTAGCATCAATAACCGATTCTTCTTCACGTTAACGAGCTGAACAGACCCTCATCTTATTCAGGTCCGATGGTATATTCTTAATAGTCAAAGTCGTTTACTTACATAATTTGTGTATCGAAAAATCTTGTCGAAAATCTTGTCGAAAATTCCTAATTTTCGCTGTTTATATTTGAGGAATTGCGGATGGTTTTTTACAAGTGAACTAAGTCCCGAGAATTTGAATTTGGACAACAATTTAGAGTCCTCGAGACGTCTCTAAAATCCCCGTAAATTGCCTCTTGAGTTGGTGTTGGTTTCATATTAGCCACAAGGATCGTATACGAACAACCCTCGAGTCCTTATTCAATCGGTTTTCGAGTTGTAACGGTAATCGACTTCCGATAGCATAACCGTTACAACTAACGGGGAGCTCTAGGACAGGACTCTAGTTGTGACCAACTTACTACACCATATATACACAGTACCACTTACATACGCTCACTCGATAAGGTGAGTCATCGCCCCCTTTACATACTACTGTTTTCTATGATTTAAATCGAGGGAAAGTAAAGCAAACTAAATATGATTTGAAATAAAATGATTTACGAGTATGATGTACTACTTCCTATTTTTGGAAATAATTCTATTTTTAGAAACCTACCATAAATAGATAATTCTATTTATGGAAATTTACGATATTTCGAAACTCTAAATTGTGTAATAAAAAGCTAATGAAATTTTCTAAAAAACATCACAAACGGTTGTTCAATACATGCTTCGATATATTACGATGGATTATCGGTATGCGTTGTCATACCGGTACCGTACACTCATATGAGGTACACATACTATACGATGGAATATCGGTATGCGTTGGCATACTGATACCGCACGCTCTTATGATGTGCACTATTACGATGGATTATCGGTATGTGTTTCATACCGATACCGTACACTCTTATGAGGTACACTTGCTATACGATGGATTATTGGTATGTGTTTGCATACCGATACCGCACACTCTTATGAGGTGCACTTACTATTACGATGGATTATCGGTATGAGTTTCATACCGATACCGCACGCTCTCTAAGAGGTGCACTTGCTATGTTCTGATATACATAATGTTTGTGATGTAGTTTTATACTACACGATGAGATGAATGTTTTCCTACTACTTAAAATGCATTAGTTACACATTACTTTACTACTGATTTTGAGATATGATTTCTACTTTACATTTTACTACTTACTCGATGTACTCGCTCAAATTTATGTTGACGTTTTAAAGCTTTACTTTCAGGTAACGAGCATGCATAGGACTTGGACTTAGGAGTCGGTCTTTAGTTGACTTCATGATATATTTTGCATTTATGGACAATTATTACTTATACATTTGGTTTTCATTTCGGGCTTGCATGCCCAAGTATTCTTTCATTCGTTGATAATTACTTTTGAATATCCTTCTTGTAGTGTTTGACGATTTTCGTGTACTAAGGTTTATACCTTGAGTATGGCGACATCATAACAATACGTTATTTAATTGTTCATATAGATTATATTCTTTATATTACTGTTGTGTTATGACGATCTCCATTCGTGTTGCACCCTGCGTTTCCGCCAATGGCGGGGTGTGACATAAATTTTCAATAGTGCATGCTTAAACATGAAAAATATAAAAGTGTAAATGTGACTAAATTTGGTAGAATAAATTTTGATTTGTTAATTGGACAAAATGTGCAAAAGTTAAGATATTCGATTTTTTTTTTTTTTTTTTAGAAAGGCAAGTGATTCGAATCTTAAGTTATAGCATCCATAATGGACAATCCCTAGAACCCGACAACTACTTGGCCTATTCGACAAGAAGAAACCCTCAGGAGAGGCTCGAACCCGAGACCTCTCCGTCATTGGATTCTACTTTTGAGTTAAACTCTTTAAAAGTTGACAGAAAAAAGATTTAAATCGGTTGATGTGAAAATTAAGTCTGGGAAGAAAATTTACAGTTGAAAAATACTTTTAACTCTGGTGTTGTAAGTTTTAAGTCGGATTCACAAATTCTCATATAATAAATTTTTGGACTCAAATGTTAACTTTGAAGTAGAAGATTTTAACTCAAATAGTGAGAGCTTTAATTATGAGCGTCAAATATATATGCATGATAGGAAATTCACTAATTATTTTAAATTTAACAAGTTCAAAAGAGTAAATTCCAAGTTTACAATAACTTGGATACCTAAATCTCATTAAATTAATTTAATTGTGTAGAAGCAAGACACTAATCCAGAAGATAACATATGGATTGTTGATAGTGGATGCTCAAGACACATGACATGAAATGTTAAACTGTTAAGAGAATCCATTGCTTTCATTGGAGGTCATGTTTCATTTAGAGGAGATAT
This sequence comes from Senecio squalidus, assembly GCA_910822075.1. Lineage (NCBI taxonomy): Eukaryota > Viridiplantae > Streptophyta > Magnoliopsida > Asterales > Asteraceae > Senecio > Senecio squalidus. Next base: position 23,641,743 of record CAJVGC010000508.1, read on the forward strand.
GGGAGGAACAATAAAAGGACAAATAAGTATATCCAATGGTCAGCTGACCTTGGATCAGGTGAATTTGGTTAAAGAGCTAAACTATAACTCGTTATCTGTTTCTTAATTTTGTGACAAAAGGTACACATCTGCATTTACTTCAAAATGTTTCTATATCTTAAAACCTGAATTTGTTATACCAAAGGATATGATTTATTTGCAAACACCAAGGTATGAAGATATGTATATTTTGGATATGAACAAGGTCAACAAATGATTATTCAAATTGTTTCATATCCAAAACTATTGAAATGGAGTCACATTTATGGCATAGAAGGCTTTGACATGTTAATCTTATAAACATAAACAAATTGGTCAAATATAATCTTGTTACAGGATTACCTAAAAACGAATTTCATTTAAATAATCATTGTGTTTCATGTTTAAAAGGTAAATAACATAAATCAAGTTTTAAACTAAAGGCTCACAAGTTAGTAGATAATGTTTTACATATTTTACATATGGATTTGTTTGGTCCTGTAAGTGTAAAAAAGCCTTGGTATGAAGTCCTTATGCTTAGTCATCACTGATGACTATTCAAGGTTTTCTTGGTTATTCTTTCTTGCCACTAAATGTGAAACATGTGAGATAATCAAGAACTTCATAGTGAAAAATGAAAAATTTTGTGAAAAGAAGGTAAAGATTATTAGATGTGATAATGGTTTAAGAATGCTATTTTGGATGATTTTTGTATAGTTAAAGGTATCACTAGACAATATAGCTCTCCTAGAAAACCATAACAGGATGGTGTGGCTGAAAGGAAAAATAGAACATTAGTTGAAGGAGCTAGATCAATGTTAAGTGGTTCATCTTTCCCTATGACCTTTTGGGATGAAGATGTGAGTACTATGTTGTTAGGTCTCACTAAGATCCCAAACAATGGCAAATCAATAACAAATAAGTATTTAGACGTTAATTGTTATATATCGATTTATTACTCAGTTTCAGTATGTATTATAGCGGAATTATAATATCGAAACAATGAAAATAACACATAGTTATATTCCAGTAAAAGTTGTACCAATTACAAAACTCAAACTCACTATTTATACACAATATAGTGAGTTTGATAAGGATCAATCTAAGAGAATCTTTTAAACAGCTAAAAGATATTAACCAACTAGACTACCTTAAATCACGGCTAACTTCTCTCATGAGTCTGAGTTAGTCAGACTGAGTCACTCAGACTCATGTCACTCAGACTGAGTCACTCAGACTCATGTCACTCAGACTCAGACTTTGATTAACAGATTTATTAATCTTGGGATAAATCATTGTTTTTCCCAACAATCTCCCCCTATCTGTTTCAACCAAAGTCTTTTTACAAAAGATGCAAAAAAAATAAACACAAACATAAAAACTCTTTAAGCAAACACTGTTTGTGAACAAAATAAGCACCAGTCTGTTTTACATTCTTTTCTTCAACGTTCTCTTCCTCTTCTTCACTGAAATATCAAATGGCAGAGGTTGATCTCTTTCCCTCATCCATCTCAACCTATCTTTCTTCCACTCCATTAGTGTCTCCATTTCAGCATCAGTTTTATTGAAGTGCAGTTGATATTCCTTCTTTACTAACACCACCCTATCTGCCAATGTTCCTATTTCTTCAATTCTTCTAAGATTCATGAACAACCAGCTAATCAGCCTCACTCTGAATGGAAGACATCGAGGAGACTCACATTCCTTGAGTAGAGCAATGCAGTGATGAATAGAAGTTGTGGTAATGCTGTCCTTAGGTTGAAAGCTTTCTTCTCCCCCACAATCAGTGTAACATAGCCCTGTATGCTTCTCAGTCTCAATGTAAGTTCTGTCTTGAAATGCAACTTCTTTAGGAACTGGATGCATACTGCTTGATTCCAACCCCAATGATTTAGTTTTGACTTTCACATTATGCTTGGTGCAATAGGCTCTGTAGTCTTCATCTGACACTAAATTCAGCATATGAGCTGCATTCATGTTGTAAGTAGCCTCTCTTCTTATTTCCAAGCCTTGAGCTTTGTCAGTTAGATTGTAGCTCAGACTAGCTATTTCTTTCCATTCTTCTAATCCCATGGTGTGCAGTCTTGTTAATCCAACTCTGAAAGATCCACCTTTATGTGAACATGTAAGCAGCAGGTCAGTTCCACCATGACTTTTACAGTCTAAGTGAGTAATCTTGTGCTTGAGCTTTCTCATGGAGAAGTTTGTTACAATGTGATCAACTCTTTCTTCCTCTCTGAGAACAAGCTTGGCCATTTGGGCATCAGCTTCCAACCTCATCTGTTCTTCTTCAATCGCCAGTTCCTCCTCAGCTTGCATCTCAGCTTCAAATTCAGGAGCTGCTTTGTCAGACTGAGCATATGGAGTGAAGTCAAATCTTTCTTTGTATAGCCCCTTCACATACTCTCTGTATTGCTCTACTGTCATTCCAACACTTTTAGCATATCTTTGAAGTTTGGCCAATTTGTCAGCCTCAATCTGATTTCTTTTGTTTTCAGACTCTTGTTCTGTTTCAGCTTCAGACACTTTCTTTTGAGTCTCCATTTTGTTTCCTTCCTCTTCTTCAGTCTTTTCTTGGTCACTTACATACCCAACCTTGCCTTTCCCTTTGTAGACTAGCTTCTCAGACTCATCACTAGAAATATCACTCCAGTCAGTTTCATAAAATACTTCAGACTGCCCAGTTTTAGTGTTGAACCTGGTTGTCTTGTAGTATCTTTTCTCCCCCTCTTCTCTTTTCCTTTTCAACGTCTGTTTAGGGATCTCAGATTCAATGACTTTAGTAGACTTTTTCTCCCCCTGAATATGTGAATCCTCTGCAACGGCCTTGCCTTTTCTCATCCTACTGACTTCAGAGGTCAGTTTCAGCACCACTTCCTTCAAATCTTTCAGTTCCTTGGCATTCTGTGTTCGTAAAGTATGAAACTCAGTCTGCATTGCCCTCAGTCTGTCATCAAACTGAGTGGACATGTCCTTAAGCGCCTTTAACAGAACAGGAACAGTCAAAGCAACCTCAGACTGGGTTGATGTAGTAGCAGGTGATGATGTAACTGGTGGCACAGCCTCACTCCCTCCCTGTGATTTAGGAGAATGATCATAAGCCATAGAAATTGAAGTCTGTACCTCACCCAGTTTGGGGAGTAAGGCATTGGCGACTAGTGATAGAGAGTGTAAGAGATTTGGAGGTGGTACCTTATCGTGAACCAGCACAGAGCTGGTGAAAATAGCCGTTGGAATAGGCTGTGAAACTGAAGGGGGTGTTCCCATACAAAGTACAGGTATGTCCAGGAGTGGAACACTTTCTTCAATGCTTGCCACATGTGTCTGTGTGGTAGCAGCAATGTATTTCTCCAAGTTGACTATCAGACTGGGGTTTTGGGTAGTCCAGGCAGTCAGATCCAACTCATCCTCTAGCAGAGAGAGACTGGTCTGTACTGCAGCACTGGAGGGGAGTGCTTGACTCTCAGCCTCATGGAATAATGAGTCCATTAGTGCTTGATTTTTAGTGGGGCTTGATGTGAGAGCTTTATCAAATGAACTTGGTGAGTCCATCAGGTTGGTCGCTTGTGTAGCCAGTACATCAAGAAGTGGAAGGGACTGCCCAGACTGAGAGGGGATACTCTCAGACTGAGGAAGAGTAAGAGGAAGAATTATACCTTGGTCCTCATCATTTGGCCCAGCCCCATCCAAGTCCACCTCAGCATCTGCAGCAGGGTTATTTCCCTCAGGCCCTCCGTCAATTCTATTAGCTTGACCAGCTGAGTCTGAGGAGTCAGACTCAGTTGGTTCCTGATCTATGAACGGATTTGCAATCCATTCAAGCATCACATCAGTAAGTGGAGCTTCATGCTCAGTAATATTTATGTATGTAAAATTTTTTGGAGTCAGCCTGGGTAATTCACACGTGTAGAAACGTCGATCAAGCTGATCATAGGGTTCTTTGCCCAGAACTTCCTCAAAGCAGAGAGAAAGCACCCGAACGAATGGAACATCGTTATGGCGTTTTGGTTTGACAACTAGGGAGAGAATCTCATCAAAATATAATTGTGAGAAGGAGATTCTTCTACCCGTGACCATCGCATGGAACAGATGAGTTTCAAACTCATTCATCTGATCCAAACTGCCTGATTTACCCCCCAAGCATCTTGTAATCATAGAAAACAAGAATTTCCATTTCCCAGTGAATAAGTTGTATTTAATTGCTCCCTGTGTTTCAGGCTGACCAATGAGAGGGAAAGCTTCATCCCTAGCTTGTTGTTTGCTCCGTCTAGCCTGAAAGCCACCTTCCCCAGCCTCAGCAAGTGTTGGAAGAAGTAATGCACTCCTGATTGTCTCTTCAGTGATGGCAATCGTGTTACGCCCATTGTTGTAGGTGCCTGTAATGGCAGTTCTTTCATCATTGGCAGTGCAGGTGTACCACCATTCACAAAGAAGTGGAGGACACATAGTGTTTGCACAAAAGAAGGCACCATAGAGAGGATGAGCCTTCATAAACTGAATCATCTGTTCAAATCCCCTGCCCTGGCGATTGGCGGGAATGTCAGCAGTTGCTACACGATTGTTGTCTTTAACTTGAACCCGTTGTTGAAACTCAGCACCTGGAATCATTCTTGAAGTAACATGAAGCATCAAATTAGGGTTAGCCATGAGAAAAGAGATAATCACAGAGTTTGAAGAAAGAAAAACTAGGTTAAATAAATTTGAAATTCTGTTAGCTTTAATATAGCAAAGATTTTAAATTAAATTAGATAAAGTACAATTTAGACCCCTAGAATTTTGCAACTTGCAATGAATGACTGTTGATAGGACTTGACTAATAAAAAAAATAAAAAAAATCTAATGATTAATTATAATGATACAGAAGAAAAAAAAAATTTGTTCTAAAAATACATTGAGTCTGAGGACTGTGATCAGACTTAGAGTCCTGAAGCTGACCTTTTAGTCAGACTGAAATTAATCAGACTGGCTTAGTGTTCAGTTTGAAATTTAAAAATTTACTGGACTAAGGGTTTAACATGCCAAGTTCTCCTAACAAATAGAAGAACCTGTCCTCACTCAGAGGTTTGGTGAATATATCTGCCAGTTGATCATTGGTGACCACAAACTCCAGTCTGACCTTTCCTTTCTCCACACAGTCTCTAATGAAATGATGCCCGATTTCAATATGTTTAGTCCTGGAGTGAAATACTGGATTCTCTGTGATTTGAATAGCACTCTTGTTGTCACACATGATGGGTGTGTTCTGAATGTGGATGTCCAGGTCAGCCAATTGATGTTGCATCCAAAGTAATTGTGCACAACAACTTCCTGCAGCCACATACTCAGCTTCAGCTGTGGAAGTGGCAACTGAGTTTTGCTTCTTGCTAGACCAGCTAACCAGCTTGCCTCCTAGGAGCTGACATCCTCCTGAAGTGCTCTTTCTGTCAAGCTTACAACCTGCATAATCTGCATCTGAGTACCCAATTAGCTCAAAACCAGAATCTTTAGGGTACCATAAACCAAGGTTTGGTGTACCCTTAAGATATCTGAAGATCCTCTTTACAGCTTTAAGATGAGATTCCTTAGGGTCAGCCTGATAACGTGCACACAGACATGTAGAAAACATGATGTCAGGTCTGCTAGCAGTCAGATAGAGTAATGAACCAATCATTCCTCTATAAGTAGCTTGACAGACTGACTTGCCAGATGAATCCTTGTGCAATTTGTCAGAGGTGCTCATGGGTGTTTTCATTTCAGAACTTGTAGCAAAACCAAATTTCTTGATTAAATCATGAACATATTTACTTTGGTTTATAAAGATTCCATCCTCCTTTTGTTCTACTTGCAGACCCAGAAAGAAATGTAGTTCCCCCATCATGCTCATTCTGTATTCACTACACATAAGTTCTGAGAACCAAGTGCACAGTTTGGTATTTGTGGATCCAAATATGATGTCATCCACATATATCTGAACCAGAATGACATGACCAGATTCCCTTTTTATAAACATAGTTTTATCAATTGAACCCCTTTTAAAATCATTTTAATGAGAAATTCAGACAAAGTTTCATACCAAGCTCTAGGAGCTTGTTTGAGACCATAAAGTGCTTTATTTAACTTATAAACATGATCAGGAAAGTTGGGGTCAATAAAACCTGGAGGCTGCTTCACATATACTTCCTCCTGCAAATCTCCATTTAAAAATGCACTCTTTACATCCATCTGATAGACCAAGAAGTCCTTGAATGCTGCATATGCAAGAAACAGTCTGATTGCTTCAATTCTTGCCACTGGGGCAAAGGTTTCATCATAGTCAATTCCTTCTTCCTGTTTGTATCCCTGAGCCACCAGTCTGGCCTTGTTCCTGATCACCACTCCATCCTGGTCAAATTTGTTCCTGAAGATCCATTTAAGGCCAATAATGGTCTTGCGTAGTGGACGTGGGACCTTTGTCCAGACATTGTTTCTTATGAATTCACCAAGCTCCTCCTGCATACCCTCAACCCAGTCTTCATCTAACAGAGCCTGTTCTACAGTCTTGGGTTCCATCAGACTCAAGAAGTTGGTGTAGAAACAGAAGTTGGCTGTAGCATTCTTTCTTCTTGTTTTGACACCTTCAGTTATGGATCCAATAACTGATGAAATTGGATGTCCCCTTACAGTCTTGATGTTTCCTGAGCTATGTTCAGCAACTTCTTCTTCTTCAGTCTGAGTAGTTTCAGTCTGAGTATGTTGAGACTGAGCGTGGTCAGACTGAGGTAACTCAGACTGAGTGGTATCAGTTTCATTGGAGTCTAAAGTTTCCGAGCCTGGAGCCTTCTGAAATGATGGTTCATCTGTTTCACTTTCTGATTCTTGAGTTTGAGACATGTGTCTAGTAGGCTGATCACCACTCTGAGGTTCAGCTTCAGAAGAGATTTGTAGCAGTTCATCACAGAGTTGATTGATTGTGGTGATGTCAGTCTGAGAAGAGGATGCAGCTTCATCAGACTGAGTGGAGTCATCAAAAGTGACATTGATGCTTTCTTCAACAACCTTTCTTCGTTCATTGTATACTCTGAAAGCCTTGGCAACACTTGAGTATCCAACAAATAGTCCTTCATCAGCTTTGGGGGACATTTTACATAGCAGATCCCTTTGATTTAGAATGTAGCATCTACTTCCAAAGACATGAAAGTAATGAATGGAGGGAACTTTGTTGTGATACATTTCATATGCTGTCTTGCCATGTCTCTTCACAATGATTGATCTGTTCTGTGTGAAGCATGCAGTGTTTACAGCTTCAGCCCAGAATTTTATCTCCATCTTTCCATAACACAGCATAGTTCTTGCAGCCTCAATGAGAGTCCTGTTTCTTCTTTCTGCTACCCCATTTTGTTGAGGAGTTCTAACTGAGGCAAAGTTTTGAACTATCCCCAGTTTGTCACAAAAGTCTATCAAGACTGAGTTTTTGAACTCAGTTCCATGATCACTTCTCATTTGTCTAACTAGAAGATTCTTCTGTCTCTGTTCTCTTTTGATCAGACTGATGATTTCCTCAGCTGCATCACTCTTGGCTCTTAGGAATATGACCCAAGTAAATCTGGTGTGTTCATCAACAATAACCAGAGTATACTTCTTTCCTCCTTTGCTTTCAATTCCAATTGGTCCAAAGAGATCCATGTGTAGCATGAACAGTGGTTCACTAATGGAATGTAGCATTTTGGATGGAAATTGTGACTTTGTTTGCTTTCCAAGAACACAGGCTGAGCAAACTTTGTCTTTGTTATAGGTGAGTTCTGGCAACCCCCTTACTAGCTTGCTTTTGGATAGGGCATTAATGTTCTTGAAGTTTAAATGAGATAACCTTCGATGCCATAGCCAGTTCAATTCCTCCTTGGTTTCAGTGAACAAACAAGTCTCAGCTTCATCATTTGCTGTACTCAGATCCAGACAGAATACATCTCTTTCTCTTTTGGCCAGCAGTAATGGTTTTCCCTTGGCATTATAAATTATCCCAGCTTGTTTCCTGAATCTGACTTCATGATCTTCATCAGTAATCTGACTCACACTGAGTAGATTATGTTGCAATCCTTCTACATAAGCAACTCTCTTGAATGTGACAGCTCCAGCATGAATCTTGCCATATCCCCTTGTCATTGAAACCCCATTGTCTCCATACCTTACTTGAGGTCCATCTTCTTCCTTGTAGTCCTGTAGAAAGGACTTCATCCCTGTCATGTGCCTTGATGCTCCACTATCTAAGTACCATTTTGTAGAATCCTGCACATGAAAAAGGAAGAAATTAGTTCCTTTTGGGTACCCACTTTAGAGTGGATCCATGAACTGAGACAGGTTTATGTACTGATTCAATCTTGCATTCAGTTTTAGGACTTGTATAGTTCCATTTGTTTATTTCATTCATGCAATTTACAGAATAGTGACCTATGACACCACAGTATTTACAGGGAGCATTTTTGATATTGACTCTAGATGGAGCTGATTTGACTTTAGAGGGTTGTACATGTTTAGCTTTTGATGGAGAAGTGTTTCTTGAAGATGAGTTAGAGTTTGATGAGACTGATCTGGATTTTGATGGTCCTGGTTTATATGAAGCTGACCCCTGTTTTGATGAAACTGACTTGTGAACATAAGGATTCTTAGGTCTAGACCTGGTCAATAATTTACAGAACACAGCTTCATGCCCTTTTTCACCACAGTTATAGCAATTTCTCTTTGGAGGAGATTTAGATCTTGCTTGATTAGGTGATTTATCCCTGACTAAAGTTTTGACAATGTTGGTCAGTTCCAGTAATTGATTCCCTAATTTATCAATTGTTTTTGATTCAGGACTTGTGTTATGACTTTTGGAACTGACATAAGTTTGATTCTTGGGTTTTCTCATAACCTTGGGAGCAACTTTGGGCAAGGATGTAGAATCCTTTTCAGTCTCCATATCAGTTTCAGACAAGACAACATTTTCAGATTTAGAAGAAGATGAAGACAAAAGACTATTTTTATTCAAAACTTGAGAAGTTACAGGTTTGACAAATGCATTTGACATCATTGTCTTATTTCCTTTCAAATAAGTAAAAGTATTTGGAAGGATTTCTGGTTTAAAAATAATTTTTTCTCTTTCTGCCTTCAAAGCTTCTTCTTCCTCTTCTGTCATATGCTTCTTCAAACTGAATCCTTCACCTAACACAGCTAAAACTTGATTGGGTACCTGTCTGTTTAAGCAATCCTCATTTTTTAAAGATGAGATACACCATGATTTACAAATTCTTTTATAGTGCTCAGTTTCTTCTCTAAGTTTGTGATTTTCTTTTGCAAGATCACTATAGGCTTCAGTCTGAGCATTTAAAAGAACTTTATAACTTTCTAATTCAGTTATTTTATCATCTTTACTTTTCATAAGATTTTCAAGATCTTTAAGTTTTTGTTTGAGGTCATTTTGTTCTTCTAGAGTGGTGGTCAAGTCAACGAAAATATACTCAAACATTTGAATTTTTTGTTCATTTGTATAAGTTTCAAAATTGTGTACCTTATAAAGTTTTGACTTGTTCCAGTCTGAGTTGCAACTCATTCTTTCAGCTTCCTTTAGATCCTTTTCGAACTGAGAGGCGGATTTCTCAGCTTCAGTAACTTCCTCCACTATTGCCATCAAGCACTGATCTACCACTTCTTCTTCATCAGAGGACAGTTCTTCATCCAACCATTCTTCAGCAAAGAATGCTCTTTGTTCAGTTTGAGACTTTTGAGAGTTGGAGCTGTTGCCTTTCTTGTATTTTAGATACTTGTTTCGGTATCTTTGGGCCCTTTCAGCAACTTCATCCATATGCTCAGTCTGGGCATTCTTTACTTTGCAGTCAGCAGCCATGTGTCCATATTCATTACATTTGAAGCATTTTACCTTTTTCAGATCAAAAGGTTTCTTTCCTTTGTAGCCTGTCTTTTGTTCAAGCTTCATGGTCAACAGGGTAAGCTGACTCTTTAATTTCTTGACTTCAGATTCATTTTCAGATTCTGAGTCTAAGTGTGACTCAGACTCAGATGAGTCAGCTTGAGAATAAATTTCTTTATTCCTTCTGCTTGTTGCAACTAATGCAGCTTCTGGATCCTTTGCAGTTCTTCTATTATTGAGCTTCTTTCTTTCTTGAGATTCTTCAAAGTTTAATAATAGACCAAAAAGTCCTGGCAGCTTGTAGGTGGACAGCTTTTCACTTACTACAAGTGATGTGATAACAGATTCAAATTTGTTAGGCAATATATCAACAAATTTCTTACATATATCATCATCATCTTTTGTCACTCCCAGAGCTGACATATCATTTAGTAGAATCTGAAATCTGGTATGAACATCAGCCAAAGTTTCTTTTTCTTTCATATAGAAATTCTCATAATTTCTAATGAGACTGTTCAGTCTTTGCTCCTTCACTACTGGAACACCTTCATAAGACACAATTAATGTGTCCCATAGTTCCTTAGCTGTTTTACATCCTGCAATTTTAGAAAAGATTTGTTCTGACACTGCATTTCCTAAAATGCTTCTGGCTTTGGGATCAAGATTGTATAAGAGCTTGTCTTGATCTGTCCATTGAGATTTGGCAGTTTGAACCCATCTGGCACGTTGGACAACTTTATCACCTTCTTTTACTTCATCAATCTGTTTACCTGGAATTATGGGTCCTTCAGTTATGACTCTTATCATTTCTTCATGAATTCCTGATAAATGCCACTCAGCCTTGAGCTTCCAATGTGCAAAGTTATGACCAGTGAACACAGGAATTCCTTTTCCAGCCATTGTGGTTATGTTTGAAGATGATGACATTGTTTTGAGATTTTAGGTATTGATCGTTTAAGATTTATAAATTTATTAAAATTTAAATCTTATTTGCTCTGGTACCAGTTGTTAGGTCTCACTAAGATCCCAAACAATGGCAAATCAATAACAAATAAGTATTTAGACGTTAATTGTTATATATCGATTTATTACTCAGTTTCAGTATGTATTATAGCGGAATTATAATATCGAAACAATGAAAATAACACACAGTTATATTCCAGTAAAAGTTGTACCGATTACAAAACTCAAACTCACTATTTATACACAATATAGTGAGTTTGATAAGGATCAATCTAAGAGAATCTTTTAAACAGCTAAAAGATATTAACCAACTAGACTACCTTAAATCACGGCTAACTTCTCTCATGAGTCTGGGTTAGTCAGACTGAGTCACTCAGACTCATGTCACTCAGACTGAGTCACTCAGACTCATGTCACTCAGACTCAGACTTTGATTAACAGATTTATTAATCTTGGGATAAATCATTGTTTTTCCCAACATATGTGTTATGTGAACAATAGAATTCACGTTGTTAAGAGTTTAGGAAAGACATCTTATGAGCTATTTTCAGGACGAAATCCATACATCGGATTTTTCAAAGCATATGGTTGTCAATGCTCACTTTTGAACACAAAGGATTATTTAGGAAAGTTTGATTCAAAAGGTGATAATGGATACTTTCTTTGTAATTCTAGTGTTTCTAAGACATACAAAGTTTATAAAAGAATGTTGGGAATAAACTGATGAAAGTCAGTTAAAGTTGATTACTACTGTATGGTTACTACTGCTTAACTACTGCCCAGTTACTACTGCAAGTATACCAGTTACTACTGCAAGTGTATTGGTTACTACTGCAAGACTAATGATTTAGATAATTTTAGAATAGAGTTGTAATTATCTTTTCCTTATTTGTAGTTAATTTACAATTGTAATTGTTAAGTCGTTTCCTAGAATTGATAGGTTTAGCCTCAAGGTCTATATATACATAGATCCTTGTATTAAGAAAAACATGTATATTGATCATTTATTCAAAGATTAATATATTGAGGCTTGTTGGTGATATTCGTCATTGTTATTGTTCTTTATACACAATATTCGTTTAATCATAAAACTTGTAATATCAAAGTGTTTAAATCCGCTGTTAAACTTCTTTGATAGATCAAGATCTTTATTCAAAGTCTGGTTGTGTTTACATAACCTAATCGATCCTGAAAAGTGGTATCAGAGCACAGGAGGTGCTCAAGATCTACAGATCTACAAGTTTTTGTTGAAGCCTCAACACCAAATTATTACCAATCATGACTGATGTGGTGGTAAACAAAGTTCCAGTATTGAACAGGAACGATTTTGATCTTTGGAAGTTAAGGATCAAACAACACATACTGCTTTCTGACTATGCAGTATTGGATGTAATTGTGAATGGGAACAAACAAGCCATCACCTTGTCTGCGGATGGAACACCTTGAGTTGTTCATCCTCCAACTACAGATCAACAAAGAAGAGAAAAAAAAAGACTAACATCAAAGCTCTCGGTATTCTTTTAATTTCTATTCCTAATGAATACCAATCTCAGTGTGAAGAATATGGGGATGCTAAGTCTCTGTGGGCAGCTATTGAAAAGAGATTCAGTGGAACAAAAAGCACAAATAAGAAAAAGAAGGCTCTTCTCAAACAGGATTATGAAAATTTCAAAGCCTTAAAAGATGAAAGAATGTCTTTGACGTTTGACAGATACAAGAAGCTGAAAGGAGAGTTGAGCAGTGCTGGAGTTAGGATAGACAAAGATGACTTGAATAGGAAGTTTCTCAGGTTTTTGGGAGATGAATGGACTATTTACCCAGTGTCATACAGATAGGGTGATGTACTAGAAGAGATGGAATTGGATGACTTGTACAATGACATGAGGGTATTTGAAGCTGAATTTGAAGCTAAGAAGTCTATCACCAGTAACAACAGTATTAACAATTTTAATACTACACTAGTTACACCAATTAGCACATCTCAGACAGACAACATAGAAGATGTTTCATTTGAAGCCTTTTTGTCAAAAATTTCATGCTCATGACTAACCAATGAGGACCTAAGAGCAGTGAACTGGGACACTTTGCAAGAGAATACAAAAAAGAAATCAAAATCCAACAATTCAAGGAACACCCAAGAAAGTACATCAACAGCCCTTGTTACCAAAGATGTTTTTGGTTATGATTGGAATGATCTAGCTGAAGAAACCACTCAAAACAGAGCTCTCATGGCATATGTAGTCTAAACTGAGGATTCATCTACCATTGTTGATGATGTGTTTGGATATGATTGGAGTGATGTTGCAGAAGAAGTTACTCATAACAGAACACTAATGGCAATTACATCATCCACCAAGGACACTGCATCATCTTCTCTCTCAACTGGGGTAAATTCTAAACTCTGTTCTCCTGAATGTAAATATGTCATGCTTAAATACACAAATCATAATCGAATTATTTGTGACACAATTAAGACATTAGAAGAAGCCTCTAGGGGAATTGAAAATCTAGAATTTCAAGTAAAATCTTACAAAGTTAATGAATCGAGCTATCAAGATAAAATAAAATTTGTAGAATGGCAAAGAGATGACTTGTTAGTGAAATTAAAGGAAGCTAGGGAAAAAATTAAAAGAATTAATGAGGAAAAAGATAAAGTTGAACTGAATGTAGGGAAGTTAGAGTATGCGTCACAGTCTGTAAATAACCTTATTCAACAACAAATTATTGGAAAAACAAAATCAGGAAAAAGTTATAAAGAAGTAGCCCCACCATTCAATCAAAATTATATTCCTCCATCTTTAGACAAACCTAAGATTCCAATTTCACATACACCACCAACAGAATCATTCAAAATTGATTCAATCAATTCTGAAGAAGTTCTGATTGAGGACTTAGTTGAAGAGAGTAAACTGTAAATTGTGAAAAATAATGATATTCTTCTAGAAAATCATATAATCACAATTAAGGAGTTACTAAACCTAATTCACAAAGTCTAGTGCCAATGGTGCCCACTCAACAAATTAAGAAAGACAATCAATGTGCATGTAGTTGTTGTCAAAAGTCAAAAGTTCTCAAAGAAAAATCTGGGTACATATAGATACTAGAGGAAATAAGAGAAATGGGAATCAGTTAAATCTTAGAAATAACAATTTCAAATCCTTAAAATACCAGTAAAGGTTTGTTACATCTATGAAAAGGAAAATCATTATGCAAAAATTTGTTTTTATAACCCTGAAAATCAAAAGAAAATTCTATGAAAGCACCATAGAGGGTTGGGGTATAAAAGCAATGTTGAATCATCTAAAAAACATGGAAAATTTGCTAAAACATCTAAACGAGGTGTTGTTAACAAATCAGAAAGAAAATCTCAAATGCACAGTAATAACCGAGTTAATACTGCAAAATATGACTGTTAATACTGCACAAGGGAAAAGGAGCATTAACAAATATCAAAAAGAAAATTTTGTTAAACACAGTAGAAACAGAGTTAATACTGGAAAACATAATTTTGTTAATATTGCATCTGTTAATACTGTAAAACAGAATTTTGTTAATAATGCACCTGTTAATACTGCAAAACAGAATTTTGTTAATACTGCATCTATTAATACTGCAAAACATAAGTCTGTTAATACTGCACCTGTTAAAACTACAATAACAACTAAAAAGTTTTGGAGACCAAAAGGAAAAGTGAATCAACCTTCTAAACAAACTAGTTTTCAAAACTTAATCCCAAAGAAGGTGAGTTACTTTGATGAGATGGGTAATCCTAAGTCAAATTTGGATTGGGTTCCCAAAAGGAACTAATCCTCTTCATTATGTGCACGAACAACCAACAAACAGGGAAGAAAGTAGTTGGCATGTAGATAGTGGTTGTTTCAGGCACATGACAGGAAATATATCATGTCTTCAAATCTTTGAAAAATACAATGGAGGATATGTTGCTTTTGGTGGGAATCCAAAAGGAGGAAATATTACATGGAAAGGAACAGTGAGCAATGGGAAGATTAGCTTTGAAGATGTATTCTATGTTCAACGGTTGCAGTACAACTTGTTAAGTGTGTCACAAGTGTGTGAAAGGAAGAATACAACCATCTTCACAGATACTGAATGTTTAATAATGGAACCTGGGTATGTGATTGATGAAAGCAAAGTACTGTTAAGAACTCTAAGAAAGGACAATGTATACTGCTTTGATTTATCAAAGATTTCTCCAACTAGAGCAGTAAATTGCTTTGTTTCAAAAGAAACAGTTGATGAATCAACACTATGGCATAGGAGGATGTGTCATATGAACTTCAAGAACATCAATCAACTGGTCAAATCCAATCTGGTGAGAGGTCTTCCCAACATTCAATTCTATGTTGAAGACAATTATGTGTCATGTCTTAAAGGAAAACAACACAAATGTAAGGAGTATAGCAAAGAAGTCTTACTGTCTAGTAATCACTGATGATTACGCAAGATATACATGGGTGTGCTTTCTAGCAGCGAAAGATGAGAGAAGCCAAATACTCATCTCTTTCATCACTAAGGTAGAAAATCAAATCAATCTAAAAGTAAAGAATATAATGTGTGACAATGATACTGAATTTAAGAATAGTGTGATGAATACCTTTTGTGACACAAAAGGGATTGAATGACAATTTAGTGTTGCAAGAACTCCACAACAAAATGGAGTTGCTGAAAGAAGGAACATAAATCTAATTGAAGCTGCAAGATGTATGTTAGCTGATTCAAATATGCTTATCTTCTTTTGCGCAAAAGCTGTTAATATTGCATACTATGTGCAAAACAGAGTGCTACTTGTGAAATCTCAGAACAAGACTCCTTATGAACTGCTACACAATAGAAAACCTTTAATAAGCTTCTTCAGAGCTTTTGGATGTCCATGTATTGTTCTAAACTCAAAGGATTATCTTGGAAAATTTGAGAGCAAAGATGACGTTGGATACTTTGTTGGCTATTCCTCACAAAGTAAAGCTTATAGAGTATACAATCATAGGACAAGTATCATTGAAGAGAGTGCAAATGTCTCATTTAATGACAACACACCAAACACACCGGGAAAAGGACCAAATTGGTTGTTTGATATTGATGCTTTAACAAGATCTTTGGACTTTGGATATGAGTTCAAACAATACTTAAATATCAATGATGCAAATACTTCTCCTAAAACATCAAATTCAAATGCAGTCACTAGGACCGAAAGATTAGATGTCATGGAGTATGTTTATCTTCATGTGTACACAACTAATTCCCCTGATATTCTTGATACAATAGAGAAAGAAATTGAAGATGAAGTATCTCACATAGTTCATAGTGAAAAGAGCAGCATTAATGATGGTGAAAGCAGTACAAATGAAGATAAGTACATTGTTAATGAAAATACTCCACTCACTACCTCAGAAAATGTACTCAGACCAAATGGCATACCACACATGGTAGAAGTTGACTCAGATGGAGTGGAAAAGATAGTAGCTGATGAAGACACTGATGATGAAGTCTTCACTCCCATGGGTGCAGGTTCTCCAACTCTTGGGTTTGACTTACCAGAACCTAATGAGACTAAATTGCACTCATCCATAAGGGGAGAAAGTTACAACTTCAAGAATACACAAGAACCATCCTATCTCACAAGTTATGGGTGAATTTGACACATCCATGCAAATAAGAAGTCAAACCAAGCATCACAAAGATGAACACATAGACCTGGATACTTGTCTTTATGCATGTTTATTATCTCAAATTGAACCAAAGAAAGTACAAGAGGCTCTGTTAGATCCATACTGGATTGAGGCAATGAAAGAGGAACTATTGCAGTTCAAGTTACAGTCTGTTTGGACTTTGGTACTATTACCAAAAGGCATAAAGGTTATTGGAACTAAATGGATATTTAGGAACAAGAAAGTTGAGAGAGGCATAGTCATTTAAAACAAAAAAAGATTGGTAGCTCAAGGATACACACGGGAAGAAGAAATTGATTATAAAGAAGTGTTTGCTCCTGTAGCTAGAATGGAAGCTATCAGGATCTTTCATGCTTTTGCATGCTATAAAGGATTCAAGGTGTATCAGATGGATGTCAAGAGTGCAATTATGTATGGTCTGATTGAAGAAGAGGTTTATGTCAGACAACCTCGTGTCTTTAAAGATCCAAAACATCCTCATTTACTTTATAAACTGGATAAGGCACTGTATGGTCTTTATCGGGCTCCTAGAGCATGGTATGAAACATTGTCTGATTACTTGTTAAAGAATAATTTTCAAAGAGGAACAATTGACAAGACTCTTTTCATCAAAAAGGTTAAAACTGACATTGTCCTAGTTCAAATATATGTGGATGACTTCATCTTTGGATCATCAAAGGACACTTTGAGCAAGGAGTTTGAACAATTGATGCACAACAAGTTCAAGATGAGCTCCATGGGAGAATTAACCTTCTTTCTTGGCCTATAAGTAAAACAGAAACCAGAAGGCCTGTTTATAAGTCAATCAAAATATGTGAAAGACATATTAACAAAGTTTGGATTTTTAGAAGCCAAGATTGCAAGTACACCAGTAGAAACTCATAAGCAACTCACTGCAGATCTTGAGGGGGAGGATGTGGATATTCACAACTACATGTCAATGATTGGGTCACTCATGTATTTAAAAGCATCAAGACCTGACATTATGTTTGGAGTATGTGTGTGTGCTAGATATAAAACCAAGCCAAATATGTCTCATCTTCATGCAGTCAAGAGGATTTTTAGATATTTGAAGGGAAAACCTACTTTAGGTTTATGGTATCCCAAGGAAACTCATTTTGAATTAATTGCATATAGTAACAGTGGTTATGGGGGTGAGAGCTTGGACAGAAAATCTACATCAGGTGGATGTCAATTGATGGGTTCAAGATTGGTGTCCTGGCAGTGTAAGAAGCAAACAACTGTGCCCACTTCATCCACTGAAGCAGAATATGTTGCAACATCAAGTTGTTGTGCACAGGTGTTATGGATACAAAATCAGATGATGGATTATGGCTATGCATTTCTCAATACTTCTATCTACATTGATAACAAGAGTACAATCAGCATCATCAACAATCTAGTGAAGCACTCCAAGACCAATCATATTAAAATTAGATTCCACCTCATCAGATATTGCAATGAGAAGAAGTTGATTCATGTTGAAAAAGTTCATACTAACAATCAGTTCGCAGATCTTCTTCCTTTGATGTGGGAAGATTTACATTCTTGATTAGTAGTATTGGCATGCTCAATATTGAATAAATGGGTGACAAATAGTACTTTCAATTTATCAATTAAAAGACAATTTTGGTACTGCAGTAGTAACCGTCAAAGTTCATTAGTGCTTTACTTTTTAGTTCTGCACTATGTTACTACTGCAACATTAATGGTAGTATTATATTAGACTTAGTATTGTTAGTACGACAGCTAGTTTCATTACTACTGTTGGACTGGTTAGTACTGCAAGTAGTTTCATTACTACTGACGGATTGGTTAGTACGGCCCGTAGTTTCATTACTACTGCTGACCTAGTTAATACTGTCTAATGTGTTTACTACTGCAACAGTTAGTACTGTAGGGTAATTTTTAAATAATAACTTACTCTGTTACTAATGCGTTGACAAGTCAAAATTTCAAGTTGCAAATCACTTTTACACGTGGCTATCTACTATTGGACCTAATTTTTGAAACAGCGGCTCTCGTCCAATCACAAATTGTCCAACTTGTTGCCCCAATAGCCCTATAAAAGGGATTCGTGCTCAAATTCAAATTTTCAAAAATCCCCGAACTGGTTGAACCCTAATTTTTCTCAATACAGTTTCTATTCTAAAAAAAAACATCTTTTCTACACCAAGAATGGCAACCCTAAATTTATTTGTGGACACAATGTCTGGGCTAATCTTATTAAAACCTAAGACAATCAAGAGTTTCATCAAATAATTGATGTCTTGAACAATTCTCATATACAATATGCTTTGACTATTTGTCCAGATATTCAAGAAGATCATGTTAGGATTTTTTGGGTTACTGATGCTACCTCTAAACAAAGTGATGCCTCAGTTATAACAGCAACTGTGGATGGAAGAAAAATAAGTGTGACTAAAAAATCTCTTAGAACTCATCCTCAACTTCAGGATGAAGAAGGTATAATCAATCTTCCTACTCAAACTCTTTTTGAAGTCTTTCAAAGAATGGGATATGAGGGAAAACTTACTACCACTTCTTTTCAAAAATCAATTTTGTCTCCTCAATGTAAATTTTTAGTGCATACTTTGCAACAATCCCTTTCTTAGAAAAGAACTGGTTGGAATGAAGGGGGCAGTTCTTTGGCTACTGTGAGTACTTCACCAGTTCCTACTGTCACTCCATCTGTGACTGAACCATCCACTCTCTCTGCTTCTCAATCCAAACCACAACCTGCGGTTGTTTTACATTTCAAAAGAAAGACAAAGAGAACTCCTCATTCTCTTGTGTCTACACCTACCCCTAAACCTTTTCTCGAAAGCTTATTTTGGGAACATAGTGAGCTCTTTCCCAGGCTCCAGGAGGTGGTCTTTAAGGAAGGGATGACCATGATGGAAGGGCTCATACTACTGTTGCATCACCTAGTGGTGCACATGACACTTTGACAGGCATTAAAACCCAACCATTGGAAACACTATCTGATGATGCTTCTTTTGAGGCAGCATTGAAGGTGGACCCATGTTGGGTCTGATCAGTTTAGAGAGAGAAAGTAGATTTAGCATTAAGCTCCAAAGGTTACATTAATCACACCCCATACTCTTATTTATAGGAGTGTGGGGGCTTTACAAAGACTTCCTAATTATTACAATTAAGCCCCTACTAAAAAATACAAATACAATGTTACGAATATTCTATTCCTAACAATTCCCCCTTATTTGTAGTTGTTCAAATATGAAGTCTTTGTCTTAAAGCATATTCATTGTTGTTATGTTAAATGTGTAGATGCTTGATTTGATCTTCAAGCACAACTTTGGATTTCATCAGAGTAGCATGTTGTAATCTTTGATACTATTGTATCTAAAGATAAGTTGCTTAAAGAATCATTTTCTTTTCTCTTGAAAGCTCGACCTTGATGTTGTATCGAATATGTCATTGATGAAGTGTTTCTGAAGGTCTTTCTCTTTGAAGAAGTCTTAAGAACCTAGTCACCCAAAAGCTCTTTTTGGAAAACCTTGAATGATAGTATTAACGATCTCCTCCTTTATCTTCGTGATCTTCATATTCAACTTTAGATTTCATCAGAGTAGCGTTTGAATCTTTGTAGAACATTTGAAAGTTGACTTGAAGAATCTTTCATTTCAAACAGAAGTTGAATGTATACTTGTATTCTTTGATTTCTTGATTCCGATGTAGATCAATATTCAATTCCTTTGACCATTTGAATCATAAAGTGGAACACTCCCCCTTAATTGAGAAGTTTCACTTTATCGCTCAACTTGTAGAAGCTTGATTAGATTTCTTTGTTTGAAGCTTCTTTTGATTGAACAATCGTCTCCAAATTCCTTGACGTTTTGATTTTTTATTTAGCTCTCCCTCAACACATACTTGTAATCAACTATTCGAAAGTTGATGTGTTACTTCGTTGTAGCTTGATGATGAACGATCTTCTTTGTTTGTATGCTTGTCAAGTTGTCGCTTCTATTTATTCTTGAACGTTTGAATCTTGATCATTTGAACTCTCCATGAAGCTTGTACATTGTTTCACTATTTTCATAATTCCTCATTCACACGTTCTTCCCCAATCTTTCCTTTTGTTACACATTCTTCCCATTTCTTCATTTACACACGTTCTTCCCCTTGATACACCATTTTCACACGTTCTTCCCTTTGGTACACGTTCTTCCCCCTCATTATGATTATGACTCGTTGTAATCATCATGTAAACGTGTATTACGTCGTGACAAAATGAGACATACTCCCCCAAATATCATAATTTGAGAAAAATATCCTTCCAAACCGAACGTGTGTTGTTTACGAAACTTTTGACTTGCAAAACTTGTCTTCGTTGAGATCATTGTTGAAAAATATTATCGTTCCGAAGTGGTGATCTTTAATTCTTGACCGTAAGCTCAAATAGTATCCATAGTCGTGAAAACGGGAAAGTAACTACGAGATAACTTAGATCGCTCGTTAACACAACAATCAAAATCACAAAAGAAGTCGATTCTGTGACCTACGTTCAATGTTTGAAAAGAGTTAGCATTGGGAGGATTTCCATTCGATCATTATGAAATACCAAGAACGTTGGTACCACTACAAATGTTTCGAGATATATCACAAAGATATGTTTTTTGAAAATTCGTCCGTGTCCTAGAAAATTTTAACATTTTGGCGCTAGACTCAATAGTGCATGAAATGAAGTCGAGAAATGGAGTTGGTTTTCTCTTTTTTCAATATCAACATTCTCCGAGTGAGAATATGATAGAAATGTGCTAATTCTCCGTGTATAGTGAAACAAATTCTTGTGAAGAATTTGGTGGTGATGAGATATATGTGCCTTGCATCACTCGGTCCATGATGTCTTATCCAATATCGAAAATCAACGCATTAAATTCGATAGAAACTTGGCTACCCGACGAGTTAATCAGTAAAGAAACGGTGTCTCATTCTTTTAGCCGTATCACACACTCCTCACTCAACCTCTCATAAATTTTCAACTCCACCCTAATTTTGGCATTTTGAAAAACTATGTTTTGTTTATTTTGCACCTTTAATATCCAATCCTAGCCCTAAAGGAACCTCACATTTTGAAAGTGATTCCTTGGGTAAGTCCCTCCGGCTCTGGTTGGACTATAGGAAAAAGATATATTATTGAAAACCGCTCAAGGTGCATCAACATTTTGCCAAATTGTGAGAAACATTTGTCAACCAAAAGATGTAGAATTTACAATATGGTGACAATTTCCAAAGTGACTTGGAAGTTTGTAATATTTTCGAAAAGACGCTCCCCTCAACATATGCATTTCATTATCAAAAACTTAGCATATGAAGAGTAAGTGAAAACCAATATTATGACAAAAACGTTTTTGATTATGGGAAGTCTTTTTCGAAAATACATTTGATATGTTCATGAAAGAATATTGCATTCCGGAAGATTTATATGAAAAATTGTTTCGTTGAAGCTCATTTGAAAGATTGTGTTCGTTTAATCTCATTTGAAAGATTTAGGAGGTAGTTCGAAAAATGATTTTACGAACTCCCCCTCAAAGTTAGATTCTCCATGTTCAATCAAACAAGTGTTTTGCAAACTAGATAAAATAAAATAAAAACCGCTACTAAATTATCTCTAAAAGATGAAATAATTCTAGTCGAGATTCAAAATCCGCTATTAAATCATCTTTTTCGATTAAATCTAGTTCTAGTCGAGTTAATCAAATATGCTAGTTTACAATTTTGAAAAGATTTGTCATTTTGAAAACACTTGTTAATTACGAAAATACTATCAAACACAAATATAATACTTTGAATATGTTAGTTCTAGTCGAGATTGAAAATCTGCTACTATTCACATTCATCATATTAAACTTGTATTTAGATAAATAAATTCGTAATTTTCCGGTTTAGAACGGGTTTCAATTTGAAATAATTGAAAGCCTAAACAAACTCAAAATATCATAAAGATAATAATACCCAAAAATGATAGTTCTAGTCGAGATTTAAAAATCCGCTACTAAACACTTCCAAATATTAAGTCTCTCAAGTGATAAACTAAGTTCGTAATTTTGTTCAAAAAGGATTTATATTTTTGAAATACGAAATTTGTTAACAAATAACAAAATAACATGTGAATGTACTAGTTCTAGTCGAGAATTTTAAATCCGCTACTAAAATACATCCAAATGAAATAATGTCATTAATTAGACCAAAATCGTATTTTGAACAAAACTTGTTTTTCAGATTATCGAAAAAGATAGAAAATGTACTTTGTCCAAATAGTTTTTCAGATTATCGAAAAAGATAGAAAATGTACTTTGTCCAAATAGTTCAATATCACAAGAATGTGCTAGTTCTAGTTGAGATATAAAAATCCGCTACTAAAACACATCCTAAATAATATTTTTCCATTAGTTAAAAATATATTTTCATCATTTAAGTTTATCGATAATATTTGAAAGCTTCCCTTTAGAAAATACAATTGATGTTTTCGGTTTTTAATACTTCTCCCCCTCGAAAATTCGATTGTTATATTCATTGCAAAAAGGAAGAAGAGTGTAAGCTCTTTCTCAAATTTGTGAAAAATCAACCAAAGTGTTAGATTTAGAAATAAGTTGAAACACTTGGAAGTTTTAGATTTGAAAGACATTGCTTAAAACATTTGAATTGTTTATACTTTGAACGTATGCAATATCAAAATTTTTGCGGAAATGATGATTATTTCATTGTTTATTTCTTGTAAGCACTCCATGAGGTTCGAGTTCGAAACCGAGTTGTTCCGAAGTCGTCGTGTTCCAATCCTTCTTGATATCTCGTGTAAGCACTCCATGAGGTTCGAGTCCAAAACTGAAGTATTCCGGAGTCATTGTGTTCCAATCCTTCTTGATATCTCATGTAAGCACTCCATGAGGCTCGAGTCCGAAACTGAAGTATTTCAGAGTCACTTTGAAATCCTACGTTTATCCACAATCAAACTTCACTTCTTTTGGTACCATTGCATTTTGGGTCCTTTTTGGTTAGCTTTGTTCGAAAACCATTGATAAGTCGTATTGATTATGTGCAAAATAATATGAATTCCATTTCTCCGGTAAACACACATTTCAGTTGATTTTGCAATCGGTGTGTTTGTTTTTGAAATTGGTGGAGACTTTTGAATCCATTTTCGTTCATGAGTTGGTGAAGGAGTTCTTGGAAAAAAATCATTTGAAGAATGTACCTTTTTGATTCATTTGATGGTACATTTGGAAATAATTGTTGCTTTGATTTGAATGAATTTATTGAAGTTCGTTGTTTATTTTTAGAAACAAAACTTTTCACTTTTTGCATGGAATATTTATAATGTGATGGTGCAAATTCAAATTGCTCGGGTACTGAATAAGTGAAAGATTTCGTTTCTTTCTTGTTCATTTGAAGACAAAGTGCATCCTTCTCAAAATGTTTGCTTTAGATGATTTTGGATTTCAAACTCGAAGTTTTCAAAGGTGTTGTAAAAGTTTCATTAGTTTGTAATTTCGGAGAATACTTTCGATTCTTTTTCGGGAAAGAATTAGTACTCGAAGAAACCACTTTTGAAAATGTTTTGGAAGATTCACCGTTGTAAACCTTCAATTGAACTTTAACATCCTTTTTCGAATCTTTTTCCAGAGTTTTAGATTTTCGTTTCTTCTCATGTGAAATGATTGGGGTTTGTGGTGAAACCGGACCTTTCATTTTCCACATTGAATTAATCTTTTGCGTTAAAACATCAATATCTTTGTCTTTTGCAAACAAAGCATTTTGAAAAAATGATATCTTAGCAAGAGATTATTTATTCGAGGAGAAAGATGTTGAAGATTCTTGTTTTGAAAGATTGTTAATTTTAACCATCGTTTTCAATGAAGATTGGTAATTTGAAATTGAAGATTTATCAAGTGATGCTTTTTCAAAAGACTCAATTTTCTCTAAAAAGTTACGTTTTTCATTCTTAAAGTAGTTAGTTCGACATTCCAACTCTTGTTCAAGTTCCGAAAATTGTTTTTCTAAAATAAGAGTTGGAACGTATATTTTTGAAAAACAACTTGTTCCAAAACATCATCGGAATGAAGTTTCGTCATCATTTGGAAAGTAATCATCCGAAAGAGGAATTTTCCTAGTTTTGTAACTCTCATTTAATGATTTGTAATCAAAAGATAATTGCGTTTTATTCAAAAGTGGTCGTTTTGCATCCTCTTTTTCTTCAATTTCTTTTGATGATCTAATGAAAGCCATTGTAACATTTCCATTTCCCAAAGATTTCGTGTCGTAAAGAACGGGAGCATGATACTTTCTTTAGGTATTTTGGATTATCATGACCCAAACCTTCTTGTGGATTGAAAAATCGAAACTCTTTCGGTTTGTTTGGAAAAATTAGTTGATTTGTTTGTTCTCTCAAACCATTTCGCTTTAAAGTTTCAACTTCAAGTGCTTGTGATTTTAAAGATTTAATTTCCGTTTTATAATCTTCAATTTGTTTTTCTTAAAAGCATAAGATTATCGTTGGCACTAAGTCTCTCATCTTTTTCATTATTTAACTCGGTGATTAAATCAATTCTTTTAAATCTTTTCATTCACTCATTCTTTTTTAAGATTCTCGAGTTCCAATAAAACACTTTGATTATATTTCCCCTCATCAAACTTTATGGTTTTTTTTTTTTTTAAGTGTATTGATTAAATCCAATTTTTCATTGAGTTCATTTGTAAAGATTTGAATATTAAACACACTTTGGTCATATTTCCCCTTCCAAGAAGTTGCTAACTCTTTAAACTCTTCGAGTTTAGAATTGATAAGGTTTAAAGCTTGAAGTTGAGATGTAAAAATTTGGACTTCATTTGAATGTTTAGAATTCTCATATAAAAGATTAGCCTTTTCGTTTGAATACCTTAAAACCAATTAGGGGTTAGTTTGAAACTTCTTTTCCAACTCAATGATCGTAGTTTCTACTTTAAAAAATGATGATTGTACCTCATTAGTGTTGGCTTGACATGGTGAGAAGTTTGAACGTGTTACCGTTGACAAAAAGTGTCATGTACGTTTAGCAACGTTTCGCATTTGATTCAATCTAATATGACCTTTTAAATTTAAAGGTGAGAATTTATTTCCGTTTCATCACACAACTTCTCCAGCTCCTCTAGTTTTGTCGTAGCTTGATCCGGAGAACAATAAAATATAAGCCATTGATCGTTGTCGATTGTGAAATTCAAAACACTTCCCAAAATGTCTTTTTTCATGATATAAAATATGATGGCGAAAATCCCTTAAAAGTTGAAAGAAAATTTCTCAATGCTGAAAATTTGAAGAAAAAGTCGGATAACCTTGACCCGTGGTATCTCACGCTTGTAAAATCGTTTTTCCGAAACTTATTGAACCAATCGATTAAAATAACACCGTTGAATTCGCTATTCAATTTAGATTCCAGAAATGTCAATCTCGTATTTTTCCAATGCTCGAATCTCGTCAAACTTGTCGTGTAAGTTTAACCGGAATCCGAAAATCTGCCTAAAAAATAAAAATCGCTCTCTTTAATAAAGTCGAATGATCCTATTCGAATGGATCCAACTCGAATATCTAGTCAAACGAAGTGTTTTCGAGCACCCCGCTTTGATACCAATTGTTGGGTCTGATCAGTTTAGAGAGAGAAAGTTAATTTAGCATTAAGCTCCAAAGGTTACATTAATCACACCCCACACTCCTATTTATAGGAGTGTGGGGCTTTACAAAGACTTCCTAATTATTAAAAATTAAGCCCCTAATAACAAATAAATATACAATGTTATGAATATTCTATTTCTAACAACCTAGGTGCCAAGAAACCATGGGGGAAGGAGATGCTTCTGCTAGGCAGGAGTCTCCTTCTAATGTTTCTTCCTATGATCTTCCCACTGTTGGTACCCAACAAAAAGGGGGTGAGGATGGTTGTCGATACTCTAATTTGGAATTGATGGATATGTGCCTTAAATTTACTTCAAATGTGGATAAACAGGCTGAGGATCTTGCAGTCCTCAAGAAGTTGGTGCTTAAGCTGGTGTAGAACCAAAAACATTTAAAATTTTAGCTTAAGAAGAAGAGGCGTGTGATGAAGGATGTTGGTACCTCTTCCCTGCCCTCTGATTCCTCAAGTTTTTCTTTAGATAGGGATGATGATTACAAAAAAGGGGAGATTGACTCTATAAAGAAGACATATGAGGTTACTATTGAATCCAAAGAGCAAGTGACTTTAGAAGATTATGGAGTAAGTACTACAGTATTAACATAATCAGTTTCTGCTGCAGTATTATCTCCAATACATGAGGAAGAAGAAGTTGTATTTGAGGGGGGGGGGGGGGGGGGGGGGGGGAAGAGATAGAAGGTACAAATGAAGATGCTACTTTTGCAGTTATTATTGCAGTTGAGGGGGAGCAAGAGGAGATAGTTGTTAAAACTGCAGTTGAGGGGGAGCAAGAAAAGAATACTACAATTGATCAAGTTGTTACTACTGTGGTTACTGCTTCTGCATTTGATCAAGATGTTACTACTGCTGAAGAAACTCAATCTGAGACTACAACTACTGTGGTTACTGCTTCTACTCCTACTATGGATGAACCTACAGTTGAAGAAAGAACACTTGCTGAAGAATTACTCAAAATAAAGAGTGACATTTTTCAGAAAAGGAAACCAGAACAAGCCAAAAGACCCAAGGAAAAAGGAGTAACTATTCCTAGTGTTTCTGAAGCTAGAATAGTTGAGGGTGAAGACTATGTTATGGATCCTACAACAAGGTATGGTGTTACTCCAATCATTCCTCCTAACACAAGACAACTCAATATTCCAGTGCATCAGTACATTTGAGGAAGAAGGGTTGACCCAAATGACTCTACAGTGAAAGGCAAAGGAAAAAGAGTGTTGGTTGAAGAAGATACTGAAAAAAGACAACTGAAGAAGCTAAGAAATTGAGACTTGATGAGCTTGTCGCCTGACAAGTGGCTTCTGAAACTATGGATGTGTCTGGAGATGATGCTATTTCAAGAGAAGTACATGCAGAACTTCAAAGGAGAAAGTTTGAAAGGATTGGAAGAGAGGAAAAGGAAAGACTAACTTTGCTTGCTGAGTATAACAGAGAGCTTTCCAAGATTGAAAGAAGTGAAGCAGCCAAGAATTCAAAGCTTGAAGTCAAAAAGACAACCAAGAAAGAAAAGATATATACAGATAAACAAAAGTTCATGAGGTACTTGAAAGACAGATCGTATAATGGTACATCCTTAGGTCCTATGAGCTTTGGAAACATTCTTGGCTTGTTTGAAAAGGAGAAAAAGAAAGACAAAAAAGAAGCTGCCATGTTAACAGAACAACAAGAACAAGAAAGGTATGAGTTAGAAAAGTTGGTGAAAAGGGCTCATGAAGTTGGAGCTAGGGTGTTGAATGAACATGGACAGGTAATCCCTAATCCATTTAAATCTCAACCTATTGTTAATCATGAGCATCAGAAAAGGAAGAAGTCTATGTCTTCTAAACAAGTTAACAAGAAACAGAGAGTTGAGTTGCCAACTACTGCAGAAAAAGATAATCTTACAGTTGACACCATGTAGACATATCTCCTGATGATCGTTCAGCTCTGATTCTTCATGAAGAAGGTATGCATGTTGAGCCTTTAGATGTTGAGTTACCATAAATCATTGACTGGGAGTTTGTTGGAAGGGATAATAAAACAACTTACTTGGTTACAAGAGCTGATAACAAGAGATACCAGATGCTAGCTTTCTACATAATGATCAAAGACTTCACAAGACAAGATCTAGTCAGACTGCATCAATTTGGAGTAAGAAAGTACTCACAGAACAGAGGTTCTTGTTCTGGAACTGATCTTGCTCGTGATTGGCTAAATGGCATGTTCACTCCTGAAGTTGAGATGTTTAGCAGTGTATTTCAAAGAGGAGGACATGATCTAGTGATTAAATGGGTTATGTATGAAAGAAGTGGGGTGCATTCAATAATCAGAAAACAAGGTGTGATCAGGTTCTATTTAGTGAAGAAAAAGTATGATTTGGAGTTTGGTACTTTACATGAGATGATCACTATCAAGTTGTTTGCCCTAAGACAGTCTCAGATGGCTAATGATTTGGCATTGAGAATGGTGCTCCAAAGAAATGAAAAACAACTGAAAATGAAGGAAGAAAGAGCTAAACAGAAGAAGAACAGTAGAAATTAGTTTTGTAATCATCCTTTATATGTATTAAAACTTATTACTTCAATGATAATCAAAGTTGAAGTTTAGGGGGAGATTGTTGGGAATAAACTAGTGAAAATCAGTTAAAGTTGATTACTACTACATTGTTACTACTTCTTAACTACTGCTCAGTTACTACTGCAAGTATACCAGTTACTACTGGAAGTGTATTGGTTACTACTGCAAGACTGATGGTTTCTACTGCTCAAGACTGTTACTATTTCCCGTAATCTGTTACTATTGCAGGAAGAGTTTATATAATTTTAGAATAGATTTGTGATTATCTTTTCCTTATTTGTAGTTAATTTACAATTGTAGTTACATTAAAATTGTAATTGTTAAGTCGTTTCCTAGAATTGCTAGGTTTAGCCTCAAGGTCTATATATACATAGATCCTTGTATTAAGAAAAACACATATATTGATCATTCATTCAAAGTCTAATATATTGAGGCTTGTTGGTGATATTCTTTATTGTTATTGTTCTTTATAAACAATATTCGTTTAATCACAAAACTTGTAATATCAAAGTGTTTAAATCCGCTGCTTAACTTCTTTGATAGATCAAGATCTTTATTCAAAGCGTGGTTGTGTTTACATAACTTAATCGATCCTGACACAGAAGAACTAGAATCATAGAATAATCCATTGATGTTATTTTCAATGAGCATACACCTAATGTTAAGAACTCATGAGCTAATTGGTTATTTGATTTAGACTCTTTTGTTAATTCTTTTGATTTCACTTTTCATAAGTATGTTGCAGACAGGAAACGGGACTTTGATAAACAGGATAAATCATTGGATGGTAATGATGAGTATGATCTTGGATCAAGAAGAAAGACCAAAGATCATGAAAGTTCAACATTTGTCCCATCAACTGTTAAAGAACAAGTTCAAGCAGATAATTTGGAGTCAAATAATGTTCAAGAGTCTTCAGAAATTCATAGTGATGCATACTTTCTCAATGGAGATGACATCCTAGTTCCAACTGAATATCAAGACATTGATTTGGATACTCAAGAAATTAACTGTGGTGAAGAACAACTTAATTCGGGTTTACAACTGAAAGTCAAATCAACTCTGGTGAAGAATAAATTAACTCTGAACCTGAAACTGATAAACATGAAGAAAGTGGATTCAACTCTGGTGAATAACATAACAATTCTGATGACGAAAGCCAAGAACAACCAGTGAAGCAAATCCTAACTCTTTGTTCTTTAATGATCTTGATTTAAATCATACAAATCTTTCAAATAATATTACAGAGGATATAAACTCTTTTTTGAAAACTAATAAAACACATCCTTTGAGTAATGTTATTGGAAACTTGTATGATGGAGTCAAGACAAGGAGTAGTTCAGGATTAGCAAATTTGTGTTTGTTTTCTTGCTTTTTTATCCCAAATTGAGCCTAAAAATGTAGACATTTCTTTGAATATAAATAGTTGGATAGAGGCTATGCAGGAGGAGTGTTGCAATTTAAGAGACAAGAAGTAGGAACTTTAATTGATAGACCTGAAAATGAGAATATTTTGGGAGTTAAGTGGATTTTTAAGGTAAAGAAGGATGATAGAGGAATTATTATTAGGAATAAAGCAAGGCTTGTGGTTCAAGGTTATATACGGGAAGAATGCTTATATTATGATGAATTTTTTGCCCATGTGGGTAGGATAGAAGCTAATAGACTGTTTTTGGCATATCCTTCATATAAGAACTTCAAAGTATTTCAAATGGATGTTAAATCAACCTTTCTTTATGGAGTGTTAGAAGAGATTGTGTATGTGTGTCAGTTACCTGGATTCATTGATCCACACTTGGCTCATAGAGTATTTAAGCTTGACAAGGCTCTGTATGGCTTACATCAAGCCCCAAGATTCTGGTATGACACTATTTCTAAGTATCTCACTGAAAATGGTTATATCATGGGTACTATAGATAAGACACTGTTTTTCAAGAAAGTAGGTGAAGATTCCATCTTTGTGCAAATTTATGTAGATAATATTATCTTTGGATCCACAAATGATGAGTTGGGCAAAGAGTTTGAAGGAGTAATGCATTCTAAGTTTCAAATGAGCTCCTATAGGTGAAATGTCCTTTTTCTTAGGATTACAAGTGAAGCAGTTTATAAATGGCATTTTTATTAATCAGTCAAAATATATGAAAGATTTGTTAGTTAAATTTGGCTTTATAGATTGTAAGTCTGCTCCTACTCCAGTTGATACTAGAGCCAAACTTTATCCTGATTTAGTGGGGGAGGATGTAGATTTACATTTGTATAGGTCAATGATTGGTTCCTTGATGTATTTGACTGCTAGCACGCCTGATATTATATTTGGAGTTTGTATGTGTACTAGGTATCAAGCTAGTCCTAAGGTTTCCCACTTGATTGTTGTTAAGAGAATCTTTAGATACCTCAAAAGACAACCTTCTTTAGGACTGTGGTACCCAAAAGATTCAAACTTTGACTTTTATGATTACACATATAGTGATTATGGGGGTTGCAATCGAATAGGAAGTCAACAACTGGAGGATGCAAATTCTTAGGAAATAGACTGTTTCATGGCAATGTAAGAAACAGACTACAGTATCTCAAATTTCTATGTAGAAGCTGAGTATATTGCAGCTGCTTACTACACTTCTCAAGTTCTATGGATTCAAAACCAAATGTTAGATTATGGCTTGAATTTTATGAATACTCCTATCAACGTAGACAATTTATCTGCTATGTTTATCACTAAGAACCCAATCCGGCACTCCAAAACCAAACACATTGAGATTAAGTTTCATTTTATAAGGAACTGTTTTGAAAAGAAACCGATTCACTTAGTTAAGGTTCACACTGACTTTCAATTGGCTGACCTTTTCAAAAAGGCTTTTGATACAACAATATTTAATTTTCTTGTTCAAGCTATAGGTCTTATGAATCTTGACTGAGTGTTTCCCAAAATTATGTTTGTATAGTTCTTTTTGTATTTTGTAAATATTCTTATTCAAAAATTCAAAAAGAGGGGGAGAAAAACGGGAAAAACCAAAAATATTTTAAGTCTAGTATTCTTTTCTTTAAGTCGGATTAAGAAAAACCAAAAATATTTTAAGTATGATATTCTTTCCTTTAAGTCGGATTAAGAAAAACCAAAAATATTTGAAGTCTGATATTAAAATTTGTATAGTAGCCAAAAAATATGTATTTCAGTTTGTATAGGTTTCTTTCTATTCTATTTTTAAGTTTTTAAGTCTTTCAGAAAATCAAATACAAAATTTGAAAAACCAATCAAAAACAGTAAAAAAAAAAAAAAAAAAAAGTTTTGAAAATGCTGGACAAAAACAAAATTTCTAAGAAATGAGTCAAAAACATAAATTCCAACATAATTTAATATAGTTCAATATTTATAGAATTTTTTGAAACCAAATGTTTTCATAAATGCATAAATTTTTGTATTTTACCTTTAGTAACCTGTGGTTTATAAATTGCTTCAAGTACTTAAAATAGATAATGTCAAATGGGAGATCGGTTATATCCACTAGAAAACAAAGAAAAAGTGTATTTTCAGTAATTTATGACATTTAAATCTATTTATCATAAAAGCTCATAAACTTTAAAGTGTTCAAAATTATCAATACAAATGAGTATGACATAAAGTTTAAAGTGTTCAAAATGGTCAATTCAAATGAATTTGCCAATTAACTTGGTATACATCTAGTCAGTTGTCCATTGGGGTCCTTGATGCTAACTTGATAAATGGCAGAGACATGTGAATTAACTGTACTAAGATTCTTTTGGAACATTAAACATGTTAATACATTCAAAAATATCTTGAGAAGTGAACCAGTCTATAAGGTTGCAGAATCATAGTCTGTGGATGCTCAATAATGGTTGATGAATTTACATGTGTTTTAATAAATTTTCTTTTAAGTTTTAATTCTTTTATATACTAAAATTGTTGCTGTTTTTCATGACAATAAGGTATATATGCCACGACTAAATAAAATATATATTGTTTTAGTTATTTCGACTTGACAAAATTGAATAAGTTTGACATTTTATCATGTCCTTTTTAAATTATTAAAACTGCTATTTATAAATCTTTGACACATGATTTATCTTACTATAAATACAAGTTTTTGCATTTTAATAAAACATTTCATTTCCATAGAAAATTTGCTGATATGAGCTAACTTATAAAATCCAGTAATATAAGTTTTTGGATTCTGAAATTGAAATTTAATGTTTGGATGCTATTTCAAAGTTAACTTATGTATTGGAATTTTTAAATCTGGTAATAGTATTTTGCTTTAGAGTTTAACTCTGGAATTAAAGTATTATTTTGGAAAAAGTTGAATGGGTTAACTTTGCAATTTCAAGATTAAATCGGGTGAAGTAATATTAACTCGGATAAGGTTATTATATTTTTATTTGTCTGAGTTCTTCTTTGACTTTGTTGACCAAAAATTTAAGTCGGAGTTTGTTTCTGAGTTGGTGGGAAAATTATATTTTTTAATTTAACTCTGATAATAATTTATTATTTTTAAAGTCAAATAATCATTTTTAATCCTTCAAATTGCATTTCTTATCAAAATCAAAATTCCTATTCTCAATAAAGTTACAAACCATTTCCGATCACTTTAGTATTCCTTCTTTAAGATCTTTTTAGATTTTTAGTTCTTGGCGTTTTATTTTTCTTTGCATATTTTGTTTGACTGCTCATGTTGTTCTAGGTCATAAGGTTTGTGTTAGTTTTTTACTATTATACATTGATATAAATAATTGATTTATGTGTACTACTAATGTTTTGAGTACTAATAATGCTTTGAATGATTATAGATGGTTGTTTTTACTTATAAACCAAAGCATAATGTGGCAACATTTCTTAACATTCATGATGACATAGTGGATAATCAGTGGAGGGAGATACTCGGATTTCTAATCAACTCCAACATCCATTTTGCTATCTCAGAAAGACCTATTCTATATAGAGACATGTTGGTTGGGTTCTGGGAGAATGATGCTTTTAGTGAAATCAATGGAGTAAGGACAATCACTTCTGAAGTACAACTGTCTCCTATGACTGTTATCGAATATACAATAAGGAGAGTTCTACAATTGAATGATGCTGGTGGAATGGAACAGTTTCCCATTGAAGAGATTAAAGAAGTATGTCAATCAGCTGGGTATGAAGAAGATTTCCATGTAACATGGTAAAGAAGACAAGATTCTCCTACAATTGGAGATACTTGGTGCATGTGTTGTTATGCAGTATCTGGGAGATCATGTGGTCATGATTAAATGAGTCGGTCACTTGCCACTACATTTTTTGTATGATAACTCAAAGGCAATTCAACTACTATGGGTTTATATTTGACAGTATGCAAATGATGGCAGAGGGGAGTTCACGGAAATTCTTGTTATATCCAAGATTTCTTCAACTTATATTGACATATGAAGTGCAAGGGTTGGTACATGAAGTTCCTCAGTTGAAAGATGGGAACATGAATCGGAAATCATGGCTAATATGAAGAAATCATTTGATAAAGCCAAGTTTGTTTTCTATAGGAGATTTACACCATTCTTTCCTCACATGGTGCAACAAGATCAAGCCTTTCTTCAAACTGTTAGGAGGATAGAATGAGAATCAGAATGAGAATGTGCAAGAGCAAGAACATGAACAAGAACAAGAACAACCTATTTCACCTGAACAAAATGCACCTTCACCTCCACCTCATTCACCACTACATCAGTCACCTATTCCCTCTCAACATCAATCTTCATTTCCACCATTTCAACCTATAAATGATCAAAGTCGTAAGGAGATTAACTGGTTTTACACTGTTGCAGAGAGTCAAAGATTACCTAATCTCGCAGACACAGTTATCCTCACTCCTACAGTTCCTACATTGAACACTCTTGTTGTTCAAATCATAAAACATGTTCCTTCTTCAGGTGCTCCATTGAAAGTATACCAATCCAAGACGAAGGGGGAGCTAGTATTGGAGTATTGAAGGCTATAGAACTCAAACAAAGAAATGAGGAGCTAAAGGATTTTAAAAGAAGCAAGCTTCATTGATCAATAAACTGATATGGAAGAGTGCAGTGAATGAGGTTGTTAGAGATAGACTGAGATTTAAGCTTAATGTTAAATCTCTCCCCTTAGATGATGTTACCAAAATAGGGGGAGATAAATCTTATGATCAAGAGGATGTGGTAATGACTGATACTGAGAAGGGAGATGAAAATGAGACAGTTGTCTTTAATGAAATTGAACGAACTCTAGTTTTGGAGGATGATGAACAAACAATTCATATGGATGAGAGTGATGAGTCTGTGAATGAAGATGAGGAGATAGATTTGACAGTAATTGATAAGATTGGAAAGGAATTGGAGAAGGAAATTAGTGCCCAAGGGAAAGGAAAAAATGTATGAATCTGAGTTTACTATTAATGATCAATTCAAGTCTGGTGAAGTAGAAATGAAGGAAATAAAAACAAGTCGGGTGATGAAAAAGTTAGGTCTGATGAACAAAACAAATCTGGTGAACCGCAAAACAAGTCTGATGAAGAATTATTGGATGATCAAACTGAATTTAGAGCAGTGGACCAGTTTGTAAATAAAGTAGACAATGAGACCTTTGAAAAACATTATGAGGGTATGTTTGATGAAAAATCCACTGAAGTGCTCACTGTACATATCAAAGAGAGAGATCCTAAATCTATTTATGGATCAAGTGAAGCATGGAACAAAGATATGGGTGGAGAGAAGATTTATGTTGATCTTGATGAACAAATGGAGGGTGCTGACATAGATGATCAAATGAAAGAGGATGAAAATGTAGAGTCAAAGTTAGTTGAAAAAGAGAATGTAGAAGCTGATAATATTGGTGATAAATCATTTGTTGGCAAAAGAATGAAATCAAAAGCACCAAAGTATGCAAGTTTGGTGCCAGCTAGAGTGGTTCAACTTATGAAGAAGTTAATTGATTATAGAAGAAACATGTCTGAAGGCAACTACAAATCTCATCTCAAGAATTATTTGGTGTTGATGAATGCATTTAATGCTAGATCAGTGGGCCAAATGAAGATTGAGACCTTGGAGAGACATTGGTTAGATGTTAAAACCAAGTCTATGATGGAATAAATGAAGATGATAAGGGAGAAAAGAATGGAAGTTGGACTGAAAAGAAGACTGGAAGAAAGTAAACTGAAAGAGCAGGGAGAGAGAGAAGATCAAACTATTGCTGATTCATCAACATAAGCTAGTAAAAAGAATGAAAGTCAAGGTAGAGTTGAAGAGAAACCAGTAGAAGATACATCTATGAGTGAAAAAGGTGTGGAAGGATCTACTGCTCAAACAAGTGAACATAGTCAAACTGTATCACTTAAGTCTCTAGTTGCAAAACAGATTCAAGAGATTCATTTGAAGACTAAGGTGAATATGGAACAAGAAACTTACCCTTTTATGGAATACATGGATGATGAACCAGTCGTGCAAAAGGTTCAAACTGAGACTAAAGTGCAAACAACATTGGATGATGATTACTATGTTTCAGATCCTGTAGCCCAAAAGATTATTAAAGAGCTTTCCAATTGGGTAGATAATGCAGATGCAATGATATTGACTAGTATGGTTTCCTAATAGATGAAGAAGAAACAACTCAATCAAGAAATGAAGAAAGTTATGGGTCAATATTAAAGGAGAAAACTCAAGAAGAGGCTAGACCTGAGAGATTCGAGTTGGAAAATAGAATGAAGGGAATTTTACCACCAATGGTGGGTTGGAGGTTTGACCCATACAAAGGAGCAATAGCTATCAAGAGAAAGGGAGTTACTAGAAGTGTTCAAATCACTTACTTTAGTACTACTAATGAGCTTATGAAAATCACAGTGGAAGATGCAAGGCAATTAAGCAAACTGAAGATGGTAAGTTATGGTGGTTATCCTCATGGAGATGATTATGAGAAATTTATTCAGGAATGTGCAAAAACTGATTTCATTAACTTTGGAAAGAAATTCAAATATAACAGAAAGAGAATGGCAATGGAAACTACTCCAATGAAGAGGGTGAAGATTGTGCATCAAAAAACAAGAATCATTATATGGTGGATGGATTGTGCTCATGATGAGAGAGTGTTGGTAAGAGAAGATTGAGAAGATGAAAGGTTGTATGAGAATGCAGAACTAAGATAGCTAACAAATGAAAATTTGCTTACTATTTACAAAATTCCTTTTGAGAAACATGAATATTATGGAGAAGAAAGTAAACAGTTCTTGGAAGTGGTTGCTCTTGAAGTAGAAAGAATTCATCTGGGATATAGAGCGAGAAGATGAAGATTGTGTGCAGAAGGATGTGTGCATTGTTGGGATTGGATTTGAACTAGCAAGATGTAGATTTTGGAAGCATCATCCAAGGGGGAGATTGTTGGAGCTGAAATTTGGTGATGGCTAAAGCTTCAAATTCTACATTAGTGTTGTGTTTTTGGTCTAAGTAAATAGGTCGGGTTAACAATTTTCATCACCCGACCTAAAGCTTAGAAAGTCTTTCAGTAAAGACTTTAACTCAGATGAACAAGTTACTTCAACAGAGTTAATGGAAGTTCACCAGAGTTAAAGTTAATGAAGACTTAATGTATTTTGTTTACCATAAGTATTTTTAAATGAATATAAGAGTCATTTAATGTAATCGTTAGCAATAGATGATAGCCAATAAATAGTGAGAGGTGTGTGATGTATAAGGTGTGCTTTTGATAGACGAACTTTCATGTAACCGTTTCTCCCGCCAATTCTAGGCTTTCAATGAAATAACACTTTTGCTCAATTCTACTTTGATTCATTGTTCAATCTCATAACTCAATTACTAATTCATGATTCCGTCACATATTAGTGATTCTAATCACCTAGTTATTCGTTTTAGATAATTCAAGACCTGTCAGAATCCCCTAAACATTCCATTTTCTGTGTTTGACGATCTTTTGATCAAACACACCGTAAACTAAAAATAATAATGAAAAAATATTTTTATTAGCTTATAGAGTAGTTTAAGACTAAAAAAATGTAAAATAAAAAAATAAAAAAAATTGATTTGGTTAATAACTAAAGTAAATAAAACTGCTATTAAAAAAAAGAGTAGGAGAGATTATGACGGTTTCAATGTCATATTATTCACTAACTCTTCTTTCTAGTGTAATATAAGTATTTTAAATATTTACTTTACTTTTCTACATCTTTTTATTTTCTTTCAATTTAATTTACTTATAAACTTTCTCTATTTTTTTTCTTTTTTGTTTGTTGTTCTCTTTTTATTTGCTTTTCCATTAGCAATTTAGTTCAAACACGGATCTTTGATTACACGTTAACGATAAAAGAAAAACCAATTTAGTTCAAATATAATACTTAATAATTCATAAGTTCAATTCCAACAATCCAAACAAACAATTAGGATGTTTAGCTCATAATGGATTGGATGAATTCATGTGACAACCGTCTTATTTCAGGTGAAAACCGCATTCTCTATCTTTGAGTTAACTATGATTTGATCTTATCTTTACTTGTCTCGTAAACAGGTGTGATTCGGAATCGAATTCGGAATCATAAAATGAATCCTAATATCAAGAAAACACTTAGTGAACTATTCTAAGTTCCTATCTAAAATAACCGGAAACTTTCAACTAACGAAAACGCTTAACAATGGAACGAACGAAAAACGAAACATTGCTGAAACTGGCCCCAAATGCGCCACATTAGGCCCTAATGCGCCGCATTCAGGGCGCAGTCAAGCAATATTTTGTTGTTAACTTTAAAGCTTAACCAATTGGACCCAAACTCGAGCCCAACATTTTAACTCCGGGTTAACCATGCCCAAAGGCCCTGTGATGGTCCAGTAAACCCAGTTTAACACCACTATAAAAAACACAAAACACAAACACATACAACACACACAAACACACTCTCTTGCTACTCTCTCTCTCTACAAAGGAATTCTCTCAAACACAATCAACTTCCCACTCATTTACAGTGATTTTTACATCAAAAATACATAAACATAACCACATAAAACACCTACAAATAGTTCATAAACAAGAAGGAAGGAAGGAGCTTGCATTCTTTTGGGTTAAAATCGATTTCTAAGCTTTTTGGGTCAAAATCACCAAGAGATTACTCCAACCATCTTTAAATCACTTTCTACTCGGTATAAATCTTTCAAATCCTCTGTCTTTTTAATATATACTATTTGCATGCATGATCTAACAACTAAAAATGAGTTTTTATGAAGATTTGTGGCTATTTATGAACAAAAACGGATTTTTATAAAATGGATGTTTAGATCCATGAACTTGTGGTTAAAAATTCAAAATAAACTGTAAAACATCAAGTATTTATATGTATCTATGGTTGCATGTCGAAATCCACCACCAAAATAGCATTTTCGAGCAACAAAACGGATTTCCCAGAAACCTGAGGTCAGAATGCGGCGCAAAGGTCCCTTATGCGGCGCATTCCTGACCCAGAACCTGGGAAAATGGTTGTTTTCGCCATTTAACGCAACCTTGAGCTTATTTCTTCAAACCAAGTCAAATAACCTGTAATGAGCTAAACTTACATATAAAGGGACTAATTGAACAAGTTTACATAACTTTGTGTTTGGTATAAATATATGAATTATGTTTATGAAAATTGTTAAGCGGGAAAGTGTTTTAAATTGGACTTAATGATTTTGGCGCGGAAGCGCTGCCCGATTTTCGGTAGACCTAAAACCAACACTTATAATAAAAGCATTTCGTTAACTAACAAAGTTATAAACTTATACACATTGGTACTTATTCAATCTTGGTATTACTTTAGGAGTTTCGTGATTCCGACCCTATTCGACTTCATTCCGCACTCGTAGCATCTTAGAAAACCGTGAGTTACAACCCCACTTTTTATTTACTGTTTTTAAATGAATCTTTTGGGGGAAACATGAGAACCAAACTTATTATTTACCACACTCGGAACTTGTTCAAACTTATTATTTGCCACACTCGGTATTTGTGAAACATATTTATCTGCCACACTCGGCACGTGTTCAAACCTATTTAATGCCACACTCGGCACTCGTTGAACTTTGATTGATTGTATAACTAACGTGACTCTGGAAGAGAATATAACATGAATCTTAAGTGACAACTACTAGTTTTAAAATAACTTTAATGCCCATTTGTAACACACACTATTAGCTTTGTTAAGCCGTTTAGTAATTATGGGTATCGATACTTAGGAAATAACCGTTCCTTGCTTAGGCGGAAGCTTAAGTACATATTACTCGATCGAACATTACTCCTCGTAAGTAGTGCGGGGTAAGGGGCTTCACTGTTGGTTAATCGGTTTAGTGTGAACACTTAAGTTATATTATGCCAAATAGTCGTTATACATGATTTCAATCATTAGTTTATTTATCTTGCGTGTATATGGATATACGATTTCCGCAACTATCTTTTGAGCAACTTTTATGGATCGTAACTATCTTTTGAGTAACCTTTATGGATCGTAACTATCTTTTGAGCAACTTTTATGGATCGAAACTATTCTTTAAGTATTGTTCTACTTATCGAAACTATTAAGTATTGATATACTTAACTTAAACCTTTTTAGTCGAGGACTAGAAAACTGTAACTCACTCGCTACTTTTGTAGTTTGACACTTTTTCTCATGTTTTCAGGAAACCAAATGTAAGGACAAGAAGTGCATACTATGGATGGGTCAGGCATGTCACGTGAATTCAATAATTGGGAGAAGACCTATTTATATATTTGGGAATTTTGTTAAACAATTAATTATATACTTTTGTTATGCAACTCGTTAAATACTTGGTTATTTTCAACTTGCAAAACTCTAATTTTCTATCTTAATGACTTGAAACCGTATGTTTTTAATTATAACTCGTGTAATGATATCTTTGTTCTTAACGCCTCGTGTTTCCGCTTTAGGCATATGATTATTAATTTAAACTAAACAAAACAAATCAAAGTAACAAAACAAATCAAAGTAAGAAAACTTCAAACACGATTAAACGGTGTTAATTGTGGCTTCTAACTTGATCCAAGACCTCCAAAACCTTTTTGCAGCTCTCTGATCGAATACTTGATGAAAAAGTGGAAAAAGATATATCGAATTTGTATTTCAAACATTTGTATTTATAGGAGTATGACTGATCCTTCGGCCAGCGCCAAGTGGCAGAAGATTGGGTTGGGGGGGGGGGGGGGGGGGGGGGGGGTCTCCTAAAACTTTGGCCATTAATTAGCAAATTTTTTAATAGAGAAGTTAGCATACTACAATTTAGCCCTCAAAAATTTTTTGAAGCAAAACATTAGTAATTATATATTGCATGAGAAGATTGAAAACCTATTTTTTTTCGAAACACAATTGGCCACATCATCGGTAAACTTTCCTTCTAATATGATATTCTGAATATTTATTGCATCCTTAATCGAGGTATATGTTTTTTTTCTTTCTTATCTTAATACACAAATACATAGATAAATACATAGTATGTTTTTTAATTGTGAATTATATTTCAACCTAAAGAGGTTTAGACTTTTTTTTATGTTTATTTAGTTTTATTAGTATATAAAGGATCACTTGTACTATTACTATAAGTTTTCAAGAAACTAGTTTCATTTATTTCAATTTAAAAACACCTGATCCATTTTACAAGAGAAAAAACATGGATACAATAGACTATGCAAATCAAGAGACTAAACGCTCCAAATCATCCACAAGTGAGCCGGAACATCATCGAAATCAGTTAAATGAGTCATAACAACAACAAATAAACCTGAGCATTTCATTGAAACTCCAAGTCCAAATCAAAAGGAAGTGAATTTTAATTCTTTGGATAGAGATCCTCGAAAACGAAAAGACATGTGGAAGTATGACACTAATAGAGGGAACGAGTAAGGCATGCTTATCTGAATAATGGACCATTCCAAATTCATATAAAAGAGTATATGGCTAAAGGTGCAAAGAAGCATCCCCGTAGATTTTAGTATTCATGCTTTGGTTGACATTGTTCTTTGGTTAACATTTCAAGCTTGTGCTTTTCGAGGGCATGATGAATCATCAAATTCAAGAAATCGAGGTAATTTTCTTCAACTATTACAACTCCTAGCTCATAATGATAAGGTTTTGAATGTTATGATCGGTAACGCTCCTTATAATTCAAAGTATACTTCTAGATTAGTTCAAAAGGCAATCCTTAATATTATTGCAAATAAAGTTCATAAGCATATTTGTGGTGAAGTGAGTGGGGAATTTATATTTTTATGTAATGATTGATGAGTCACGAGATGTGTCTAAGAAGGAGAAAATGGTAATAGTTTTGAGATTTTTTTGATATAGGAGGGATCATAAGAGAAATATTTTTAGATTTGGTGCATGTTACATATACTTTACCATTAACCCTTAAAACAAATTTGTGGAAACAACTTTTGCAACATAAATTTGACGTTAGTAAAATACGTTGTGGAAATAACTTTTACAACATGAATTTGATGTTAGTAAAATCCGTGGTCAAGGTTATGACGGTGTTAGTAACATAAGATGGGAATGGAATGGATTACAAGCACTTGTTCTTAGGGATTGTCCTTATGCATACTATGTTTATTAATTTGCTCACATATTACAACTTGCTTCAGTTGATGCTTCAAGGGAAGTTATTTTGGTGCACCAATTTTTGTCGAACTTAGTTTCAACTATTAATGTAGTTTCTGCATCTAGTAAACGTCATAATAAATTGCAAAAAGCCAACTCACGTGAGATTAAACAATTATTGGAGCGTGGTGAAATTGGAATAACTAAATGAGAAAAACAAGTTGGGACGTTAAAACAAGAAAGTGATACACGTTGGGGTTCTCACCTTCATTCAGTTTGCAGTTTGCTTAAGATGCTTAATTCTAATGTTATTGTTTCAAAGGGTATAATTGATGACAAATCTACTATTTTTTTTCTCACCATGGAGATGTTGATGCGGGTTACTCTCATTGGAAATCATTTGAGTTTGTGTTTATATTGAACATGATAAAGGAGATAATGGGGAGGACTAATAGTCTTTCCCGAGCTCTATAAAAGAAATCCCAAGATATTCTCAATGCCATTGATCTAGTTTCGGCCACAAAAGAAAGTCTTAATATATAACTTTAGAAACGATGGATGGGACACTTTTTTGCACATGTAAAGTTGTTCTCGGAGAAACATCAAATAGAAATACCCAATATGAAAGCTTTATATAAGTCTAGTCGATATCGGCCTCGTCGACAAGATACCCATTTTACTTTTGAACATTGTTATCGAGCGGATCTATTTATTTGCACATTTTACAAACAACTACCAGAGTTGAATAATAGATTTAGTGATCATACTATGGAGTTATTGACTCTTAACTCTACTTTAGTTCTAAAAAACGTTTCGAAAGAGTTTCATATTAATCAAATTTGTGTTCTTGTTTAGCAATAGGTCCTACAGATTTTATAGAACGAGAGAAAACAGTTGAGATGTCAGTTGGAGCTTTTCTCGCTTGATATGACAAAAAACACAAAGCTAACTGATGTATCAACAATTTTCGATTTAAGCAGAATTATAGTGGAAACTCGTAAGTGTGATACGTATTATTTGATTGACATATTGATTCGGCTAATCTTGACACTTCCAGTTTCTACGCTACAACCGAGAGAGCATTTTTAGCTATGAGGATATTCAAGAATCGACTTCACAATAAGATGGCAGATGTATTTCTTGCAGAAAACTTGGTGGTTTACATAGAAAAGGAAATTGATGAAAACTTTGATTCAGAAGTAGTAATTAATGAGTTTAAAGAGCTTAAATGTCATCGAGTTGAGTTGTAATTTACTATTTTATTTTTCTATAATTCACCGGTACTTTATGGTTTATTTGGCAACTATGTTTTATATTTAACTATGTTGATTTTTTATATTATAAGTTACATCTAAACTGTCTAATTATTTTAACCCACCCCCTACCCCCCCCCCCCCCCCCCCCCCCCACCCCCCATCTGATGTGTAAAATCTAGTCTGTTTTTTAAAACAAGATCTAATTACTCGACTATACACACTTAGGCAGTGGACCTAATCATGCATAGCAAATTTATGATAAGTCATGTTAGTTCTCAGGGATTGTATACTTAACTTAAATGGGGAATTTGTAAAGTAGAAAGTTTGGGTTTTGTGACCGAATTGTCACTTTGCTTAAACTACTAGAAATGATCAATACAATGGATACAGAAGAATCGAAACGAATTTTGTTTGTTTTAAAATAGATGCTTAAAAGTTCATTCACTTGGATTATCTCACAGATAATACAGTTGCTAATTAATAACTAACGATGTTGAATTAATTACTAGGTATTTAACTTGAACTCTCATTTCCTATTAAGCACCTAAGCCTATTATATGAAACCTTATAAGACTTCCTATCGAATAGCCTCTCAATTACCTAGTCCGATTTTCTCATAAACTAGATATTGACCTACCCAATTAAGTTTAATTACCAAATTCCTTTGACACTAGTTCCTCTCGAATACTATTGTCTTCAAATTAATCATATATCGATTAATCTTATTCTTAAAACATTTTGTAAGTGTCCATAGGTTATACCTATGAAGCCGTGTTTGTCACTTAACACACTTACTATCGTTTTATATAAAAGGATTTGACAATGTTCTAAAACTTAATTACATAAGGGTTTTTCGTTAAACATACAATCTAATTCAAACATCTACGTT
This sequence comes from Senecio squalidus, assembly GCA_910822075.1. NCBI lineage: Eukaryota > Viridiplantae > Streptophyta > Magnoliopsida > Asterales > Asteraceae > Senecio > Senecio squalidus. Next base: position 23,686,252 of record CAJVGC010000508.1, read on the forward strand.
ATCAACTAACAACCTACATATCTGATCACATCATGCAAGCAAATGAAAGGGAATTTAGCTAGTCATAATATTATAAACGCAACAATCATTAATGAAAGAAGACATATCTATTATCTGAATAGAAATGAAAACAATTAGATCTGAATAACAATTGTCACTCTTGAATCCAAAATATCCATATCAACAAATCTTAATCAATCCAATGTTTCCCAAAAACTGTTTCTAAATCTTGTCTGGTAAAAAAACTTCGTTACACAAATGTTATTTGTAACCCTAAAACAACCACCGTTTGTAGCTCTGTCTAACGGGTTGTCACTGCTAGTGATGCCCGTCACGGACAGTATCGCCCGTCACGCAGACATTTTAGCTCGTGTGATGTTGCTCTTGCTCCGTCTCATTTCTCGACTTCCATTTTGTTAACGGAACACGAACTAAATCCCGTTTTCTCCATTTTTCTCTTAAAAGAGCAATTTTCGTATAAGAACTTCAGCTGAGACCTTAAAATCACTTTATAAACCATATGTTCTAAACGTTCCCGAATCTGTCATGAATTTAATAATCAACGAACCAATATCCCATATAAAAATATGTTTAAAATATGTGATATCCCCCCCCCCCCCCCTCGATAAAATTGTTCAAGTTCCGCCACTGTCAGCGACTGAACACGGAGGAAAATTTTTGCCTTCCGCAACAAGTCTTCCAATCGGACGCTAGTCTCTTCACTCCTTCAAAATTTTGACTCTTTGTCAGCTGGTTCAACCACTTTTCGCTCAATGATCCAAGTTCAACTCTTATATGCAAATGTGAATGAAAACACTACCCATATTATAACAAAATGCCAAAAACAAGAGTTTAAAAGAGAAATATGATTAATAAAATGCCAATTATTTTGTGCATATAAGTTGTCATTACATTTGTAGGTGTCAACCCATTGGGTATAAGTGGGTACTTGTGAGAAAGAGAAATAAGAAAAATGAAATTATAAGATATAAAGCACAATTGGTGGCATAAGTTTTTTCACAAAGACAAATGAGAAAAATGAAATTACATGATATAAAACATAATTGTCGGCATAAGGTTTTTCACAAAGACATGTAACTGATTATGAGAATGCATATTTGATGTGCGAAATCTAGTTTTCCGAAAATTGGCTTTAACTAGACTACAACACCGGGCAGTGTACCTTGTCGATGTAGTAAAGTTTGGGAAAATTCCGGGTTCGAACACGGGGACTATTTATAATTGAGATAATAGTAATAAAGTAACAAGTGACACGTAACAAATTGGGTTTTAGTCTTAGGAAGACTTAAAGTAAAACAACTAAAAATGGTTTGTAATTCAAATATCTAAAAAGTACGCTTGCTTGGACCGTTCACGAGTATATAATCTTTCCTAAGTATAAATTGATGATAAACTTCTAATATAAAATCCTAAGTTCCTTGCGAATACCGGATTTCTACGATTATTTATCCATGTAACGATTCCTTTCGAATACCGTTAACACCTAAAATAACCGTGCATAAAGTTCAAGTCGATGTGTGAGAATTAACCTATAAGCTTCCTTTCGAATAGCTTACTAATCAACAAACCGATTTCTCTTAATTTATCAGTTAGCGTTCGTGTTTATTCTTATATATTTCAATTACTAATAACGATTCCTTTCGAATACCGTTAATTTGCTATCAACTAAAGACCGGTCCAATACCGTTATGTCAAAATCGAATTCCTTTTGAATACCCGATTCCTAAATAAGAACATAAGTAATTTTATAATTTCTAAAATCTTAAACCCAAACAGATCCCCAATTAACCTCTACACATCACAATCATACAATTCATACTCAAGATTAATCATACAATCGATCACATATCCAAGCAAACGTAAAGGAAAATTAGCTACGCATAATCTTAATCAAACACGAATAATAAATAAAAGACATGATTATATTGAAATTAAAAGAGTAAAAGTTTGATACCAAAGTAAAATAGTGCTAGCAAATTGCTTCCAAAATCCAAACCGATGTAAAAGAAAGGAAAATATGACTAATGTTTCTCTAAATTAAACCGAAAAATGACTTTGATTCTTTCTCTCCAATGATTATTTGATGATTTGATGATGTTTTGGGACTGATTATGGACCCCTAAAGTGATGAAAAAGATGTCTAAAGAAATCCTAAAATCGTGCTTAAGAACTGGTGAACCAAGACCTTTCAACTCCCGACTTGAGTAGCTTTGAAACGAATCATAATTGCTGGGAGCGGGCCAGATGCGGCGCATCTCATTGTCAGAGGGCTCCAGAATTGTTCCTGTTGCTAGCTGCGTCGAGTGGGTGCTTTGGTGCGCCTCAACTAGCCTCCGTAGCTTCCGAACTTGTTTTTCTAAGCCTCTTTTAGTCCCGAAACAACTTCTTTTCATTCCAAACATATTAAAACACCTAAAACATAAACTTTATACAAAAATAAGTAATACGGGGCTATCCATTACGTGTTGACACAAAAGCATAACAAATATTGCGATAAAATATGCATAGAATTGAGCGATATCAAACCCCCCATTCTTAAGTATTTTCTTTTCCCTAAGCATATCCGACTCAAACTAAATCTAGAATTACAACTTAAGAAAAATTAAGGAATCACGGGCTTTAACATTTAACTACATTCCGGTGTGTAAAATAAAGATATGCGTGAAATTGCTAGATCGTAAAACCGACAACGAACATCAAAAGTTACTAAATTATTTAAGCAAATAATAACCGCAATTTCCTAATGTCAATTCCTAATTTATCCCCTAGTTTAGATATGTCTAAATAACCACCCCTTTTCCCTCACTCTCCAACCGAAATTGGAGCGACCAGCCTTTCGGGCCGACTCCTATACCGCCTTGCTTTCGGGGGAAACCTTAAAATATCACAAAACCATTTCTTCATTTTGGTTCTTCTTTCTTTGAGAATTTTTGGTTACTCACTTCATTTAGATTTCCTCTCACTTTCTTTCACTTCAAATACTATAGATTTATATTTTATATTTTCTTTGAAGTGAACGGTTTTGTATAGTGAGGTTGAGTTCAATTTGTTGATGGGAAAGGCCTATGGCCTTTTTCTTCGCCTCTAACTATTCTGTGGGATTAGGTGATACTAGGATTCCCCAACTACCCCCGAAATGGTGCAAGCGACTACAAGGGCTCAGTACTAAGGTTATCTAGTGGTTATCCGGATTTTAGATTTTTCGTGGAAACTTAAGGAACTAAAACTAAGAAACCTAAATTCTTACTTACAAATATTTTATTAACTAGAGATGTTCCTAAACAATTTCACGTTAAAGTACCGGAATAAAGTTAAATATAAAAGCTCCTATCATTTTTCCTAACTACGTTTAAGCGTTTTTTACTCTTTAATTTTTTTTTTTTTTTTTTTTTTTTTTTTTTTTTTTATAAGACTTAAATGGAACAAAATAAGAACACGTAATGGATATATAGGATGGAATATAAAATAAGCTAAATTCTCGAGTCCCCCCATACTTATTCAACGCATTGTCCCGAATGCGTTTCCAAACTAAAAACTAAAATCTAAAAACTAAAAACCAAACAAAACAAAAATAAAAGAAAAGGAAAGAAAATAAAAACCCGGGTTGCCTCCCGTAGAGCGCTTGTTTTTGTCTTGAGTCTATAGCTCGACTCGTTCCTCCGCTCACACAAACCGACTATTTAGAAATCGAGGTTTCCCCCAATTTCCGTCCAAAACCAATTTTCTTAACACACTTCCAATATACCTACAAGCAAAAACATCAAACAAAAGGTAAGCTTTAGAAACATCGAGCTCGTTACGGGTTTTCACCCATTTGTCGTTCCACTTCCTCGTTTTCCGCATTATCAAGCACTTTTTCCGAACCTGAGAATCTCCAACAACTCCCCCATACTTGCTTCGTTCATACTCTTTCTCACTCAGTTCTTCATCCATTAAGTCCCCCAAATCATAATACTCTTCGTTTTTGCAAACTTCCAACTTTGGCTTCATACCGATTTTCAACTCAAGACAATGCTCACGATCAATTTCTTTAACGATTTCCTTCTCAAGCATCAATTCCCCCTTAGCTTCACCCTTTTTCTCTTCTTTGGTGACAACCGGTTTCATTCCCAATTCAAATAGCTCCTCAAAATCCTCTAAAGTGATGTTTTCATTGATCGGGTTGTCAACCGCCACCATTTCCGACCCAATAAGCTCCGCCACTTCCCGTTTCGAACTTTCCTCTTCCATTGGTGTATCTTTGTATGATTTTAGTCCCTCGTCTTCATTCTTAACCAATGGTTCATCCCCCACTTCATTCTTTGCTTCTAAATCACCTTTTCGACCATTTTCGGGGTCTGGGGCCTTAATGCCCCGCATCTGAATGGGTTGCGCCGCATCTAGCAAAGTTGCAATATTTTCTGGGCTTACTGAGTCCCATATGTGCCGCACCTGGTCCATGGTGCGCCGCATCTGACCCAGTTTTCCCAAAAATTTGGTTTTTCTTCCGTTTTGCTGCTCGTCGTTCTGTTTCTTGGTGGTTTTCGGGTCCTCTTCGATGTTGAACACTCTCTCTAACTCCTCTAATGTTATGTCTCCATCTAAAGCACTTTCTCCAACCCTCAAATCCTTCCCACAAAGTTCCTTCAACTCCTCGTTTAAACGCTTTTCCTCATGCACTTCATCATTCAACTCTTCTTCGAGAAATTCCTGCAAATCTTGGTTAGACATATCATTATTAATAACATCCATTCTAAAACATGTTTCATGGGTTGAGTATGAATGTTTTTTAGATATTTCATAAGTAAAAATTTCTCTATCGTCATCCACACCCAACGAAATTTCCCTACTTTTCACACGGATGATAGCATCTGCGGTGTTCAAGAACGGTCTACCCAAGATTAAAGGCACTTTGGTATCCCCCTCCATCTCTAACACAACAAAATCTACGGGAAACGAGAATCTTCCTACTTGTACCAAAACGTTTTCTACAATGCCTAGCGGATATTTGAAAGTTTGGTCGGCTAGTTTAATGCTCATTTTTGTTGGCTTTAAAACCCCCAAAGCCAATTTTTTATATAAAGAGTTGGGCATTAAATTTATACTAGTACCTAAGTCAGCTAAGGCATTGCAATGAAAAGTTTTATCAAAAGTGCAAGTAATTAAGAAACTCTCTACATCGTTTAACTTAGGTGGAAGCTTGTCGTTCTTGACGATCGACGAGCAATCCACGTTTAGACAAGCTGCTTGATCCTCCATTGGCTTCCCCTTCTCCTTCACGAGATCCTTTATGAACTTCTTGTAATTCGGCATACCTACAATCAAATCGACCAAGGGAACGTTAACATGAACATAATTAATTAATTCAAGAAATTTGGCATACTGTTCTTTCATCTTTTCTTTCTTCAAGCGTTGAGGATAGGGAATATTTGGCTTATAAGCTCCTTTGACTTCCGTTTTTACCCCTTTCTCTTCACTTAGAACCATCGGCTCTTTCCCGGGTCGTTTCTCCATTTCGATCTCCTCCTCCTCATCCGAATCACTATTTACGGGCTCACTTATGCGCATTGGGTCAGTTTTGTCACACCCCGCTAAAGCGGAAACACGGGGCGTGAAGAGCGTGGTTGTCATTGCACAAGTGTATAGATATGTACCAAAATTTATATATTACAAAAACACATATTTAAAGTTTACAAACGATAATAGTTTAAGTTTACAAAATATTTAACAAGACTTCTATATTCAACCACCCAAACCATACCCGATCTTGAAGTCTTTAAGTGCAAACCCGCAAAAGCTAAACACATGAATAGACGTCTCCACTACTTACTCGTTTCCTGAAAACACGAGTAAAATGTTAACTACGGGAGACGTAGTTAGTGAGTTACAGCATATTGTAAAAGCATATAATGTTTTAACGCATCAATCACAGGTATAAAATATGAATAAGTTTTATGTATATAGGTATCGACCACATAGTGTACGGCTATGTGACGATCCTATTATTTCCCAGTGACAAATGAGTTACGTTGCTAAGCCTGTAGCTTACCCGGTTAATAACTATGCACCACTGAATCTTAGTGGAGGGGGTATTTGCAACTACCCTAATAGCGCTATCCACAAATTATTAACAGTCCTTTCCAAAGGGATTAATATCAACCAAGTGGTAACGGGACTTAAAGTGGCTATCCGTCAATATGTTAGATAATTCGATAACATATGACAGCCATAAGCGTTCACTGGCAATATAAGTATATACCGTCATTACCTCAGCGGTGGAACTTTCCACATGTGTAAGACGATATGCAAATGTTGTCATTACCTCAGCGGTGGAATAATCCACATGTGTAAGACAATAAGTATAAGTTTGAGTTTCAAGTATAAAAGTATAAGTTTCTAGAGTGTTCACAACATGTTGGCAAAACATTCAACAATGCTAAAATATGTTTTAGTTTAAGTGTTCAAGCGTATACAATCCATGTATAAAGTATAAGTTTCAAGCATAATAGTATCTCGTTATAAGTATGCAAAACTAGCATATAACGTGTTAGAGCAAGGATTGACAGGCTCAGTAACTTGGGTGTTTGGGATTCAACCCCTTGACCTCCTGCTTAGCAGTGCGAACCTATCAAGCTCTTGGCGAGCCTAAGGTGGTCAAATGGCTGGTTGGAGAAAGATGATCGGAATATGTTTACTGCGGGAAGTGTATAGGTATTCCGGTCAAGAGATACTGTGTGCAAGTATGAGAGTAGAGAAAATGGCCTCCAAAACCTGAAGTGTGGAGTATTTATACCCAACACTACCAGGTATCAACAACGTATGACCATGATGACCACTTATGACTCATCAATAGGATTCCAACGGGTATTAAAGATACAGATAACGTCCATATCATTATTAATGCTTTGACGGTTACACTCAAGGATTAGGCTTGAGTGTCTGACTGGTAGGATGTCAGGAGTATGATACTATGAGATGAATCCCAAGGCATTAGTGTTGGTTTGGAGGAATACGGTACTTATTAGATACAAGGTATAAGTATTGGCTCTGGAGTGCCGGGCCAAAAGCATGAGTGACAGCCTAGGCGTAAGTGCTACCAAGTGCCGGACATCGGACCACGAGTGCCGGACACCGGGATACGAGTGCCGGACATCGGGCCACGGGTGCCGGACGTCGGGCCACGGGCGCCGGACGCTGGGGCCAAGCTACCGGACACGGGGCCAAATTCCCGGACACGGAGTCGGATTCCCGGACGTGGGGCTAAGTGTCGGGTGTCGGGGCCTAAATTTCGGACACGGGGCCAAGGCTAGGGTGTCGGGGCCAAGGCTCGGGTGCCGGGGCTAACCTCCCGGACACGGGGCCGGGTGCCGGGGCCATTTTACCCGGACACGGGGCCTGGTTCCGGGGCCATTTTACCCGGACACGGAGCCTGGTGCCGGGGCCATTTTACCCGGACACGGGGCCTGGTGTCGGGGCCATTTTACCCGGACACGGGGCCTGGTGCCGGGGCCATTTTACCCGGACACGGGGCCGGGTGCCGGGGCCATTTTACCCGGACACGGGGCCGGGTGTCGGGGCCATTTTACCTGGTCGCGGGGCTTCTAGGTGCCGGACACGGGGCCTAACTCCCGGGTGCCGGGGCCAAAGCCTTGGTGTCGGGGCCAGGTTTCCGGACACAGGGCCTAATTCCCGGGCGTCGGGGCCAAACTCCCGGACACGGGGCCTAACTCCCGGGTGTCGGGGCCAAAGCCTTGGTGACGGGTCCTATCTCCCGGACACGGGGCCTAATTCTCGGTGCCGGGGCCAAATCTCCCGGACACGGGGCCAAGGGCCAAGTGTCCGGACGCCGGAGCCTTGTGTCCGGACGTCGGGACAAAATGTCCGGATGCTGGGGCCAAGTGACGCCGGAGTCTTGTGTCCGGACGCCGGAGCCTAAGGGCCGGAGCTAGGAGATAGCAGGCAAGCTTTTGTAAGTCAGGTTATGTGTTTAGGGGGTTAATGGGCTATGTGTATGAGCCATTCCCTACTAACACTATCATGCCCCCTAGTTAGGTTTTAAAATGGTTTTTTGAAGCCTAACTTTTTTTGTTCTTATTGTCTCTTCCTGCGATTCTTTGGCCATGCCCTTCTTGGCCACTTGAGGTTGCCTTGAGTAGTTGTGACCGAGGCCATGTCCAACGTGTCTTTGAAAAATAATGTTTTATTGGGTGATCAAGCCAATAACACATTTTTAACCTGTTATCTTGGATGTTGTGTCCCACCATCTTGGGTGTGCGTAAGAGTAGTCATACTGAATTGTGTCTATGACACTCATTGGAGTACCTATGGTTCTTTTGTATGCCGATGACATAGCTAGATGTTGGCATCTCATGTATATTTCATATCGTTCCGATGGCACTTTTGTTGGTTAACGTTCAATTTGTTTTACTCGCGAGTGATGTCGCTTCCCAATGAGAAGTGCTTGCCTTTTCCCGGTAGGTAAAAAGACGAATATGTGATTGCATGTTTGGCGTAGACTGAAGATGTCTATATGTGCCTTTTGCTAAATTTCCCTCCAAACGTAGTTTGGGGTGGTGCATCAGGTTTGTTGCCTTGTGGGATACATAGATCAGACCACTTTGTATTTTGAGGTGCATTTCTGTGAATAACTCTTTGAAGAGTGTTTTCTTATGGTGTGGCCAAGTCCCTGATGAGTGAGATGGCCAAATACCAAAGTTTGCCAGATTTCCCAGATATCCAGACTTGGCTAGTTGTTGATTGTCAAAGTGTACCATGTTGTAGAGACATCCGGACTGGCCGGCTGTTAAGGGTTTTTTTTTTTAAACTATTGAAACAACTGTTGGCTAGGCACATTATGACGGGTGTTGTGGTTGTAAGTGCTGACAATCAGCAATAGTATGTAAATATTAAACGTAGCACCTTTTTAGATTCATTGCATTCCATGTCCTGGGTAATGGTTATCCATCTAAGTCAGACAGGGTGTAGAAGCCAGTTCCATGTGCTTCAAGGACACTATATGGGCCTTCCCATGTGGGACCCAACTTGCCCAAGTTTTCGGTCCTGCTAGCTTCATTCTTCCGCCATACGAGATCTCCCACTTTGAAAGATGTGTGTCGGACTCTTTGGTTATAATACTTAGCCATCTGTCTATGGCTTTCTGCTTGTCGGATGAGAGATATTTATCTTCGCTCCTCGAGGATATTCAAGTTCTCCCTTAGGGCTTCTTCGTTTAGCTCCGGATTGAAATGAAGGTTCTGGTGAGTAGGGATTGTAAGTTCTGGTGGGATAACTGCCTCAGTGCCATAGACTAGGCTGAAAGGGGTTTCAGATGTAGTTTTGCCGGGGGAAGTTCTATGTGCCCAAAGAATGCCTGGGATTTCATCTACCCATGCCTTAGCATATTTTCCCAATCTGGCCTTAATTCCCTTGACGATTGCTTTGTTCATGACTTTCACCTGACCATTAGCTTGTGGGTGTGCCACAGAGGTAAATCGTTGTTGGATATCCATATCCTGACACCAAGTCTTAAATGGATTATCTGCAAATTGTTTTCCATTATCACTGACTAGGACGTGTGGAACTCCAAAGCGACATACTAAATGTTCCCAAACGAAGCTTATCATTCGAGGCCCGGTGATAGTTGCCAAGGGCTTAGCTTCAATCCATTTTGTGAAATAGTCCACAGCCACTAAAAGGTATTTAACATTGCCTACTCCAGGGGGGAATGGTCCGACAATGTCGATTCCCCATTTGTAAAATGGTCATGCGCTAGTCACTGGAATGAGGTCCTGCTTTGGCATTTTTGAGACTGACGCATGTTTTTGGCATGATTCACATTTTTCAATTTCTTCATTTGCATCTATGTGCATGGATGGCCAGAAGTATCCAAGTCTCATGACCTTAGTGGTTACCGAACGAGGGCCTGCATGCATGCCACAACTTCCACCATGTACATCCTGAATTAGATCCTTTGCTTGTGTTGGGCCGACACATCTTAGATGTGGACCCAAAAGAGACTTTCTGAATAGGTAGTTGTCTATGAGGAGATACATTGGTGCCTTCATTCTGATTTTCCTTGCTAGTTGTTTGTCTTCCGGGAGTTGTCCATTCTGAAGGAAGTTTTTTATTGGAGTCATCCAACAGGCTTCCTCCGTTATTGCGGCCACTTCCTTTGTTGGCACTATGGATTTCTCAGTTAGGACTTCCACCAACAATTCTTTCTTGAGGTGGGCGAAGGAGGATGCTGCAAGTTTGCTCAATGCATCTGCTATTTTGTTACGGTTTCTTGGCACTTGCTCTATGGTAAATTTTGAGAAGTCCGAAATGATTTTTCTGGTTTCTTCCAAGTATTGTTGCATGGAAGTTTGATTTGCTTCATAGCTACCATTGATATGATTAGCTACCAACTGGGAGTCCACAAAAGCTTCTATATTTTGAACTCCCATCTTTCTAGCTATTCGTAGCCCTGATAAGAGAGCTTCATATTCGGCTTCATTTTTGGTTGTCGGGAAGTCAAACTTAAGGGCGTAGGTATACTCGTTTTTGTCTGGATCTGTGAGTATGAGGCCAGCTCCTGACCCTTCTAGGCTGGATGCGCCATCTGTGAAGAGGGTCCAAGGAGGGCTATCTGTCACTAATGGATCCTTTGGTTCTTCCATTCCTTCAATTTCAGCTAGGAAATCTGCCAAGATTTGTCCTTTCATCGAGTTTCGAGGTTGGAAAGAAATTTCGATTTCTCCCGGTTCAATTGCCCATTTTGCTAATCGTCCCGACACTTCTGGTTTTCCCAATATTTGTTTGATTGGTTTGTCTGTTAGCACTTGGATGGGATGTCCTTGAAAATATCTCCTCAAACGTCTAGACGCATGAACCAAAGAGAGTGCCAATTTTTCCAAACATGGATAATTAACCTCTGGGCCTTTCAGTGCCCTACTGATGAAATAGATCGGCATTTGTGAGTCGCCCCTTTGGGCTACTAAAACTGTGCTTACACATTCCTTGGAAGCAGCCAAGTATATAGTTAGTGTCTCCCCGGCTATTGGAGCCGTGAGTGTTGGGAGATTGGCCATGAATTTCTTCATTTCTTGAAATGCCACTTCTGCTTCTTCAGACCATGAGAAGTCTTTTTTCCGAATGCATCCCTTTAAGGTATTAAAGAAAGGGAGGGATACTGCGGCTTTGGACAAGAAACGGCTAAGTGCTGCGAGCTTGCCATTTAGGCTTTGGACTTGCTTTTTGGTGGAAGGAGATGGCATGTCAATGACTGCCTGAACCTTCTTAGGATTGACTTTGATGCCATTAGGTGTAACAATATGTCCCAAGAATTTTCCTTCCTCCATGCCAAAACTACACTTGGATGGATTAAGCTTCATGTTAATATTACGTAATGTTTGGAAAGTTTCCAGGATATCAGCCATCATGATGTCTTCCGTATTGCTTTTGATAACTATGTCATCTACATAGGCTTCTATGTTCCTTCCCACTTGATTTTTGAAAGTTTCATCTATTAGACGTTGATAGGTTGCTCCAGCGTTTTTCAAGCCAAATGGCATTTTTTTGAAACAAAGTATGCCTTGGTCTGTGTGAAAATATGTTTTGTCTTCATCACCTTTTTTCATACAAATTTGGTGATAACCTTTATATGCATCTAAAAAGCATTTGAGTCTAAATCTATCTAAGGATTCCACTTTCCAATCGATTTCTGGTAAAGGATAGTTTTCCTTTGGACAAGCTTTGTTGATGTCTTTGAAATCAACGCATAATCTCCAAGAACCATCTCCCTTCTTTACCATAACTGGATTAACAATCCAAGTTTGGTATTTTACCTCTCTGACAATCCCTGCTTCGACCATTTTGTTTACTTGGTCACATGCAGATTTGCTACGATCCGGGGCCATGCCTCGTTTTTTCTGTCGGATTGGCACAATATTGGGATTCGCGTTTAGGGAATGCTCTGCTAGTTCCCTTGGGACACCAGTCATGTCTGATGTCTGCCATGCAAAGACATCAAGGTTTGATTCTAATAACGCTTTGAGTTTAGTCTTTGTCTGTGCTGGGAGTTGTGGGCCAATGGTCACTGGTTGTTCAGGGAAATTTTTAATTTTATTAATAATAACTTTTTGTTCCGGACCATCAATGATTTCCATTGCCGGATCACTTTTAGGACCCTCTACCAGTTTTGGTTTCTCTACATGTTTGCACTCTTTAGGCTATGACGTTCTAGCCCTGACTGTGGCTATGCCAGCTGGGGTAGGGAACTTTATCATACCATGAATGGTTGATGGAATTGCTCCAAATTTTTGTAATGCAGGCCTGCCCAGTAGGACATTGTAGGCCGATGGTGCATCAATGATTGCAAAATTAATCATTTCTAACCTATAGTGTGGATATGCTCCTAACATCATGTTTATTGCTACCTCTCCGATTGGCCAATGCGTCTCACTTGAAAACCCCACTAGATGGAATTGTGTTGGGCGCTTTGAATGTTGTACTTTTTCAGGGAGCTTCCTAAAACAGTGGGCATAAATAATGTCCATTGAGCTCCCTGTATCAACATATGCCTTATTCACTTCATAGTTGGCTAACCGGATTTGTATTAGTACAGGGTTGATGGAAGGAGTTTCAATTGGTGGAAAGCAAATAGGCTCCATCACCCAATCCTGAAGGACTGATGCCTTCCTTTTGCGAGATGTAGTTTCTTCCTGCGCCATGTATATGTAATTAGGTGGGGTGGTGGATGGGGTATTGGTGGTTGTCTTTGGCTTAAGTGAACCGATTTGTGATGAGGAATTGCCTTCCATGGGGAAGAAAAAATGGTGGTGAAACTAAGAAATGAAATGAAAAAATATAGAAATGAAATGAGACACCATTGCTAAAACGTGTCCCACGGATGGCGCCAATGTTAGAGCAAGGATTGACAGGCTCAGTAACTTGGGTGTTTGGGATTCAACCCCTTGACCTCCTGCTTAGCAGTGCGAACCTATCAAGCTCTTGGCGAGCCTAAGGTGGTTACACTCAAGGATTAGGCTTGAGTGTCTGACTGGTAGGATGTCAGGAGTATGATACTATGAGATGAATCCCAAGGCATTAGTGTTGGTTTGGAGGAATACGGTACTTATTAGATACAAGGTATAAGTATTGGCTCTGGAGTGTCGGGCCAAAAGCATGAGTGACAGCCTAGGCGTAAGTGTTACCAAGGTGCCAGACATCGGACCACGAGTGCCAGACGTCGGGCCACGGACGCCGGACGCTGGGGCCAAGCTACCGGACACGGGGCCAAATTCCCGGACACGGAGTCGGATTCCTGGACGTGGGGCTAAGTGTCGGGTGTCGGGGCCTAAATGCCGGACACGGGGCCAAGGCTAGGGTGTCGGGGCCAAGGCTCGGGTGCTGGGGCTAAACTCCCGGACACGGGGCCAAGGCTCGGGTGCTGATGTGCGAAATCTAGTTTTCCGAAAATAAGCTTTTAACTAGACTACGACATCGGGCAGTGTACCCTTGTCGATCGTAGTAAAGTATGGGCAAATTCCGGGTTCGATCACGGGGACTATTTATAATTGAGATAATAGCTATAAAAGTAACAAATAACACGTAACAAGTGGGTTTTCTAAATTAACTAAAAGTGACAAGTATCATTTTGTAATAAATCAAGTTATGGGGAAAAACACTCGTTTGGATTGGTTCCTAGTTATCCGATTGTCACCTTGGGTTGTTTGGTTGAATTAACTTCTAATGTTATAACACGATTCCTTTCGAATACCGAGCTAACTTTAGACATCTAAAACGAAACACCGTTCCTTTCGAATACGGTAGAAACCTTAAACATCTAAGTCATTAAGCAACAAGTTTATATATTCGACTTAATCTTATAAAACTTCCTTTCGAATAGTTTCTTGGCTAAAATCAAATTCATCTTATCAAATCATTATATTATCAGTTCCTTTCGAATACCAATAATTTTAGATTAATTATAGACCGATTAACCTTTTCGTAAAACGTCTATAAGTTGTTATAAGTTCCTTTCGAATACATACAACATGTGTTTGTCACTAACACCTTACTTACATTTTATATAAAATGATTTTGATAATGATAATAAATCTGATTACAACTAACATTCAAGTTTTAATCTAAATGTTGGATTACTCGTTAAGATTCCTTTCGAATATCCTAAACCTCAAATCAACTATTGACCGGTTGATTATTTCGTTCAATTCATTAATCAAGTTCTAAAGCTCTTTTCAGATACTAAAGTTCTTAATCAAATCATGAATATGAGTAATCTAACACTATTAAGAATTTAAACCCGAATGGTTCTTCGATTAAGCGAACATAAACATTCAACCAAAAACAATTATCCCAAAAGCTTCAATCATCTAACCTAGTTCCAATCCAAACAAGTATTATCTAACTACTCATTCATGCGAAATTACAAACAAATTATAAAAGAAGATGATATTCATACCAGACTATCGATGCAATGTCTCGATAAAATATCCAAAGAGAAAATGAAAATACGATTAAAGATTCTTCCAAATTAAACTAAAAATTACTATGCTTCTTGTTTCCAATGATTGTGTAATGATAAAGAAATGGTGAGTTAGGGCTGATTCTCTTGCCCTAATTTGATGTAAAAGATGATGATAACAACCGAAAGTTTGCAAGAGATTGCTGCTAAGATTAACCGGAAAATCACTAAGATTGATGATCTTCAATGATTAGGTAATGATTATGTGATGAATTAGGAATGATTATGAGGCTCCAAATTGATGTAAAGATATGTAAGATGATGCAAATGAGTCCCCAAAATCGTCCTTAAGAAGTACCAAGCCAAGACCTTTCAGCTGCACACTTGAATAACATTGAAAACGATATGTAACAGCTGCTGGAGGCCTAATGCGCCGCATAACACCTAGAAGGCGGCGCATTCTAGGGTCAGTGGCTCCCCCTTTTTATAGATTTTTTCGTTGCGGTCATTTTGGCGCTGACCGGAGGTCTTTTCGAGTCCGTATGCTCCTGATACATCCGTTTTACTATCAGTTGCATTTTGGTCCCGAATTGATCCTTTTTCATCCCAAACATATTAAAACACCTAAAACACAAACTTTACACAAAATTAAGTAATACGAGGCTATCCATTACGTTTTTACACAAAAACATAACAAATATCGCGAAAGAATATGCATATAATTGAGCGATATCAGGTGCCGGGGCCAAATTCTCGGACACGGGTCCGGATTCCCGGACATGGGGCAATTTTACCCGGACACGGGGCCTGGTGCCGGGGCCATTTTACCCGGACATGGGGCCTGGTTTCGGGGCCATTTTACCCGGACACGGGTCCGTTTTATCCGGACACGGGGCCTGGTGTCGGGGCCATTTTACCCGGACACGGGGCCTGGTGCCGGGGCCATTTTACCCTGACACGGGGCCGGGTGCCGAGGCCATTTTACCCGGACACGGGGCCGTGTGCCGGGGCCATTTTACCTGGTCGCGGGGCTTCTGGGTGCCGGACACGGGGCCTAACTCCCGGGTGTCGGGGCCAAAGCCTTGGTGTCGGGGCCAGGTTTCCGGACACGGGTCCTAATTCCCGGGCATCGGGGCCAAACTCCCGGACACAGGGCCTAACTCCCGGTGTCGGGGCCAAAGCCTTGGTGTCGGGGCCAGGTTTCCGGCCACGAGGCCTATCTCCCGGACACGGGGCCGAAGCCCGGGTGTCGGGGCCAAATCTCCCGGACACGGGGCCTAACTCCCGGGTGTCGGGGCCAAAGCCTTGGTGTCGGGGCCAGGTTTCCGGCCACGGGGCCTATCTCCCGGACACGGGGCCGAAGCCCGGGTGTCGGGGCCAAATCTCTCGGACACGGGGCCTGATTCTCGGTGCCAGGGCCAAATCTCCCGGACACGGGGCCAAGGGCCAAGTGTCCGGACGCCGAAGCCTTGTGTCCGGACGCCGGGACGAAATGTCAGAATGCTGGGGCCAAGTGTCCGGACGCCGGAGCCTAAGGGCCGAAGCTAGGAGATAGCAGGCAAGCTTTTGTAAGTCAGGTTATGTGTTTAGGGAGTTAATGGGCTATGTGTATGAGCCATTCCCTACTAACACTACCATAACGCTTATAGAATAAGTTTACGATAACAAACGTATAATAGTGTAAGACTCGTGTTTCC
Source organism: Senecio squalidus (assembly GCA_910822075.1). NCBI lineage: Eukaryota > Viridiplantae > Streptophyta > Magnoliopsida > Asterales > Asteraceae > Senecio > Senecio squalidus. Next base: position 23,702,416 of record CAJVGC010000508.1, read on the forward strand.
ACCCCAAAAAATATATAAAACGTTTAAAAGATAGGGGTTCTGTAACTCATTGGTTGCGAAGAATCTAGCGTGCGCTCGGAAAACGCTCGACAAGTGCTCGGAATCACTGAAATCCTAATTTATACCAAGTAAGTTTCATTATTTATTAATTATTATACTCGTTAGTTAACGAGATACTTATGTTATAAAGTGTTTGTATTTGGTTTTACTAAAATCGGGCAACGCTTCCGAGCTATAGTTTTTAAATCCAATATTTATCCAAACACTTACCCGCTTACAATTTTTATAACAATATATACTCTAATTTACGAATAAAAAGATGTTTTATACTGAGTTTGATACGATTCTTGACCTGAAAAATACCAATTTACAATTTTTCCAAACTTAACTAAACTCAACCAAATTTATCCTAGTATCATATAAATTGATAATAACTTATAAATAAGCTTTTTAAACAAGTTTTACCTGGGCCTATAAAATATGGGTACGAATAACTCCATAATAAACCACCGCGAAACTAACTTTCGCTTATACCAAAATGATCCCCTCAACACCATGAGCACAAATATACTTTCCGTTTATTTATCCGGCTATTAACGAACTCGAAATCTTAGTTTGTCGGTTTCGAAAACATATCTATAACTTGTTTGTTCTTCTTTTGCTTAGGGCGGTGGAGAATTGCAACGAATAACAACAATATCGCTTTCTTTAAGCCTTAAGTAAGAATTAATTTCAATATTTACACTTTTAATCCTGAACTTTGCCTTAATGACAATTTTAGCTTAAAATACAAAATTCTTTAAAAATTTAGTCCTTTTTGACCACAAACTTATAATAACTTAAGTTCTTTCTACTTAAAAATTATTACAAATACAATCCTTTAAATATTTTCGTTATCGTTACGTACATGCGTTGTTCTGATTTCCTTCTCGTTTGTTTTGCAATAAACTTAGAATTCATTTAATAATTTGATTCCGATTTCCGATTCTGATTCCGAGACACACACGATTAATGTTTAAGCAACGTAAACTACGTTTTAAGAAATTTGTATGAGTTACCACGAGCTTAGCTTATCAAATAGTTATATCTACGTGACCATGTATCACATAAAAGTTATATCACATATGATATCGAGGTCAAAAGTTAGCAAACTCGACCTACACTTAAGACGGTTGTCACATTCTCCCCCCCCCCCCCTAGAAAAATTTTGTCCCGAAATTTATTATATTAGTTGTGGAAGAAGTGAAGGTATGAGGATACTTTTGCATCATGTGATCCTCTTGTCCCCATGTGTATTAAGGGCCACGCCTTGCGTTCTAGCGTACCCTTACTATGGGAGTTCAGTGATGCCTTAGCCTCTTAGTTTCGCGATATATGATTTCAATGAATTGGAGTTTATGATCTAAGTGTACTTCCTCTAAAGGAGTAATTCGTCCGATAGACATTACTTCATGTTTGAGTCATGAAAAGTATTACTTATGTTGCCAAGATTTTTACGGCATCTTTAAATGATAAGCTACAGGACCGATAACTTCAATGGTCCTTTCTATCGTGGACTTAATTTGGTTGTGTTTCTTAGCATACTACTTCCTTCCAAGGTGATACCTTCCAAGGTGATACCTTAAGGAGTATTTTGTTGTCAAATTGAAAGTCTAAAGACTTTTTATGTGCATTTTCGCACCCTTTCTAGCGAGTTCTCATAATGTTAGACCTTCTCTGATTGTGATGATATTTATCAATAGTTTCTTGAACTATTTCCATGCTAATTAGTTGTCGGTCACCTGATATTAACCAACATATTGGCGATCGGCATATAAAGCCTTGCAGGTAACGTATTTGATGTTAGCATGGTAACTGCCGTAGTATAAGAATTCTATCAGGGGTGTGTAGCTATCCCAAGTACTATCGAAACCAATAACGTGCGTTCGAATCATATTTTCTAAAGTTTGAATTTGCACTCACTTGATCGTTGGTTTACGAATGTTAAACGGTACTTATGTTTAACCGAGTGCCAAGTGAATCTTGAAGTGTTTTCTAGAACTTTTAAGGATTTTCCTATCAAGGCTCAAAATGATTGAAGTAAGGACTCCATAACATCTCATTACTTTATTGATGTAAAATTTGGTCAAGTTTCCTATAGTTTACTTGGATGGAAATAAAGTGTACAGGTTTCATTAGTCGATGGATGCTTATACAGATCATCTTATAGCCACTGGCATATAAGATAGTTTAGTAATAAAGTCTATTGAAGTTTATTCCCATTTCCATACAGGAAACTCGGGTTGCTTAAGTAAATCTTACAACTTTTGATATATTGCCTTAACTTTTACTTAAGTTAGGCATTTTTCTAAGTGTAAAGCTATATCCTTTTTCATACCGGATTACCAGTAACGCTCTCTGAGATTTTGTACATTTTGCTAGACCATGGATGAATGGAATATTGTGTACATTGTACTTCATTCATAACGGTCTTTCGCAAGTTACTAGTTATGGGAATCCATGCTCGTTCCTTAAAATGATAATCCATGTAAAGTTTCAGCATTTATATCTTCTGCTTCCAATGATTGGCGTTGGGCATCAGCTATGCACCTTTGCTTACCAGGGTAATAGCTAATATCGCAATTGTAGTTGCTAAGTAGTTCTAACTATCTCCTTTGCCTCATGTTGAGTAACTTCTGATCGAGAATATATCGTAAACTCCTACAATCCGTAAACACGGTGCATTCTTAATTTCGTGGAGATATTGTATCAAGATTTTTGAGAGCGAAGACTACTGCTCCCAAATTCAAATCATGAGTTTCATAGTTGAATTCATGCTGCTTTAATTGCCGAGGTGCATATGATACGACTTTGTTTTGTTGCATTAATTCACAGCTTAACCCTTGGCTAGATGCACCAGTATTCAACGAAATCCTCATTTCTCTCAGGAAGAACTAGAATAGGAAAGTTACACAATTTTTGTTTTTAGAACCTCAAAAATCTTGTTTTGCGCATTCCCCAAATTAAATTTTTTTCTCATCTCTCTAAGTTACCTTATCAATGGTTTAGACTATCTTAAAGAAATTTTGTATGAATCGTCGATAGTACTTAACCAATCCTAAAAATTGGCGAATTTCTGTCGGACTTTTTGAAGTTTTCCATTTCTCTATAGATCTACGTAATTTCAGATTCATTAATTACAAGTCCGTGAAATTTGACTTCACACAGTCAGAATTTGCACTTATAAATTTAGCATAAAGATATTTTCCCCAAGTATTTTCAACAATAATCTCAAATGTTTTGGATAGTCTTCTTTGTTACGAGAGTATGTCATCAATATTATAGATATGGTCGACAAACTATATTCATTAAGTCTATGAATGTAGCCGGTGCGTTGGAGAGTCCAAATAGTATTTCAAAGAACTCGAAATGTTTATATCTTAGTACGAGATGCGGTTTTTGGAATATTATTTTGAAAAACAAGGATTTGATGATATCTAGATCTTAATTTGATCTTTGAAAAGTAGATTGCGCCTTGTAATGGTCGAATAGATCGTCGATTATTGGAAGAGGGGAATGATTTTTGATAGTTAGTTTATTCAACTTAAGGTAATCGATACTTATACGAAACGATCCATTATTTTTATTTTTTTATTTTTTTAACAATAGAATGGGCGCTTCCCATGGTAGCAAGCTCGGTCGGATAAAACCTTTATCTAACAATTTCCGAATATGACTTAATGATTCTTGCATTCTTGTCAGTGCTAGTTGATATGGCGTCCTTTCCACTAGTGCTACACCATAATTTAAATCAATCCTAAATTTTACCTATCTCTAAGGTGCTAGTTCTCTAAGGTGCTAGTTCTCTAAGGTGCTAGTTCTGGTAGTTCTTCGAAGAATACTTCTGAATAGTTTCTAATTGTTAGTATATCCTTAGGATTTGCTTCTTTCGTAGTGAGTATATCAAAATGTTATAAGTAAGCATGATCACGAACTTGTCCCAATATGGCTTGTCCATTCGGTCATGAGATCCATTCTAAGTTTAATCTTAGAATATATACTTGACTTTTGAAGTTGGTCAAATATGTTCTTAATCCTAGATAAAGGACATTGGTTTTTGATAATAGACTTATCGAGTTTACAGTGGTTAATGTGTTTTCAGAGAGATTCGTTCTTCCTTTAGAATCAGGGTTCTTAAGGCAAGAGATTTGACTGAATCAATCCCTTCTCCAAGGTTTTTCACAGTTGAATAGGAGTTTCAAATAATCCCTAAAGTACTAATTGGTAAGGTGCTCGAGCCACATAGATTATGTCAAGTATTGAGCTAATGTTTAACTTTATTAAAAAGGCTAGTAATAGTTCGGGCAAGTCATCAGGAATTATTTCTGGGTATTTCCTTACTACTAATTAGTTTCTGGCACTTTCTTGATTAATTAGAAGGTAATGAGCGATAACCTCTGTCGTAAGTGTTTTTGGATACAAGGTTCAACCTTATTCTATCTATGTCACCTGGTAGGAATAAAACCTTATCGTAAAACAAAGGAGTTTAGATGATTTCCTTGTAGAGAAATAATCTCAACGTGTTTGACATATAACTATTCCATATTTGCCATCACTTAAGATTGTGATCATACCTTCTTGACGATCCTTTGTTTTAGTATATTCTTTCAAAACCCCCATTGTTTTGAAGTTACCTTAGATTCGTATTCAAGTTTAAGTGTCTATACTAACCAACGATTCTCAAAATAAGTTTACAATATCCTCGCGGTTCCATAAATGTTAGTCCCTTAATCGAGGACGATCAATAATTGTACATTACTTCGCATAATGTCAATGAATGAAAGGAAGATATGAAATATACATGTTTACGCTAAGACATATCCTATATTTGAGAGTATGAAGATGTGTGTAACGGAAAATTACTATATCGTACGCTCGATTATACCCATCCATTGCAGAAAAAGAAGTAACTATATATATAATATGGAAATATATATACTTAAGATTAGGTAGAGTAGTTATGTATTTGTTGTAGAGTAGTACAATGTTTATAAACATTGTACAATGGTGTCACAATCACATAACTACCTATTTGTCTAAAGAGAACGAACGATAATAGTGATTTATCAAAACTCTTACGCATAGCAATTCCAAAGCTAATATCGAGTTGTTCGGACTGCCCAATGTACCATTTATTTGGTATAAAGTATATCAAGTCATGGCTTGTGAATACGGATAGCTTAATTCATAAACTCCTAGATCTTCCTCGAAGATCCTTAAACATGTTACCTGAAACGATCATCTTTTTCCAATGTCCATTCTTAACTACCGAATATCTTGGTTGCATCACTCAGTCTGTCGAGTTGAAACTACACTCATGTGTCATATGTGAGAATACTTCTCAGTTACCATGAAAGGCATAGTCCAAAGTTCAATGGAATATGGTGTTGATAGTCGAAAATGTTTTGTCTTAATCTAATGAACGGGAGATATAGTCGGCATAGGAAAATATAACCAATCCGGATCCAGGTCGTTATATGATATTAGTTCATTTGTATGTGTAGTTTACGATGATATTAGCTCAACACTCCTAGACCTCAGTAATGTCACACGAATGTATATCGAATTTGTAAGAAATATGAGTCCTCATAAGTGCGTGTCGAGTATCTACCGCGTTATCTCTTACGATTATGTTCGTTCCTTTCATCGCATAATAGAAACATGAATAGGATTTAAATTCATACTAAGCTATATAGCAGTAGGTATAGATGTAGTAGTCGTAGTCGCTAATGGAACCGAATCTTGGTTCCTAGATCGCGAAAGTGAGCCGTACGAAGGTTTGAAGTTGTTGTCAAACGTAACTAACTCTTTCCCGTTCGACATAATTTAGAGAGGGAACGAGTTAAGTCGATACTAAAGCTTACGTTAGAGTTAGTAATAAGCTGAAGCATATAGTGTATCTTAAGTCTACACGGGTCTGACTTCAAGAATAGCCGGGAATATTCGTTTACCAATTCCGTTCTAACTTAATTTAGTCTAAATTATTCGTAGGTGATAATTTAAGTTAAATAATGCCTTCACGTTTTGGTTAGATAAAATCCTTTGTTTAGAAAATTGGTTATAGTTTGATTTTTGAAAAATCGGTATTCACTATAACCTTGGCTCTGATACCAAGTCTGTCACACCCAGCTAAAGCGGAAACACGGGGCGTGAAGAGCGTGGTTGTCACACCCCCCTATAGCGTAAACACGGAATGTGAGAGCTGGAATATCATTACACGGTCATAAGCAAATTTAAACGATTCAAGTCATTTCAATAAAAATAAACTAGTTCAAGTTTCAACAACCAAGTAGTTCATAAGTTTTAAATAAAGTACAAGTACAATGTTTCAAAATAAAATTCCCAAAAATAGAAAGGTCTTTTCCCACTTTGCGCCTCACGTAACCATAATGACCCTTCCTTTCCATCCATTCCATACACTTACATTAATTTCCTGAAACATAAGATAAAGTGTCAACTACATAAAGTAGTGAGTGAGTTACAGTTTAGAGTTTCGATAAAGTTTCCAAAAACTGAAAGTACATGAAAATAGTGACGTCAAGTAAAAGGGACGGAGCGACGTTAGAACATATATGTGAATAGTAAAAGGTTTGTACACACGCAAGTGAAATAAATAAAACTCGTATAAATAAAGTTGCAGCGGAATCCAAGCGCTAAAAAGGTATATGCGTAGGGAGTGGGTGTTTAACTAAATAGTAACTCGTATCAATTACTTGGCATAATATAAATAGTAAGTATACACTAAATCGATTGTGTGGTCCTGATCTAGCCCAAAAATATTTCAATAAGTTGCTAACGGAATCTTACTAATATGTACTTGGGTCGCTAACCCTGAGTAAGGAGTGACCGCTCCTAAGTATCGATACCCATATGACTAACGGTTGTTGCTAATAGTGTATTAAAGTTCCTGAACCAAAAACGGGGCAAATGAACAAAGTTTCCAAAAGTAGCAGTAAGTTCTTACGGGTTTATATTTTCATCAAGGATTGGTCGCTAACAAGTATCCTAAATTTAGTTAACCGGCTAAGGCATCAACACATATACGCATAATAGTTCACAAGTTTCCAAGTTTCCCAAAGTTCAAAGTTTCATAAGAGTTTCAATAAGGTTTCGTACAAGTTTCCAAAGTTTACGAGTTTCATAAGTTTAAAATGTTTCAAGTTTCTAAAGTTTCACACAAGTTTCCCAAAAGTTTCAATAAAGTATCAAAAGTACCAAGTTTCCAATTGTTTCAATCATTCGCAAATAGTTTCAAAGTTACAAAGCATATAATCTTATGTTTCCCCCAGATAATGTTTAAAAGTACAAAAGTAAAACAAAGTGGGGTTGTAACTCACGGTTTGTGGAGAAAAGAGAACTCGGAATTCGGTCGGAAATAAGAGCCGGGAATCACGGAATGCCTAAGGATACCAAGGTTGTCCAAAATTATTATCTCATTATGTTACTTTAAATGATATAATAGACAATTTTTATTTAACCTCAATTGTTAAGTTTAATTTTGTTCCAAAAATGGTCCGAAGCGGTTAACGTTATATTGAGTCCGAAAGTCTATAGTTAATGTTATTATTATTATGATAGACATGTTTAGGTTGCTGAAATAATTTGGGTTCTCTCGCTTTGACCGTCGGTCTGAGGGTGGTAAGCTGTGCTAAGATCTAGTCGCGTCCCGAGGGATTTCTGAAGCGCGTTCCAAAAGCGGGACGTGAATCGACTGTCCCTGTCAGAAATGATGGAGAGAGGTGTCCCATGGCGAGAGATGACCTCGTTGATGTAGATTTGCGCGAACTTCTCCATTGAGTGGTTTCTCGCACCGGCAGAAAGTGAGCAGACTTTGTCAAACAGTCCACAATTACCCAAATTGTGTCGTTACCCTTTGCCGTCCGGGGTAACTTGGTAATGAAATCCATAGAGATTTGCTCCCATTTCCACATAGGGATTTCCGGTTGCTGCAAAAGTCCTGAAGGTTTCTGATATTCCGCCTTGACCTAGGAGCAAGTAAGACACTTGGCTACGTACAAGGCGATATCCTTCTTCATGCCCGACCACCAGTAATATTCCTTAAGGTCCTTGTACAACTTGTCTGAACCGGGGTGGATGGAGTATCGGGAACGGTGGCATTCATCCAGAATTAACTTGCGAAGGTCCTCGGACTTCGGAATCCATGCTCGCCCTTGAAGTAATGAATCCCGTCGGATTTGCGTTCGAACTCCTTCGGAATCCATGCTCCCTTTAGGTTCTCGGGCTTCAATGCTTCTCGCTGAACCTCGGCGATTTGCGTTTGAAGGTTAGTTTGAACCTGGATACCTAATGCTCTAACCCGAGATGGTCTCACCCTTTCCTTCCGACTCACGGCGTCTGCTACTACGTTTTATTTACCCGGGTGGTACTTGATCTCGCAATCGTAGTCACTCAGCAGTTCGATCCATCTCCTTTGCCTCATGTTGAGAATCTTCTGGTCTAGGATGTGTTGAACACTCTTGTGATCCGTGAAAACCGTGCACTTAGTCCCATACAAGTAATGTCTCCAGATCTTTAGTGCAAAAACGACTGCTCCCAGCTCTAGGTCATGAGTAGTGTAGTTCTGTTCGTGAACCTTGAGTTGTCTTGAAGCGTAGGCGATGACTTTGTCCTTCTGCATAAGGACACACCCAAGTCCTTGATGGGATGCATCGCAGAATACTACGAAGTTATCCGTACCCTCTGGTAGAGACAAAATCGGTGTGTGGCAAAGCTGGTGCTTGAGTTTCTGGAAGGATTCCTCTTGCTTCGTACCCCAAAAAAAATCCTTATCCTTCTGAGTGAGCTTGGTGAGTGGCTTAGCGATCTTCGAGAAATTCTCGATGAACCTTCGATAGTAACCGGCCAACCCTAGGAATCGACGAATTTCCGTAGGAGTCGTCGAGGCTTGCCATTTCTCGATCGCTTCTATCTTAGCCGGATCCACATGGATCCCATCTTGGTTGACCACATGACCAAGGAAATGTACTTCCCGAAGCCAGAATTCACACTTAGAGAATTTGGCGTACAGTTGTTGTTCTCGGAGGAGTTCTAAGATGAGTTTCAAGTGTTTCGCGTGGTCCTCCTTGTTTCTCGAGTAGATAAGGATGTCATCAATGAATACGATCACGAATTTGTCCAGGTAAGGTCTACACACCCGGTTCATCAAGTCCATGAACACTGCTGGTGCGTTGGTTAGACCGAATGGCATGACTAGGAATTCGTAATGACCGTAACGGGTACGAAAAGCGGTTTTTGGAATGTCGGTCTCACTGACACGAACCTCATGATAACCCGAACGGAGATCGATTTTCGAGAAATGAGTTGCACCCTGCAACTGGTCGAAAAGGTCATCGATCCTCGGGAGAGGGTATCGGTTCTTGACGGTCAGCTTGTTCAGTTCGCGGTAGTCGATGCACATACGAAAAGGATCCGTCTTTCTTTTTAACGAAGAGTATAGGGGCTCCCCAGGGGGACGAGCTAGGACGAATAAGACCATGATCCAAGAGTTCGTGAAGTTGTTTAGACAGCTCTTGCATTTCCGGTGGGTCTAGACGGTATGGTGTCCTAGCGACCGGTGCTGCACCAGGAATGAGGTCTATCCGGAATTCCACTTGTCGATGCGAAGGTAGCCCGGTCAAATCTTCGGGAAAGACTTCAGGGTGATCCTTGACTACTGGAATATCTTGAATACGGATCTCCTTGGGTTTACGTTCAACAACGTGATCAAGGAATGCGTCACAGTCCTTCTCGAGGTACTTACGCATTTTTAGGGACGACACGAGACGGAGTGATCGTCCGGGTTTGTCTCCTTGAACAACTAAAGTTTCAGTGTTAGAAAGGGGGATGCGGATGAGTTTATCAAAACAGACAATTTCGGCTCGGAAACGAGAGAGCCAGTCCATTCCGACGATAACATCAAAGCTTTTCAGCTCGATAGGGATTAAATTAATAGGGAAAGTTTTATCGGACAGGCATATGGAACATCCTATGATTATATCCTTAGCTTCAAACTCCTGACTGTTAGCATACTCTATGGTGAAGCTATCCTTAAGAACCTTAGATCCTAATTTAATGAGGGGCCTAAATTCTAAGGATACAAAGCTTCTTTCGGCACCAGAATCGAACAAAACGGATGCATAATGATCATTAACAGGGAACGTACCGTTCACCGCGTTCGGGTCATGCCGAGCCTCTTCAGCTGTGAGTGCGAAGGCACGTCCTAGACCTCGCCCGCCTTGGTTAGGTTGGGCGTTTCGAAGTCTTGGGCATGCATTCCGGAGGTGCTGGTCACTTCCGCACTCGAAGCACACCGGCTTCTGACCTGGAGCTGCCAACTTGTCCGGGCAGTATTTAGCAAAGTGCCCTTCTTTTTGGCACCTCAAACACACGGGGCAGTTACCGTGGTGGTGGAAATTTCACTTGTTGCACTTGGGGTTCGTCCCCGTGTATCGGTTTCCAGCTGGTGGAGGTGGCGGTGGCGGTGCTACAGCTGCTATGGCCAGATTGCGGGTGGTCTTCTTCTTTTTGTTCCTATCGTTTCGCCTTGGGGTCTGATCGGACTTCCTTTTCTCACCCGACTCCTTCTTGGATGAGGTAGGAGCGGTGAGTAGGTTGCTTGTGAGGCGGTGAGCTAGGATGATGGCACTCTGGAGGGTCTGGGGTTCCTTAGTGAGAACCATTCCCCTGATTTCAGGAACAAGACCGGAGATGTACAGGTCAATCTTGTTTTCTTCGGGAGTCACTAGCCTTGGAACCAGTCGGGCCAACTCATGGAATCGGGCGGTGTACCCTTCGATGTCGTTTCCGACCATCTGATGATCCCAGAGCTCAGCCTCGAGCTTTTTGATTTCCCCTTTAGGGCAGTACTCCTCAATCAGGAGGTTCTTGAATTGTTCCCAGGTGAGAGAATTGGCGGTCTCACGTCCCCTATTGCGGACCACATTGTTCCACCAAGTCAGTGCTTTCCCGTGCAATACGCAGGAGGCGTACTGTACTTTCATAGCTTCAGCACATCCACTGATGTGCAGCACCGACTCGATGCTCTCAAACCATGATACCAGGCCTACGGCACCAGTTGTGCCATGGAATTCCTTGGGCGTGCAGGCCATGAAACTCTTGTAGGTGCAAGCTGGTGGGTTTGGGTGTTGGTTCTGGTTCTAGTGGTCGTTCTGTTGTTGCTGCTGTTGCTGCTGTTGTTGCTGTTGCTGCTGTTGTTGCTGTTGCTGCTGGTGATTGTTGACATTAGCATTGATCCCCGCAGTGATCTGGGCGATCATATTGGGCATCGTTGCGCTCAACTGCTCGGCGACCTGCTCGGCGATGATACTGGCGTTGGTATGGGGTGCCATAATTCTACAACAGATAACAGATTAAGTTTAGAAACGCACGATTAGAGTATGATAAGAACATAACTCAATGAACAATTTAACAATCACGCAAGAGCAAGGTAACAGAACAGATAGTACACGCACGACAAAGTTTCAAGAGATTCACACGATACGGATTCATACGTAAGAAAATGATTCAACACAGTACAAGATTCACAAGACAAGGTAATAATAAATGGAACTTCATTCATTAATTATTAATAAGTTGAGTACAGGGTTCAAAATAGAAAAAGTACAGTACAATACAATAAGGAAATAATGGAAAACGGCTCAAAGTTGTGTACATTTGAAAATTACAACTCGGCCTACAGTACATACATAGAAGGAGGAACTAGTGGCGTTTCTCTAGGAGCATCTTGGCCATCATGACCACGATCAAGGTTCCCATTACCAGACACGTCCCTACGAGATGATGCACAGTTCGTGTCGTGGCTCGTGTCAATGCGATAACTCGCAGTGCCTGTTCGGACAAATGGTGCGCCGCGTCGGTGACTTCGCTGATGAGGAGTCCCTGTTGTTGGTTCTCCTCTGCGAGTGCCCGAACCTCGCGGTGCAGGTGCAGGAATGCGGCCGGTGGGGGTGACTGGAGAGTGGGTGGCATCATAGGTAGGGAGGTTCCGGCCTCCTGAGCACGCCGCCGCTCCTCAAGGAACTGACGTTCCCACGCATAGCGTTCCATTACCGGAGTGCGCATGGCGGGATCGTACGGGTCCACGAAGGACTGAGGAGGTGCGGGTCGGAACGGGCCCGACTGCTGGCGCGCGGTCAACCTAGCGCGGAGCCCTTGGGGTTGCGGTGGTACAGTGACGGGTGCTCGTAGAGGGGGTGGAAGCACAGATCTCGGGCTGGATCCGTGGCTGCTACTGATCGTCATCGACGTGTCCTCTGTTGGGCCAGTCGTCTGGTGACGCTGACTATCAGATGCCGTGTGGCCCTCCAAAGGTTCGTTCGGTGGGGAAACGGCTCGCGAGAGGGATCGTGACTGAGATCGTGAACGAGATGACTGAGACATGACGGATCTGCGACGTAAAGAGTTTCGTAAGTACATGAACAAGATAACGTTAAAGGAAAATATGTAAGGAATGCAGGTAAGGGTCAGTCACGTGAGGTTGGGAATAGTAAGACCGGGAATTTTTCGACTCAAAACCGTTTATCTTTAGTAATTACGTTTCGTCCTTGCATAAGTCATTTTGAACTAGGAAGGGGTGATCAGGCCATGCGTAGTTAAAAACAATCATGCAATCGCAAAATTAATTCTCTAAAGTTTTGAACCCATAATGATTTTCCGAAAATTCTTGGTTATAGTTTGGTTTCAAAAACTTTTTGGAAATTTCTAAAACCGTTTTCACTATAACCTGTGCTCTGATACCAAGTCGGTCACACCCCGCTATAGCGGAAACACGGAATGTGAGAGCTGGAATATCATTACACGGTCATCAGCAAATTTAAACGATTCAAGTCATTTCAATAAAAAAAACTAGTTCAAGTTTCAACAACCAAACAGTTCATAAGATTTAAATAAAGTACAAGTACAATGTTTCAAAATAAAATTCCCAAAAATAGAAAGGTCTTTTCCCACTTTGCGCCTCACGTAACCATAATGACCCTTCCTTGCCATGCATTCCATACACTTACATTAATTTCCTGAAACATAAGATAAAGTGTCAACTACATAAAGTAGTGAGTGAGTTACAATTTAGAGTTTCGATAAAGTTTCCAAAAATAGAAAGTACATGAAAATAGTGACGTCAAGTAAAAGGAACGGAGCGACGTTAGAACATATATGTGAATAGTAAAAGGTTTGTACACACGCAAGTGAAATAAATAAAACTCGTATAAATAAAGTTGTAGCGGAATCCAAGAGGTAAAAAGGTATATGCGTAGGGAGTATGTGTTTAACTAAATAGTAACTCGTATCAATCACTTGGCATAATATAAATAGTAAGTATACACTAAACCGATTGTGTGGTCCTGATCTAGCCCAAAAATATTTCAATAAGTTGCTAACGGAATCTTAGTAATATGTACTTGAGTCGCTCACCCTAAGTAAGGAGTGACCGCTCCTAAGTATCGATACCCATATGACTAACGGCTGTTGCTAATAGTGTATTAAAGTTCGTGAACCAAAAACGGGGCAAATGAACAAAGTTTCCAAAAGTAGCAGTAAGTTCTTACGGGTTTATATTTTCATCAAGGATTGGTCGCTAACAAGTATCCTAAATTTAGTTAACCGGCTAAGGCATCAACACATATACGCATAATAGTTCACAAGTTTCCCAAAGTTCAAAGTTTCATAAGAGTTTCAATAAGGTTTCGTACAAGTTTCCAAAGTTTACGAGTTTCATAAGTTTAAAATGTTTCAAGTTTCTAAAGTTTCACACAAGTTTCCCAAAAGTTTCAATAAAGTATCAAAAGTACCAAGTTTCCAATTGTTTCAATCATTCGCAAATAGTTTCAAAGTTACAAAGCATATAATCTTATGTTTCCCCCAAATAATGTTTAAAAGTACAAAAGTAAAACAAAGTGGGGTTGTACCTCACGGTTTGCGGAGAAAAAAGAACTCGGAATTCGGTCGGAAATAAGAGCCGGGAATCACGGAATGCCTAAGGATACCAAGGTTGTCCAAAAGTTATTATCTCATTATGTTACTTTAAATGATATAATAGACAATTTTTATTTAACCTCAATTGTTAAGTTTAATTTTGTTCCAAAAATGGCCGAAGCGGTTAACGTTATATTGAGTTCGAAAGTCTATAGTTAATGTTATTATTATTATGATAGACATGTTTAGGTTGCTGAAATGATTTGGGTTTTCTAACGAAATTTGGGCAGCGCTTCCGCGCCCAAATTTCATGTCCAAAACCTAAAGTCATTTCCCGCTCACAAAACACATATATACACATAATAATTTATTAAACAAGTCCATTTAGTCCAAAGAGTTTAATACAAGTTGTCACTGTTATTATTTTAGTCATCTCAGTCCCATAATGTTATTAACAAAAGTCCAGAATGCGTACACAAGTTTCCAACGACTAAAACGACGATTTTTCGGGAAGACAGCAGCCCGGTGCGCCGCACTGAGCAGGGGTGCGGCGCACCTCCGTGCTGTCTTTTCCCGTTTTTGAGTTTTTCTTTTCCAAAACGATTTGTTACCCAAGGATCTTGACATGCAATCAGAAGATACTTCATAAAATACCATTTTTACAGTTTGTACATAACTTTATTCACAAAAACATAGATCTAGAGTGTTGTTTTGGTGAAAACCCGTTTTTGTATAATATGTGTTATGAATCTTCATAAAAACTTGTTTTTATGGTTTAGATCTTACATGCAACTTGTAAAAACAGTAAATGAAGATAAGAATAAGGTTTCTACCGGATGAAAGTGGATGGATGATGTTTTTGAAGGATTTAGAGCTCCAAAAGTGATGAAAATGCTTGAAACCGAAAATGCTTTTGCTCCTCCTTGTTTGCTTTGATTAATAAACTATTTTGATGGTAAAAATATAGGTTTTGATGGCTGGAACTTGTTGGATTGGGGCTGTTCTTGAGAGGGTTTTGAGAGTGTTTTTGTGTGTGTGTGTGTTTTTCTTCAAAAGAAAATGGTGAAATGAAAAGAAAATAAAGAAATGATGTTAAGAGGCTTTGGGGACTGCCAAAATTAGTAAATGATGGTCTAGGCTCGTTTGTGGTTGGTTGGGGTTTTTATAAAAACGAGATAAGTAATAAAAACTTGAAAATTTTGAAATCTGCCAACCAGTGCGTCGCACTGACTGCATGGTGCGGCGCACTGGGCCATTTTCAGTGTTTTTCTGATTTTTCGTTTTTACGTTTTGCTTCATTGGAACTTTTCGTTAACTGAAAGTTCTTAATTATGATACGTTATGAACTTAGGAAAGTTCATTAGGTGTTTTCTTGGTATTAGGGCTTATATAATTCGATTCCGGGAGTTATTCTGACACTGGTTCCGACAAAATAAAGACACAACATGTACGAGCTAGAGAATTATGAACACTATAACAAGAGTAACTAGAGATTCGAACCGATAAATTAACTAAGAATCACCTGAATTTTTGACGGTTGTCACAGTGGTTGTCATTGCACAAGTGTATAGATATGTACCAAAATTTATATATTACAAAAACACATATTTAAAGTTTACAAACGATAATAGTTTAAGTTTACAAAATATTTATAACAAGACTTCTGAATTCAACCACCCAAACCATACCCGATCTTGAAGTCTTTAAGTGCAAACCCGCAAAAGCTAAACACATGAATAAACGTCTCCACTACTTACTCGTTTCCTGAAAACACGAGTAAAATGTTAACTACGGGAGACGTAGTTAGTGAGTTACAGCATATTGTAAAAGCCTATAATGTTTTAACGCATCAATCACAGGTATAAAATATGAATAAGTTTTATGTATATAGGTAACGACCACATAGTGTACGGCTATGTGACGATCCTATTATTGTCCAGTGACAAATGAGTTACGTTGCTAAGCCTGTAGCTTACCCGGTTAATAACTATGCACCACTGAATCTTAGTGGAGAGGGTATTTGCAACTACCCTAATAGCGCTATCCATAAATTATTACCAGTCCTTTCCAAAGGGATTAATAGCAACCAAGTGGTAACGGGACTAAAAGTGGCTATCCGTCAATATGTTAGATAATTCGATAACATAGGACAGCCATAAGCGTTCACTGGCAATATAAGTATATACCGTCATTACCTCAGCGGTGGAAATTTCCACATGTTTAAGACGATATGAAAAATGTTGTCATTACCTCAGCGGTGGAATAATCCACATGTGTAAGACAATAAGTATAAGTTTTAGTTTCAAGTATAAAAGTATAAGTTTGAGTTTCAAGTATAAAAGTATAAGTTTCTAGAGTGTTCACAGCATGTTGGCAAAACATTCAACAATGCTAAAATATGTTTTAGTTTAAGTGTTCAAGCGTATACAATCCATGTATAAAGTATAAGTTTCAAGCATAATAGTATCTCATTATAAGTATGCAAAACTAGCATATAACGCTTATAGAATAAGTTTACGATAACAACCGTATAATAGTGTAAGACTCGTGTTTCCACCCCAAAAAATATATAAAACGTTTAAAAGATAGGGGTTCTGTAACTCACTGGTTGCGAAGAATCTAGCGTGCGCTCGGAAAACGCTCGACAAGTGCTCGGAATCACTGAAATCCTAATTTATACCAAGTAAGTTTCATTATTTATTAATTATTATACTCTCGTTAGTCAACGAGATACTTATGTTATAAAGTGTTTGTATTTGGTTTTACTAAAATCGGGCAACGCTTCCGCGCTATAGTTTTTAAATCCAATATTTATCCAAACACTTACCCGCTTACAATTTTTATAACAATATATACTCTAATTTTACGAACAAAAAGATGTTTTATACCGAGTATGATACGATTTTGGACCTGAAAAATACCAATTTACAATTTTTCCAAACTTAACCAAACTCAACCAAATTAATCCTAGAATCATATAAATTGATAATAACTTATAAATAAACTTTTTAAACAAGTTTTACCTGGGCCTATAAAATATGGCTACGAATAACTCCATGATAAACCACCGCGAAACTAACTTTCGCTTATACCAAAATGATCCCCTCAACACCAGGAGCACAAATATACTTTTCGTTTATTTATCCGGCTATTAACGAACTCGAAATCTTAGTTTTTCGGTTTCGAAAACATATATATAACTTGTTTGTTCTTCTTTTGCTTATGGCGGTGGAGAATTGCAACGAATAACAACAATATCACTTTCTTTAAGCCTTAAAAGAACTAATTTCAATATTTACACTTTTAACCCTGAACTTTTCCTTAATCACAATTTTAGCTTAAAATACAAAATTCTTTAAAAAGTTAGTCCTTTTTTACCACAAACTTAATAACTTAAGTTCTTTCTACTTAAAAATTATTACAAATACAATCCTTTAAATATTTTCGTTATCGTTACGTACATGCGTTGTTCTGATTTCCTTCTCGTTTGTTTTGCAATAAACTTAGGCAAGTTCATTATGTTTTTCTTGGTATTAGAATTCATTTAATAATTTGATTCCGATTTCCGATTCCGATTCCGATTCCGAGACACACACGATATATGTTTAAGCAACGTAAACTACGTTTTAAGAAATTTGTATGAGTTACCACGAGCTTAGCTTATCAAATAGTTATATCTACGTGACCATCTATCACATAAAAGTTATATCACATATGATATCGAGGTCAAAAGTTATTAAACTCGACCTACACTTAAGACGGTTGTCACAGGTTTCACCCGTTTCATTCCCGTTTTGCTCACTTTCTTCCTCTCCCCCGTACTTAAACCCCGATCGTGCAGAAATTGCATTATAATTCTCGTTCCTTTGATTAGGTATTTGGTACTTCGTCCCTTGACTCGATGATCCCCCATTGTTGTTTTGATTTGGCCTCGGGTTGGGTTGGGTAGAACTTGGCATTTGACTCGTTGGCTGTCACACCCCGTTAAAGCGGAAACACGGAATGTGAAGAGCTGGAAGATCATTACACGGGTTATAAGAACATAACGACATTCAAGTCATTAATAAAAATATTAAAAGTGTTTACAAGTTTCAAAAGATAACCAGTTCATAGAATTTAGTACAAGTACATCGACAAAGTTTTAAATTAAAATTCCCAAAAGAACAGTGGTCAAGTCTTTTCCCAAATCAGATCTCACACGACCGCCTTGACCCGTCCATGCCATGCATTCCATACTTACACTAAATTTCCTGAAACATAAGATAAAGTGTCAACTACGAAAGTAGTGAGTGAGTTACCGTTTAAGTAGTTCGTCAAAAATATAAGTAAAGTATGTAAAAATAAAAGTTTTCAAAAGGAGGTTAGCGGAGAAAAGTCGCTTAAAATTTATATACTTTTAAAGTTCCAAGTAATGGGCGTGTCGGTGCCCTAAAGTTTGAAAAGACCAAATAGAGTCAAATTTAGTCAAATCATAGTTGCGAATCGTTCGCTAAAAGTTCGTAAGTTTATGCGTATAAGTAACTAATTAGATTTCTTGTATCAACCTCTTGGCATCTATAACTTAAGTGTTCACACTAATTCGATTGTTCAACCGTGAGGCCCATCTTCCCGCCTATCCTACGGGAAGTTGTTCAAGTTCTTAGTAATATGTACTTAGACTGCCATCTAAGCAAGGAACGGTTCTTTCCTAAGTATCGATACCCATAATTACTAAACGGCTCTGTAGTTAATAGTGTGTAAAGTTCTAGAAAAAGTAGCTGGGCACTAAGTAGTTTTGTTTTAAAAAGAGATAGTCGTTCCGTCAATTAAGATCATGTTATAGTTCCATCAAGGGTCGGTCCGCATACAAGCATCAATAATTAGTTTAGCCAAAAAGAGGGCAAGCCGGTAAGTTCAAGTAGAGTAAAAGTGTTTTACGCATAAGAGTTCAAAGAGTTTGTCCAAAATAGTTCAATAGTTCCAAGTCAAAATAGTTCATAAGTTCCAAGTCAAAATAGTTCATAAAGGTTCTAAGTCAAAATAGTTCATAATTTGTAATAAGTCAAAGTTCAGAAAGTTGCAATTTGTTAATAAAAGTTTTCAAGTACAAATAATCTTATGTTTCCCCCAAAAATCATGCAAAATACATATAAAAATAAGGGGTTGTAACTCACGGATTGCGAAGAATAAAACACGGAAGTTCGGTCGGAAATGGAAGCCGGGAATCACGGATTGCCTAATAATACCAAGATAGTTTAATTAGTCATTATATTATTATGTTCTTTATATAATAATATAGAATAAATTTTATTAAACTTTTAGTGTCAAGGTTAAATATTGTTAAAATAGTCCGAAAAGGTAATTGTCACGTTTTTGTCCACAAGTCCGATTTAACGTTTTTGATTATTATGTCTTAAGTGTTTTTGCTCGCTGAAGTGGTTTACATATTTCCAAGGAAATTTGGGCAGCGCTTCCGCGCCCAAATTTCATATCCATAAATGTACAATCCACTTCCGCTCACAAATCACCTAAAACACGATAACAAATATAATATAGTCCATTTTAGTCCAATTTAGTCCATACAAGTCTCAAATGTTATTACTTTTACATAATCAGTCCCAAAGTGTCAAAAGTCAAAAAGTCGGCGGGTCACAAATGGTCCGAACGTGCTAAAAACGACAAAAACGACAAATCTTGGAAAATCAGCAGCTTTGTGCGCCGCTGTGAACACTAGAACGGCGCACAGAAGCTGAAATCTTCTCCCGCTGCGTCGTTGTGTGCCTTAGGAAGGCGCACACGACGCGGATTTTCGAGTTTTTGTTGCAAAACGTATTTTAAGCCTTAGATTCCGACATGCAATAGGTTTAAACTTATTAAAACATCATTTTAACAGTTTATAAAGCATTTTTAGTTACAAAATCGTGGATCTAAAGGTTATTTCGTTTAAAAACGTTTTTGACCATAAAAAGTCATAGATTTGCATAAAAACTTATTTTGAACCGTTAGATCTTACATGCAAATGTTTATTTGTATATAAATAGTAAAAAGACAGAAATCTACCGGAGGAAAAGCTCGGATGATGAGTTTTGGTCGGATTTACGCTTCAAAAATCTTTACAAGATTAGTCCTTTTTCGAAATAAACGACACCCCTTGCTTCTCTTGATGTTTTGATCGATTTGTATGGGTAGAAAATGGATTTTGATGGCTGAAGTCACTGGAAATAATGAGTTCTTGAGAGGAAAGTTGAGAGAAAATGGTGAAGGTGTGTGTTTTTATTTTGTAAAATGATTTTGTAAAATGAATAAAAGAAAAGTGTGACAACCGTCCAAAACTCAGGTAATTCCTTCAGTTACTTTCTCGGTTCGAATCTCTCGTTACTCTTTTGTGTTCATATTGTTCTAGTTCGCAAACTTTTATATCCGTATTTTTGTCGGAACCAATGTCGGAACAACTCTCGGAATCAAATTATAAGTCCTAATACCAAGAAAATCACCTATTGAACTTTCCTAAGTTCATAACAAATCATAATTAAGAACTTTCAATTAACAAAAAGGTCCAACGAAGCAATAACGCAAAAACGAAAAATCAGGAATTCCGGAAAACAGC
Organism: Senecio squalidus; assembly: GCA_910822075.1. NCBI lineage: Eukaryota > Viridiplantae > Streptophyta > Magnoliopsida > Asterales > Asteraceae > Senecio > Senecio squalidus. The sequence goes on from CAJVGC010000508.1 coordinate 23,722,970, forward strand.
CCGGTGCGCAGCACCTGGCTCCAGAATTTTCAAAAAAATGTTACATTTTTAGTCCTTTTCTCGTTTTACACCACCACCACCCAATTCCACCAATCACAAACGACCCTTTACTGATTTTTACCAGTCCCTAAGTCCAGAATTAACTCCCTACCTATTTCATTTTCATTTTTCATTTCCAAAATCCAAAACACACACTAGTTTACACCTAGTTAACAAACTCTCTCTTCCTCTCTATTTTCTCTCTAAAAACTCAAGGCAAACCAGTGACATTCCACCATTAAAAACCATTTCTAAACCATACAAATCGTCCATATCATCCAAAGAAGCTAAAGGAAACAAAAGATTTCGAAAAAGGACCACCGTTGCAAAGATTTTTGAAGATCAAATCCGACCAAAACTCATCATCCAAGCTTTTCCTTCGGTAGATTTCTTTCTTTTCACTATTTTTACATAAATAATCAGTAGCATGAAAGATCAAACGGTTGAAAATGTGTTTTATACAAATCTTTGACTTTTATGGTCAAAAACGTTTTTAAATCGAAATACTCTTTAAATCCACGAATCTGTGAATAAAAATGTTTTAGAAACTGTTGAAATGATGTTTTAATTGATATTTACTAATTGCATGTACAATCTAAACAACAAAAACGAATATTTGTAGAGATTATGTCATTTTTATATAAAAACGATTTTTGTCTAAATAGCACCTAGATCTATGATTTTGTGGCTAAAAGTTGTTTAGAAACTGTGAAAAAATCATATTGTAAAGTATCTACTGGTTGCATGTCGAAATCAATAAGTCACAAAACGTTTTTAGCAAGAAAAACACAAAACGGGAAATGGACAGCAGCTGGTGCGCAGCACCGAGCTGCTGTTCCCCCGAAAATTGTCGTTTTAACTCGTTTTAAGATCATGGTTATATTCTGAACTTTTACCACTATCATTTTTAGACTGAGATGGACAAAACTAATAACTTTGGTGACCTACATTGGACTATTTTGAACTACATTATATATATTATTGTGTTTTAGGTGATTTGTGAGCGGAAGTGACGATATAATTTTTGGGCATGAAATTTGGGCGCGGAAGCGCTGCCCAAATTTCCCTAGAAATTATAAAATCACTTCAGTAAGCAAAAGCACTTAAGACGTAATAATCAAAAACAATAAACTTTCGGACTAAATGCAACGTTAATCGCTTCGGACCAAATTTTCGGAACAATATTGGACTTAACACTTATTTACAACCAAAAGCTACCTAATCTCTATTACAAAGTAACTTAATAAAATGTTAACTTTTGGATAATCTTGGTAATTCTTAGGCATTCCGTGATTCCCGGCTCCTTTCCGACCGATATTCCGTATTCGTCATCTTCGCAATCCGTGAGTTACAACCCCACTTTGTTTTACTTTTATACTTTTAAACATTATTTGGGGGAAACATAAGATCATGCCTTGTAACTTATAAATGTTATTTGCGAACTATTTGCTACTTATTGAAACTTGTTTTAATACAATTTATCAAACTTTGACTTTTGACTTATTAAACTTTGACTTTTGGCTTATCAACTTTGACTTTGACTTTACTAAACTTTGGAACTATGAAACTTGTTCTAAACTTTAAAACTTACAAACTATCATGCGTAATTGTGTTATTGCCTTAGCGGGTTAACTAAACTAGGATGCTTGTTAGTAACCAATCCTTGATGGATGTATAAGCCCGTAAGATCTCAGTAAATTTTAGTATCATTATTTAATTGCCCACTTTTGGATCACTCTCTTATACACTATTAGCAATAGCCGTTAGTCATATGGGTATCGATACTTAGGAGGGGTCACTCCTTACTCAGGGTTAGCGTCCCAAGTACATATTACTACCACACTCTTTGGATCTCTCTATTAATTATTTTTGGGCTAGTTTCTCGACCATACAATCGGTTTAGTGTATACTTACTACTTATATTATGCCAAGTGATTGATACAAGGTACCTTTATTTAGTTAAACACATATCTCATACGCATAGGATTATTTTAGCGCCTGGTTTCCGCTACAACACTATTTTTAGCGCCTGGTTTCCGCTACAATTATACTATACGAGTTTATTTATTTACCTTACTTGTGTACGTATAAACTTTTACCATTCACTCTCTAATTTTGGTAACCTTCTATTTTTGGTAACTTCCTATTTTTGGTAACCTTCTATCTTCTTGGAAACTATTTCAAAACCTTAAACTGTAACTCACTCACTACGTTATGTAGTTGACACTTTATCTTATGTTTCAGGAAACTAATGTAAGCGTTCGGAATGCATGGCAAGGAGGGTCGATATGGTCGCGTGAGGCGCTTATTGGGAAAGACCTTTATATTTTTTTGGGAACATTTGTTTAAAACTTGTACTTGTACTTTAAGTTAAATCGCGAACTTCTTGGTTACTTTCTGAAATGTTGAATCTTGAACTATTTAATTTTTAAATTGAAATGACTTGAATCGTTTATGTTTGCTTACGACCGTGTAATGATATTCCAGCTCTCACATTCCGTGTTTCCGCTTTAGCGGGGTGTGACAAAAAGTAATAAGATGAGAGTTGGGGACTGCAAATTGCAGTAATTATGGTCTGGAAATCGAGTGTTATTGGTTGAAAAAGTGGTGGAATCGAGACATGCAAGAATTTCAAATTCATTACAAAAATCGTCCTCCAGGACGGCGCACATGGCCTTTGTGCGTCGTCCTGGACCTTTTTTGTAAGAAATTTTGTGTTTTGGCTGATTTTGTACAAGTGTTTCGTTGGACCTTTTCGTTAACTAAAGTTTTAAATTATGTTACATTATGAACTTAGGAAAGTTCATTAGGGGTTTTCTTGGTATTAGGACTTATATATTTTGATTCCGGTTGTGATTCCGACGCTGTCGCGGTTCCGATTAATGAAAAGTTAAAGACTAGTTAGACCGAAAGAGACATAGATTATAAAAAAATGCACCTGGAATTAGACGGTTGTCACATTGGCCGCTTTGAAAACTGATCATTCATTCTCTCAAATATCATTTCCAAATCTTGAACGCTCGCCTGGGCGTTTCTTTGTACTTGATCGATCTTTTCATGGAGTCCTTTCAACGAATTAGCCACTAAGTCATTTTTTGCTCCTTGCATGTGGATGAAATCTTTCAAAAGTTCCTTTATACTCGGGTCTTCTTCTTCGTTTCTCCTAAACTGATTTTTCCCATCATTTCTGTTATCCCGATTTCGATCACCATACCCGGAATTTCCTCCCATTGGTTGTTGACGATTCTGATATTCTCCACGGTTTTGATAACCGTAATTCGCGTAATTCACGTCTTCAACTTTCGGCTCACAATCCTCCGTGTAGTGCGGTCCTCCACACTTCTTACACACGTTCCTAACTAAATGGACATCTTTCTCTAACCGTCCCAACCGATTCTTCATTTCATCCCCCAATGATTTGATTTCATTCACTATCTCGCTACTTCCACTACCACTTGATTCTTCCACTTGATTCACCGACCACCGTACTTTTCTATTTTTATTGACTCGATCCCTCGCAATTCCGGATTGTACCTGGTCCTCCATCATCCTATGAGCGTCATTTGGTGATTTATAAAGAAAATTTCCACCACCCGCTAAGTCAAGATCATGTTGAGACCGGTTGTCTAATCCGTGGTAGAAGATATCAACAATTTTCTCCCTATCTAAACCGTGCCCATGACAATTCCGTAACAAGTCCTTGAGCCTAATCCATGCCTCCGTTATCGTCTCATTATCATACTGATAAAAGCTCCTAATTTGATTAAGCAATTTCCTACCCAAGATGGGCGGAAAGAAGCGGGTCACAAATAACCCTCTCATTTCCTCGCATGTTTCTATCGACCCCGGCTCTAACTCGTAAAAGCACGTCCTAGCCTCCCCCCTCAATGATGATGGAAACAAACTCAGCATTACCCCTTCCTCCGTAGCCTCTCCATACCTAAACATGTTGCAAATTTCGGTAAATGTGGCGATATGCTTATGCGGGTCAGCCTTGGAATTTCCGTCAAAGGAGTTTTCTTGAATCATTTTGTGATGGTGACCTTTGACGGAAAAGTTGTTTCCTACGTTTGGTGGGATAATTGGTGATCATAGGGTGATTGGCACGGGTCGATTCCGGTTTCGGTTAATCATAGGTTCATCAAATGGGTTGGGTGGGTTGTTGTTAATTACAACATTACCATCTCCATTTTCCGCCATGTCCTCTTCAAATACTAATTCTACTTCCTCTTCGGAAGATTCCTTATCACTAAAAACAACGACTCCAAATCCTCTCTTTCTCAAAATTCTTTTCGGGTCAGAAAGCGGGTTGTTTACTTGCTTCCCTTGGGACCTCGTGAACATCCACAAACAATAACCTGAAAATTACAAAACTAACAAACAAACCCCGTGAAATCTATTCAACACAAATAAAACAAACAAAACTAAAATCTCAACTAAATCAGGTCCCCGACAGCGGCGCTAAAAACTAGATGTGCCAAATCTAGTTTTCCGAAAATTGGCTTTAACTAGACTACGACACTGGGCAGTGTACCCTTGTCGATGTAGTAAAGTTTGAGCAAATTCCGGGTTCGAACACGAGGACTATTTATAATTGAGATAATAGTAATAAGTAACAAGTGACACGTAACAAATTGGGTTTTAGTCTTAGGAAGACTTAAAGTAAAACAACTAAAAATGGTTTGTAATTCAAATATCTAAAAAGTACGCTTGCTTGGACCGTTCACGAGTATATAATCTTTCCTAAGTATAAATTGATGATAAACTTATAATATAAAATCCTAAGTTCCTTTCGAATACCGGATTTCTACGATTATTTATCCATGTAACGATTCCTTTCGAATACCGTTAACACCTAAAATAACCGTGCATAAAGTTTCAAGTCGATGTGTGAGAATTAACCTATAAGCTTCCTTTCGAATAGCTTACTAATCAACAAACTATTTCTCTTAATTTATCACTTAGCGTTCGTGTTTAATCTTATTTATTTCAATTACTAATAACGATTCCTTTCGAATATCGTTAATTTTCTATCAACTAAAGACCGGTCGATATATTCATTCTTATTATGTCAAAATCGAATTCCTTTCGAATACCTGATTCCTAAATAAGAACATAAGTAATTTTATAATTTCTAAAATCTTAAACCCAAACGGATCCCCAATTAACCTCTACACATCATAATCATACAATTCATAATCAAGATTAATCATACAATCGATCACATATCCAAGCAAACGTAAAGGAAAATTAGCTACGCATAATCTTAATCAAACACGAATAATAATAAAAAAGACATGATTATATTGAAATTAAAAGAGTAAAAGTTTGATACCAAAGTAAAATAGTGCTAGCAAATTGCTTCCAAAATCCAAAACGATGTAAAAGAAAGGAAAATACGACTAATGTTTCTATAAATTAAACCGAAAAATGACTTTGATTCTTTCTCTCCAATGATTATTTGATGATTTGATGATGTTTTCGGACTGATTATGGACCCCTAAAGTGATGAAAAAGATGTCTAAAGAAGTCCCAAAATCGTGCTTAAGAACTGGTGAACCAAGACCTTTCAACTCCCGACTTGAGTAGCTTTGAAACGAATCATAATTGCTGGGAGGGGGCCAGATGCGGCGCATCTCATGGTCAGAGGGCTCCAGAATTGTTGCTGCTGCTAGCTGCGTCGAGTGGGTGCTTTGGTGCGCCTCAACTAGACTATGTAGCTTCCGAACTTGTTTTTTAAAGCCTCTTTTAGTCCCGAAACAACTTATTTTCATTCCAAACATATTAAAACACCTAAAACATAAACTTTATACAAAAATAAGTAATACGAGGCTATCCATTACGTGTTGACACAAAAGCATAACAAATATCGCGATAAAATATGCATAGAATTGAGCGATATCAATATTATCCAATGGTGGATGCAACAACTTTTTGATATCTTATTAGTCTAGTAATACAAAAAAGAATTGATACAGTAAAGTGTTTACTAGATGTTGTAATAACCTATTTTTATGGGTCACTTGATACGAATTTTACATGAAACTTCATGAAGGATTTAAGCTTCCCGAATCATGTAAAATAAATTCTTGAGAAAACTGTTCGATCAAGTTAAACAAATCATTTTTATGGGTTAAAACTATTCGTGCGCATGTGGTATAACCGCCTTAATGATATTTGATGAAAGAAATGTGTTTCAAGTATACTACAACACATTAGTATGTGATATTTCTTCAAATAATGAGACACTAACAATTCTTAATGAAGATAATGTGGCATGAACTACATAACTCTAAGACGGAAATATTAAAGACGATCGACCCGATCATACACTACCAAAGTACCTTTTCTCTCATGATTCGGAGAAGAATGGTGACATTATTGTTCAACAAGTTCGTTCGAGTGACAATCTAGCAGATTTATTTACTAAAGCACTTCTTACCTTAACATTCAAAAAATTGGTTCATGACACTGGCATGCGTCAACTCAAAGAGATCAAGTGATAATGTTACTAAAGGGAGACAATACGCTTTGCACTTTTTTCTTCCTTGACTGTGGATTTATGTCATTGGGTTTTCCTAGCAAAGATTTTAATGAGACAAGATCTCAAAGGATATTAAAAAGATTATATACTCTTTTTCTTTTTACTAAGTTTTTATCCTATTGAGTTTAACTTAATAAGGCTTATAGAGACATACTACTTTTATATAACGGACATTGAAGAGAAGAGAGAGTATTATTAATTCCCTATAGTATGGATGTTTCCCAATGATTAATGTATACATATATTTCTTATTATTAGGTTATTATATATATTATCTTTTAGAAGCCTACTTCAAAATACATTTCTTAATGTCTTCTTCATGTTTTTATCTATAAATATTATCTATTGGTGGAGCATATATGTAAGATTTAATTAAAAAAGTATAGATCATCATCCAATAAAAGAATAATATGTATGTACTTTCTAATATTCTAAAAGTTGTTCCGATGAATGATAAATGATTATAATCGAAGGAGTCTTGTTATAATGGCCTCAGGTTTAAGAAGTTTAGACATCTATAAAAGGCTAAGTGTTGAAAAATATAAAAAACTTTGACCGTTTTGTCATCATGTGTATTCAACTCTCAAAATCTGTGACAACCGTCCTATTTCAGGTGAAAACCGCGTTCTCTATCTCTATCTTAACTCGAAATTATCTCGTTATTACTTGTCTTGTAAACTCGAGTGTGCAGAATCGAACTCAGAATCACATAATCGAATCCTAACACCAAGTAAACGCTTAGTGAACTTGTCTAAGTTCCTACTTTAATGAACGGAAAACTTTTAACAAACGGAAACGCTTAACATTTGAAACGAACGAAAAACGAAAAAGGCAAAATCTGCCACTCCGGCCGCGCCGCGGTCAGGCCACCGCGCCGCGGTGGAGTGCGCAGACAGCACTTTTGTCAATTTTACAAACTTAATCAAAAGGGCTTAGACTTGGGCCAATACTTAAGTCCCGACCCAAGGACACTTCAAGGCCCCAAATGAGTCCAGTGACTTCACTTGAGTCACATAAAAACACCACATAAACACATTCATACACACACACTCACATAACAAACACTTTGCTCTCTCTCTTTGATACAAGCTCAAGAACACATGATGTGTCTGAAATAATACATATTTTGTAGCCACATTTATCGTATTTAAGCATCATTATCTGCAACTTTTGTTATGATTTGGTATATTTTTAGTTAGAATTGCAGATTAATGTTATATTTGGGCCACGGAGCGAAAAGGAGCTGAAACTGGCTTGAAACGGAGACAAACGAGCAGAAAATACGAAGTTTGAGAAACAGCCGGCGGCTGAAATCCCTTAGCCGGCGGCTGAATTAAAGTTTTCATTAAATTGTTTTAAACGTGCCGCGGAAGCAACTTTTGGGCCCGTGTGTGTCAGCCGGCGGCTGAAATGAGCCAGCCGACGGCTGAATTGGAAATTTCAGTAATCAGAGTTTTAGTCGAATACGTTTTTCCGCTTGGCTTTTGCTTATAAATACAAGATCAAAACGTCCAGAAAAGACACTTTTTCATTATTTTTCACCTGCATTCATCTTGGAGAGCTGAACGAAGAGTCCTAGAAGCTGTCAAATACTTGGAAGCTTTTGGTTAATCTCTTTTAACCAACTTTGATTTTAGTAATTGTTTTGATTCAAGTTATTTACATTATTGTTCTTGATACAATGAATTGTTTAAAGACCTATTTTGTTATTTGCTTACAATCCAACATGAGCTAAACTCTTTAAGCGATTGCTTGGATTGTTGAACCTGGATTTATGTTTTAATCAAGTTTATGTTTGAACTCATTGATTTTCCATTATTATTTACGTTTAATCGCGATCCATGTTTATTCAAAGTTATTAAATTTATTACTTAGCGTGATTGATAGATCTATAACATAACTAGCGTTCTTATATGATTTATTGGTTATTTGCAATTATATAATTTATTAGATAATTGTAGCTTGAGACTTAATTGAGATAGGCTAAGAGATTAGTAATTTAATAAATTGAATGAACATGACAATTATATCAGGATTGAATAATTGAGACTTTTGTTAATTCGTAGTCGACAGATTAAATTGTAAATAATAGTGAACTTAAAGCACAATTTAGAGTGGATAAATCTAAGATAGCTCTTGATGTACGAATAGTCGTATGATCTTTCTCTAAAATTGTAGGATTAGATAACTCTAGCGGGAAATCTAGTTATCATAGGAATCACAGTTAAATCAATCAAACATATTCTTGTTAATTCATCATCCGGGTGAAACGTAATTCCAAGTAATCGTTGCTTTTAAATCTGATTAATTCTTAAATACTTTTCGAACCAGTTTTCTATCCACAAATCCATTTAGTTAATTAATTTGCTATTTTATTTTAGTTAATTGTTTTCTGAAATATGTTCTCACAGAACTAAAACGTCCCCCATATTTACTTGCTTTTATTAGTTTAATTACATAATTTGAGATAACGGATATTAATACACGTTCCCTGAGTTCGATCCGGACTTACTGATTCTATATTTACTTACGATCAGGTACACTGCCTGTTTTGTGTGTTAATATACGTTGGTAAAAAAATCCTTTTCTAAACTTTAATAAATTTTATGTTATAAAATACACATCAAGTTTTTGGCGCCGCTGCCGGGGAAGAAGCTACTGAAGAGGTAATGTATGGAGATTACCAAGGAGGAGACAGGAATAACAACAACTATCGCCAAGGAGGAGACAACAATGGTTATCGCAAGCCCTACAACAACAATCAGGGAAATTCAAACGGGCAGAAACCATATAGGCAAGGACCACCTGGGTTCTATGCTAAGGAAGCTCCTAAGGCGCCGTTTCCACCAAAGGATGATTTGCATGAACTGATGAAACAACTAATGACAACTAATAATCAGTTTATGCAAACCACGATCAAGCGAATGGATGACACTGATTCCATCATCCGTAATCAAAGCGCTTCGATCAAACAACTCGAAGGGACCATGGGACAATTAGCGAAAGTAGTGCAAGAGAGATTTCCGGGACAGCTACCGAGCTTCACGGAAACGAATCCTCGAGATCATGTCAAAGCAGTTACCACCCGAAGTGGTAAAACTCTCAATTCGTCTTTTACAGGTGTTACTAACAATTTTTCTTCTGATTTTGCACAGGTTAATAAAGAAGACGAACAAGAGAACGCAGAAAAACCACTAAATTCTGCTACTGTTGAACTTCAGCCGACGGTTGGCCAAAATCAGCCGGCGGCTGACAGCCAGCCGGCGGCCAAATCTAACCAGCCGGCGGCTGACCCGCTGCTTTCGAAAAAGAATTCTCCAGCTACTACTACGAAGCCAAAAATCACACCGGTGAATAAGGACTTCACACCTGCTGTTCCATATCCTGCTGCTCTGAAGAAAGACAAAGATGCTGTCACATATCACAAATTTCTGGAGAACATGAAGCAGCTTCACATCAATATTCCGTTCATTGAGGCGATTGCTCAAATGCCGAAGTACGCGAAATATTTGAAGGATCTTGTGACAAATAAGAGTAAACTGGAAGACGCTTCCAAGGTCACCATGAATGCCCGTTGTTCCGCACTGATGCAAAACAAGTTGCCACCGAAATTAAGCGATCCAGGCGCTATTTCTATACCTTGTTTAATTGGCAATTTAACTGTGAACAATGCTTTAGCTGATCTAGGAGCAAGTATTTCTTTAATGCCATATTCCATGTATGCTAGATTAGGTTTAGGAGAACCAAGACCTATTCGTATGTGCATTGAATTAGCTGACCGCTCTGTCCAATATCCTAGGGGAGTCGTTGAAAATGTTCTTGTTAAAGTTGATAAATTTGTGTTCCCCTGTGATTTTGTCATTCTTGATATGGTAGAGGACCCTAGAGTACCGATCATCCTAGGACGTCCATTTTTAGCTACATCTCACTCCTTAATTGATGTCTTTAACCGTAGAATCACTATGCAAGTAGGAGATGAGAAAGTCGTTTTCAATGTTAATGATTCAATGGAATATCCTTCTGTAGTAGATGATACTTGTTATTATTTAAATGCATATGACATTTCCGATGATGAGTTTGTGCAGATGTTACTGGAGGATGATCAGACTGATTCATTCATTAATGAGGGCTGGAGTGGAGATTTTGACTCTGCAAAAGAGCTAGCTGAATTTGATATGCTACTGGAGGAAGTCAAGTCCACACTGATTACCGAAAATCAGGAAACGAACGAAGAAAAACCACCAGCAAAAGCCAGCCGACGGCTGTCTAAAACCAACCGGCGGCTGAAAAGAGGCCAGCCGGCGGCTACAGAGTCACAGCCGGCGGCTGATTTGCCCAGTACAGGGATTTCGGTTCACGGTGTTCCATGTTCACGAGCTGAGATCATGGAAATTAAAACATCGATCGAAGAACCACCCAAGCTGGAATTGAAGCCACTTCCGTCTCATCTGGAGTATGCATATTTGCAAGGTACAAGCGACTTACCTGTTATTATTTCTTCTAACTTATCTTGTGGGGAGAAAGATCGTTTATTGCAGGTACTTAAAGCTCACAAGCAAGCTCTGGCATGGAAGATTACTGACATTCGGGGGATTAATCCATCATTTTGCACGCACAAAATTCTAATGGAGACAGACTTCAAGCCAGTCGTTCAACCGCTTCGACGTTTAAACCCGAAAGTCAAGGATGTGGTGAGAAAGGAAATTATCAAGTTGCTGGATTCCGGACTCATATACCCTATTTCTGATAGTCCATGGGTGAGTCCGGTGCATGTGGTTCCGAAAAAGGGAGGTATGACAGTCGTTGCCAACGAAAAGAACGAACTAATTCCTACACGAACGGTAACAGGGTGGCGTGTATGCATTGACTACCGAAAGTTAAATGACGCCACCCGCAAAGATCATTTCCCTTTACCATTTGTTGATCAAATGCTTGAACGGTTAGCCGGGAAAGCCTTTTATTGCTTTTTAGATGGTTTTTCAGGTTATTTCCAGATACCAATTGAGCCGGAAGACCAGGATAAGACCACTTTCACGTGTCCCTTTGGCACGTTTGCTTATCGAAGGATGCCATTCGGTCTGTGCAATGCACCTGCTACATTTCAGCGGTGTATGATGGCAATCTTTCACGATATGGTGGAGCAATTCATGGAGATCTTCATGGACGACTTTTCGGTCTTTGGAGACTCATTTGATTCATGCTTGGAACACTTGGAGAAAATGTTGGCGAGATGTGAACAGTCTAATTTGGTGCTTAACTGGGAGAAGTGCCACTTCATGGTCCGCGAAGGAATTGTTCTCGGACACAAAATCTCAAGTGCGGGGATCGAGGTGGATCAATCAAAAATTGAGGCCATTGCGAAATTACCCCCACCAACGAATGTCAAGTCGGTAAGGAGTTTTCTAGGTCACGCAGGTTTTTATAGACGTTTTATAAAAGATTTTTCTAATATTGCGCGACCTATGAATCAACTCCTCGAAAAAGATTGTAAATTTGATTTTTCTTCTTCTTGTTTAACTGCATTTAACATTTTGAAGGAAAGATTGATTTCAGCCCCGATTATGACTAGTCCCAATTGGGATTTACCGTTTGAGCTAATGTGTGATGCAAGCGATTACGCGGTCGGAGCAGTTTTAGGACAGAGGATTGAGAAGAGATTTAAACCAATCTATTACGCAAGCAAGACCCTTACAGATGCGCAGGAAAATTACACCACCACTGAAAAAGAACTGCTCGCTGTTGTCTTTGCTTTTGATAAATTTAGATCTTATTTAATCATGTCTAAAACTATTGTATTTACTGACCATTCTGCTTTGAAGTTTTTGTTTAGCAAAAAGGATGCCAAACCACGATTACTCCGCTGGATTTTACTTTTGCAGGAATTTGACATTGAAATTCAGGACAAGAAGGGAGCGGAGAATTTGGCGGCAGATCATTTGTCTAGGTTGGAAAACCCGGAATTGGAAAAGCTGGATGAGTCGGTCATACGAGACACTTTTCCCGACGAAGCTCTCATGACGGTTAAAGTAAGTGACGAGGTACCTTGGTTTGCGGATATTGCTAATTATTTGGTTGCCAAAACACTTCCCACGAATAAAACTTATCAGCAAAAGAAACGATTCTTTGCTGATTTGAAACATTATTTTTGGGAAGACCCGTTTTTGTTTCGTGCTTGTGCAGATGGCGTTATTCGGAGATGTGTTTCTGGAGCTGAAAAAGACAAGATCTTACGCCATTGCCATTCGGGACCTGTAGGAGGACATCATGCTGCGAATTTCACAGCTAAACGTGTTTTTGATGTCGGGTTCTACTGGCCATCAGTGTACAAGGATGCTCAGGATCATGTGAAGAAATGTGACTCTTGTCAACGGACTGGTAATATTTCTTCACGCGACGAGATGCCACAAACGGGCATCCAGGTATGTGAAATTTTCGATGTTTGGGGTATTGATTTTATGGGACCTTTTCCTTCAAGTCGGGGAAATAAATATATTTTAGTAGCTGTCGACTACGTATCAAAGTGGGCTGAAGCGAAAGCTTTACCCACCAATGATGCGCGAGTCGTCGTTCATTTTTTGAAACAATTATTTTCCCGATTTGGTACCCCTAAAGCTTTAATTAGTGATAGGGGTACACATTTTTGTAACGCCCAACTTGAGAAGGTGTTAAAAAGATATGGTGTAAACCATAAATTTTCAACAGCTTATCACCCCCAAACGAGCGGACAGGTCGAGGTTACCAACCGAGGCTTGAAGCGCATTTTGGAAAAGTCGGTCGGTGCAAATCGTAAGGATTGGTCCGATAAATTAGACGATGCTCTTTGGGCACATAGGACTGCATTTAAAACTCCTATTGGTTGTACTCCTTATCGTTTGATTTATGGTAAAGCATGTCACTTACCCGTGGAAATTGAGCATAAAGCGTATTGGGCTTTAAAGGCCGCCAATATGGAAATGATTCCTGCAGGGAAGAACAGGTTCCACCAGATCCAGGAGTTAGACGAGTTGCGCATGAACGCTTATGAGAACTCACTATTTTACAAGGAACGGACGAAGAAATGGCACGATAAACGAATCAAGACGGATAGGAACTTTATCGACGGCGATATGGTACTCTTATACAATTCCAGATTGAAGTTATTTCCGGGGAAATTACGGTCAAGGTGGTCGGGACCGTATATCGTGCTAGATGTTTTCCCCTACGGTACGGTGGAGATCGCCAACGAAAAGGGCGAGAGTTTTAAAGTAAATGGGCATCGTTTAAAGAAATATTATGCCGATGGACGCGACAACCAGTTTGATCTATTTGGAGACGACGAGGAGCTCGATCTCCATGAACGTGACAGTTAAACAAACTTGGTTTGAGTCGAGCTTAACGACTCATCACTAAACAAATAGCGCTTACGGGAGACAACCCGTTTCTTTTCCCTTTCATTTATTGTTAGTTTGTTTAGAAAAATAAGAAAATACAAAAAAAAAAAAAATCAGAAAACCAACAAAAACCAAAAAAATCAGAAAAACCACAAAAACAAAAAAAATATATGTACACTACGCGTTTTTATTTTTTTCTTTTAATTTTTGAATTTTTGTTTCAGGTCACCTTAGATCATCATATGAGAGCGGCTAAACATATCGGACACCAGGTTAGATCGTACTAAGTCACCGAACGAAAAAACAATTTTTTGGAACAGACAGTTTTAACCGGCGGCCAAATTTTTAACTAAGAAAATTGGCAGCGGCTGAAATTAGCCGACGGCTAAAAATATTCAGCCGCCGGCTGAAAACGCAGCAGCTAAATTTTTTTGACAGCGGCTGAAATCAGCCGACGGCCAAAATTTTCCAGCCGCCGGCTGAAAGAACCCAGTTTTAAAATTTTGTTTTTATAAACCGATTTTTTTTCTCTCATTCACATCCACACACACACTCTTATCCTACCGGCGGCTGAGAAATATTTTCACCATTTTCGTTCATTTTTCTTCAATTTTTCATCTCAATCTCTTATTCAAACACCAAGGTATGGATTATTCACTCCTCTTTCTTGTTTTTCTTTGATTTCTCATGAAGAACACCATTTGGGGGTTTCGAAAATCCGAGATTGTTAATGCTTAAATTTACAATTAGTTGATAGGATTCGTTCCTTAGATGATTTGTATGCTTAAGTTTAGTCCAATTTACTGTTTCCTTGGTTTAATTTTGATTAGGGTTGTTGAATTTTGGGGGTTTTTGCTAGGAATACTTGTAACTTGATTTAATTCAATTTGTTAGTGGGATTTATTGTTACTACTACTAATTAGTTACATTGAGTTTAAAAATCAAAGTTCCATGTTTTAAATTGACGAAAAAGGGTTGGTTGTTAGTGTGCGTATGAACTTGATAATTGAATTGTTGGTGGAATTTGGTTATTAACTTGTGAATTGGATGGTAGAATACGGTATTGGTCCAATAGATTTGCGAGGTTTTTGTGTGCAATCTTGATGTTTTGCATATTATTTTTGATAGGAAGTTTAAACAACGGTTAGAACGGTTAACAGCAACACATAATCTGTCCAGAATGTGACCAGCCGGCGGCTGAAATTAGCCAGCCGGCGGCTAACTGCCAACCGGCGGCTGTTTTCAGCCAGCCGGCGGCTAAAAGTGTCTGTCCAGATTTTTATTGCTCGCTGTTTCGGCTGTTTGTTGCGATTCCCTATTTTCTCGCACTGTTTTATCTGACTAATATGGTTATTCTATTTTGGTTTATGCAGACTATGGCCGATGAAAATGAACAACAGGAGGTCCCCGCTCATTTTCCCCTTTATGACATCGGTCATTACTTCCTCCGCGTATCCGAAGCAAGACGCGGAGTGACTCATCAGCAGAGGCAGGAATTTCGGGATAGGTTAGCCACCTTACAGCAATACCCGGTATATGCCCCTAGCGGTATTGACTGGAATTTTTTGGCCACGGTCCGCCCACACGACTCCCGTTATCAATCGGGAGCTGCTGAGATCTCTGACATGTTGGCATTTGATTTTCGGGGCTTTCACTGTAGAGCGTGGGAGAGGTTGTTTTCTATCAACCAGCAGATCCACATAGAAGCTACTTATGAGTTCTTTAGCTCTTTTACCTTCAACCACAGAGACCCCAACCCTACCAAAAAAACCATACAGTTTCTTCTTGGGGGCGAGTATAGGCGGATGACATTGTCAGAGTTTGGGGTAGCACTGGGATTATATGATGCTGCTGACATTGCACACCCGGATTTCGCGGGGTTTTTGGCTGAGGGAATTAAGGCTCCGGATTACAGTGAAAACGCGGGCATTTGGGCCAACGTTGCTAGTGGAGAGTACACCGCCCGCCCTTCCTACACACAGATTAGGGACCCGAAAGTTCGGGCTATTTTCGCCATGGTTTGTTTATATGTGATTGGTAGGAAATCTGGCCTGGAAAAATGCCACAAAGAGGAATTATTTTGGCTAGGATGCATTGTTCAAAAGAGGCCGGTGAATGTTCCTTATATCTTGGCTCGATGGATGACCAACATCCTGAAGGGCGCCCGGCCCGGCAGTGTGATCCGAGGAGGACACTTTGTCACCGCCATTGGCAACCGCTTAGCCTTCCAGGGACCGGGCTTTGATAGTTGTACTTTGTTGACACCAGGGATGCGTTTATATGGGGCGGCTTGGTTTAAGTCTTCGAATATAGTGAGCCGGTTTGTTACCCTAGAGGGTGAGGTGACTCATAGATGGGTCGCTATTAGAGGGGTTGTTGGTGCTGATGAGTCAGATGATGAGGAGGGTCCACCAGGATTCGAGGAGGCCCCACCACAGGATGAGGTTCCACCGGGTCAGGGGTTCGATTTTTCGGGTCAGATGGCGGCTTTGACAGCCAGTATGGGACAGATGGCGTCCCGGTTTGATTCATTTGCGGACCGTATGGAGGGTCGTTACTGCGACCTCAGCCACGATGTCACCTACATCCGCAACCAGGTGGGGCAGATGTATTCAGAGTTCGACAGTCGGAACCGCTACCAGGACGAGGTTCTTTACCAGTACCATCAGCGTACCGGTTTGAGTTACCAGGCCTATGACGGTTCTTATCATTCATTTGATAGTGTCACGCCTATGGATCAGGACCAGCCATCGTCTTCCACTTATGCGGATCGCCACCACCTGTGGTCCGCTCATCCTTACGAGTACCAGCCTCCTACCGAGGCCGAGAGACAGCAGGCCGAGGAGGATCAGAGAGCCGCCTGGAGCAGACAGGGCCCTTGGCCTGATATGTGATGATCTTGGGTTATGTTGTATTTTTGTTTAAGACTATTTTTATTTTTATTTGTATTTTTTATTTCGTATGGATTATTTGTGTGAGATTGTTATTTTTGGATTATGTATCTCTTATGCTTATTTTATTGTGATACTTAATATGTGTGCATGTTTTCCCATTTTAGAATTTCTACCATTTTAGTGGAAGTAATGCCGAAAATCCAAATTTTCAAAGGAAGCTATGCAGATTTTTTGAGGAGGTTACGCTTTTCCAGCCATACATCCTTTCCATTGCTAATTCCTTTCACAGCATTCGACATTTAAATGGGGGAGCTTTTTCTATTCCTTTCTCTTTTTCTTTTTGCACTTACTTGCTGAATTTTATTTACAATGAGGACATTGTATTGTTTAAGTGTGGGGAAGGGGTTAGGATTGAATCTATTTGTCCTTAGGAACAATTTGTGTGAAAATTTTAAAATTTTAAAATTTTTGACACATTTTTCGTAATTAGTTTTAACTAGTTGCATAACTAGGCACACCTACCCATTTCAATTTTTGTGAGGATTTGAGCCATTATAGCATACATTTTATATGCTTTTATCTTCATTTGTTATGAGTGTGCCGGTGACTTGTAAACTTTAGAACTTGACACTGTATACGCTTCGAGGCTATGAATGAGCATAAGTTTTTACTTATCAGTAACTAGGAAAGAGGCAAAAGAATTAGGATTGTTAAACAGTTGATTGGCCTATTCGTTTCTTATAGTCGATAACTACACTGGTTATTTGACTCACACTACCTATCGAGCACTCATTTTTAGTGTTTTTGACGTTTAGATACCATATTTGCGCCAAACCTTTTTCTTTTATCACCTTTCCAGATATATTTCATAAATTGAGCCTAATGTATAAGTCGTTTAATCCAAATATTTTAGTTGAAAATTCCCTCTTTCTTAACTTGATTGATTATTAGACGGAACGTTATATGTGATGGCATGGAGTTGATTAATTTACTTAAGTTCACGAAGAAAAGTTATTGGTGGATATAAGTTAAGAATTATTCAGGATATTTGATGGACCTTTTGAGCGGTGTCTTTAGTATAAAAAAAGGAGATATAAAAAAAAAAAAAAGAATAGTTATTAAAGCCCGTACGAAGTAGCCAATATTTGTTAAAGTTGTTTGACGTTATTTGCGAGAAATAAAAATATTCTCAATTAAAGTGTTAAAGTTATTTGACGAAGTTTGCGAGAAATAAAAATTCTCAATTGGAGCGTTGAAGAATTAAGACGAAATTTGGTCTTAGAAGTTTCATCAGAGTGAGCCATTAGGGATAATTGATCAAGTTTTGAAAGTAATATAATTTTTGACTAAAATGTTTGGATTTGTAGACTAATTGGAAGTTGATTGTTTCATATCATTCATTTATTTCACCTTCATCATATTTTCCATTATTTTACCCATCACCCATTGATATGACCATAAGCCCTCTGAACTAGTTACTTAGACTCTATTGGTGGAGAAGCGTATCGTTATCAAGCCTATGATAGAATACTTGTCATGACTGAGCTTTGAGCGATTTCACATATATATTACACTTAGATTAGTTATTGAGTGATTGAGTGTTATACTTCCCAAATCGTGAGATGTTTAGTTATGCAGTTAAATTTTGGCTTGGTAATTATTAAATTCATCTTCGTAAATTAATTTTTTGTGATTTACTCGACTAGTTGGGTATTTTATTTTTATTGAAGATGTTTGTTTTGTTCTAAATTTAACAAGTTTACTTGAGGACAAGTAAGATTCAAGTGTGGGGAATTTGATGTGTCTGAAATAATACATATTTTGTAGCCACATTTATCGTATTTAAGCATCATTATCTGCAACTTTTGTTATGATTTGGTATATTTTTAGTTAGAATTGCAGATTAATGTTATATTTGGGCCACGGAGCGAAAAGGAGCTGAAACTGGCTTGAAACGGAGACAAACGAGCAGAAAATACGAAGTTTGAGAAACAGCCGGCGGCTGAAATCCCTTAGCCGGCGGCTGAATTAAAGTTTTCATTAAATTGTTTTAAACGTGCCGCGGAAGCAACTTTTGGGCCCGTGTGTGTCAGCCGGCGGCTGAAATGAGCCAGCCGACGGCTGAATTGGAAATTTCAGTAATCAGAGTTTTAGTCGAATACGTTTTTCCGCTTGGCTTTTGCTTATAAATACAAGATCAAAACGTCCAGAAAAGACACTTTTTCATTATTTTTCACCTGCATTCATCTTGGAGAGCTGAACGAAGAGTCCTAGAAGCTGTCAAATACTTGGAAGCTTTTGGTTAATCTCTTTTAACCAACTTTGATTTTAGTAATTGTTTTGATTCAAGTTATTTACATTATTGTTCTTGATACAATGAATTGTTTAAAGACCTATTTTGTTATTTGCTTACAATCCAACATGAGCTAAACTCTTTAAGCGATTGCTTGGATTGTTGAACCTGGATTTATGTTTTAATCAAGTTTATGTTTGAACTCATTGATTTTCCATTATTATTTACGTTTAATCGCGATCCATGTTTATTCAAAGTTATTAAATTTATTACTTAGCGTGATTGATAGATCTATAACATAACTAGCGTTCTTATATGATTTATTGGTTATTTGCAATTATATAATTTATTAGATAATTGTAGCTTGAGACTTAATTGAGATAGGCTAAGAGATTAGTAATTTAATAAATTGAATGAACATGACAATTATATCAGGATTGAATAATTGAGACTTTTGTTAATTCGTAGTCGACAGATTAAATTGTAAATAATAGTGAACTTAAAGCACAATTTAGAGTGGATAAATCTAAGATAGCTCTTGATGTACGAATAGTCGTATGATCTTTCTCTAAAATTGTAGGATTAGATAACTCTAGCGGGAAATCTAGTTATCATAGGAATCACAGTTAAATCAATCAAACATATTCTTGTTAATTCATCATCCGGGTGAAACGTAATTCCAAGTAATCGTTGCTTTTAAATCTGATTAATTCTTAAATACTTTTCGAACCAGTTTTCTATCCACAAATCCATTTAGTTAATTAATTTGCTATTTTATTTTAGTTAATTGTTTTCTGAAATATGTTCTCACAGAACTAAAACGTCCCCCATATTTACTTGCTTTTATTAGTTTAATTACATAATTTGAGATAACGGATATTAATACACGTTCCCTGAGTTCGATCCGGACTTACTGATTCTATATTTACTTACGATCAGGTACACTGCCTGTTTTGTGTGTTAATATACGTTGGTAAAAAAATCCTTTTCTAAACTTTAATAAATTTTATGTTATAAAATACACATCAACACACAACACACTTTGCTTTACAGAGATTTCACAACACAAACTCAGTAAACTCTAACCACATTATTACATCAAAATCGTCCATCAAGTAAGAAGAAGAAAAGGGTTGCATTATTTGGGTTCAAAAGTCTATTTTCAAAGTTTTGGGTTAAAATCTCCAAGGATTTGCTTCAATCATCTTCAAACCACAATCCACTCGGTAAAAACCCTTTTAACCTTCTGTATTTACAACATACACTCATTGCATGCATCATCCATTACCTAAAAACGGATTTATATGCAAATATTTCACTATTTATGAACAAAAACGGGATTTTTGGTAAATGCATGGTTAGATCCTTGAATCTATGGTTAAAAACACTAAATAAACTATTAGACATCTATTACCTAAGCTCAGATCTGGTTGCATGTCAAAATCTAACTTAAAAACATCGAATTTCTTCAAAAACGAACTTGACCAAGAACCTGTCACAGTGACCGCGGCGCAGTCGCTTCACCGCGGCGCGGTCAAGGTACAATCTGTGACCGCGGCGCGGTCATCCCACCGCGGCGCGGTCATACTGCTGACAGACTGCACATCCTAAGTCTAAACCATT
The DNA here is from genome assembly GCA_910822075.1 of Senecio squalidus. Classification (NCBI taxonomy): domain Eukaryota; kingdom Viridiplantae; phylum Streptophyta; class Magnoliopsida; order Asterales; family Asteraceae; genus Senecio; species Senecio squalidus. The sequence continues at coordinate 23,743,733 of CAJVGC010000508.1, forward strand.
TTGAATCGTAACTTTAAACGTGTATCTAAACTTATGTCGAAACTGAGGTTATGGACCATAACCTGTTATGAGGGTAACACACCTATAAATGAACCAAATGAACAAGTTTTATATGTCATTGTCTTGAAAATATGTTTAATGAAATGATTAAGCGGGAAAGTGTACAAATATTGGGATTTATGATTTTGGCGCGGAAGCGCTGCCCGATTTTCAGTAGACTCAAACCCGCCTATTAAAATAATAACACCTAAACATTAATACTCATTAAACCTTGGTATTCTCATTAGGATTCTCGTGATTCCGGTCCATTCGATTACTCCTTGCACGCTTAGCTCTTCCCCGCAAACAGTGAGTTACATCCCCACTTATTTACTGTTTTCAATTATCTTTTGGGGGAAACAAGAGATCTAAATGAACTTTTATGAACTCTATTGAACATGTTTGACAAACTTATGCTTATTTAGTTTTATGGCGTTTGGCCTTTGATAAACTAATGGTTCGCCACCTTTATTCGGCTCTTGATTCAATCTATGTTAAACTCATTTAATGCCATTCTCGGCACTCACATGTACTTTGATTGATCGTATAACTACCATGACTCTTGAGGAATATAACTACTCTAAGTGACTACTACTAGTTTAAAAATAAATTCAGTGCCTAATTTTCACCACACACTATTAGCTTTGTTAAGCCGTTTAGTAATTATGGGTATCGATACTTAGGAAATAACCGTTCCTTACTTAAGTGGCAACTTATGTACATATTACTCGATCAGAAATGACTCCCCGTAGTAGTCGGGGTAAGAGGCATCACGGTTGGTTAATCGGTTTAGTGTGAACACTTAAGTTATTATGCCAAGTAGTCGTTATACATGTAATCAATCATAGTTTACTTATCATGCGCGTATAGAGTTATACGACTTCCGCATCTATCTCTAAATCAACTGTTTTGGTTCGAACTATTCTTTAAGTCTTAATCTACTTTTAGAAACTACTAAGTATAGCCATACTTAGCTCAAAACCTTTTTAGTCGAGGACTAGAAAACTGTAACTCACTCACTACTTTATTGTAGTTGACACTTTATCTCTTGTTTCAGGAAATCAAGTGTAAGTCACGGAATGCAATACTTGGATGGGTCATGGAATGTCGCGTGAAGTCATGAATCGGGAGAAGACCTAATTTGAACATGCTTTTGGGAATTTTACAAAACAATTTATTATGATTATGTCGTGATGTACTTTTCAATACTTGGTTATCTTTAAAACTATGAACTCTTATTTACTTCTTAATGACTTGAAACCGTATGTTTTTATTATAACTCGTGTAATGATATCTTTGCTCTTCACACTTCCGTGTTTCCGCTTTAGCGGGGTGTGACAAAATCTCTATTATTTATTTTCAATTTTATATTTTTCCGCAAATGATGTTACCAAATTTTTTGTTAAGAATTTCGAATAATTAAAAATCAGTTACATATCAACAAAAATCCCATACGCTACATCATTTTGAAAAAATAACAGTTTGAATATATATAACAGAGATGTTGAGAGTTGGATACCTACACTAACAAAACAAACTATGTTTGTTATATTTTTAAGCACTTAACTCTTATTTAAAATGTAAATGCGGTTATTATTATTATTGTACAATTTTTTTATGAATAGTTTCGAAAACTGTATTTATTAAAACTTTAATTAAAGATTGGAGGAAGGAAAATAGAAAGCGGTTTTGTATTAAAATAGTAGAATTTGTTTAGAAAAGTAGTTGGTTTGAATATTTAATAACATAAAATCTTTAAATTTTTATAAACACAAGGAACTTATAAATTAAAGATAAAAATAAATAGAATTTTAACGGTGTGTTCTTGAGTTCTAATTTGAAAAGAAAAGAAATGATCTATATAATATTTTGTGTTCTCTAGTTTTTTTCGGAAAGAAATTTAAGAAAGAAAATGGAATTAGAAAGGAAATGGAAGCTTTTTTTATGATAAAATCTTCCTCCCATATTTAGGGGAAAAAGAAATGTGTTTTATTATTTTATTTAAAAGACAAAAATGCCCTTTTTTTTAAAGATTGGTATATAACAATTAAATGACAAGATTGTAATTTTGTCTAAATCCTTTTTTTTTTCATATGGCTTAACAACATAACGTTATGTTACTTTTTCCTTTTCTCTTTATCCAACTCAAAAACATATAAACCATCTCTTTCTATTCTTTTCTTTTCGATTTTCATTCCCTTTCCATTTCTATTCCTTTTCCATTATCTTTTTCGAGAGATTCCAAATCGAATCAAACAAAATAGAAATGAAATTATTAATTCCACCATTAGTTTCTTACATATTCCTTGGCCTTCTCTCACACTACTCTCAAAATAAATACAAATACTACCATTACACAAACAATCTCTCTCCACACCTAATTCGATTGATTTTTGATTCGTGATTTAAGTGAGTCAATTTTCAGATTATTTCTTTTACTTTCCTCTATCTGTTTCTCGATTATATACACATGCATATATATATATACTTGATGGAAGAATAATTTGTGATTAATTAGATCGAAAATGTATATGTATACATTGGGGCTTTGTTTGCTGACTAATGAAGTTGACTTAAGTCAACCGTTCTGTTTTCTTTGTAATATTTGTGTTTAATACTTGTTTCAAACGGATTTGTTTGTTCCAGTTTAGTCATATTTTTTGAACGCAATACACACTTTTTGGTACACCTGCTGCGTTTTGGCTTTTTTTATAACTAAAAACACACTATTTTTTAGCTATAAGTTTGGTGCTTATTTTTTAAGCTGCTTTTGGCTTAAACGCAATACGCATAAGCTGCAAATATGCAATCCCATACACCGTGCGTAGCAGCTTAAACCATTAGTTGCCATGCTGTATACCTTTAATAATATTTCTGTTTGGTATCAGTTTCTAGATCAACTTACTGATATTAAGATCTATTGATTGGTGAGTCTATTTGGTCTCAAATTTCGCCACAGTTATGTCGTAAAACGGTTGTGAATTTTTTAATTTTGCTAGTTGCATGTTGTTACTAGAATACCGGCATTCTTCCAATCAAATGTATTGAGTGAAAATGTTAGTGATTAGAAAGTAATACGTCATTTTATATTGGAAGCTTTTTATTTGATGTGTTGGCAGTGAAGATGTAGGAGCTAATCAAAAGGAAAATCAAGTGAGTATTTGATACTGCGGAAATGAACGCGGGTTAAAAAGTTTTAGAGAGTATTTCTAGACTTGGAAAAAAGAGTGAGGTTCAAGAGCTCATGGACTCTCAAAAAGGGTCGATGAAAAGGACCAGAACTTCTACCCAAAAAGAAATGTTTAGTACAGAACCTATCAAAACAACCAAAACTCGTGGTATCAAAGGATTATATGGGAAATCAAAATGCTCTATAAGCAAGAGAAAAATTACAAATGTTAAAACTACTGCTGGTGACGCAAATGATGATTATAATGAGGAAAAATATGACGATCATGACTTCAGTCCTAGTAAATCACGTAGAAGATCGGTTAAAGATTGCAGTGCTTCAAATGAGGAACTAAAGTTCAAGAAAAACAAAGATGATCTAAATAAGAAGGAAACATCAAACAAAAAGAAATGTGCAATGACTAACAGTCGGGAGGAAAACGATGAGGAAGAGGAACTTACGAACAGCAAGCAGAGCAAACATTGTGATGTTAACAGTATCTCACATGTTGAACGGACGTCGAGAACTCGTCGTACTGTTTCCTCCAGAAAAAAACTTTTTGAAGATAACTTTGTAGATTGGGCTGCTCTAGATATGGATTATGGTAGTGAAGATAATGTAGATGACAAAGAAGAAGATGGTGACTATGCTGAGACAAAAGTAAGTTTGAAAGACAAGAGAGTGGAAAATGATGCTACGTTCATAGAAGAGGAAAAACAAACATCTTTTGTAAAATCTAGTCATAGTAATAGCAGTAGTTCAAATGATTCAAAAATGAAAATAAGAAAAATAGACACGGAAGAGTGTAGTTCTGCTTCTTCGCGTGGCACAACAAGTACTACCTACAACATGAAGGTAACGATTCTCTCTTTGTCCCTTTTCACATGTATATTCGGTAGTTCTCCCTTATATTTCCCAAATATAATCTACCAGGATCAAAAGAATGGAAAAGAGCCTTCAAAGTGTCATCAATGTAAGAGAAATGATAGAAAGACCGTTGTTCCCTGTACCAAATGTGAAGAAATTTCGTACTGTGTCCAGTGCATCAAGCAATGGTGTGACTCCTTTCAAATTGTTAATCATTACTCTTTCCAAACTCTTGGCCCTAATGTGGCATGCTATTGACTTCCTCGTCAATGGATTCTATTTCTTGACAGGTATTCTCATTTATCAGAAGAAGAAATTGCAGAGTTGTGCCCTTATTGCCGTGGAAACTGCAATTGCAACTTGTGCTTACACTCAAGTTTTAAGGTTTGTTCTGTATTCTGAAAACAGAAACATATCATCGGAGGTCATGTTCTAACCATCTTATATTGACACTATCCAAACAACAGATGTCAAACATAAAGCTCGGTGATACAGAGAAGTTGCAGCATCTTCACTATCTTATTAACTCGCTCCTCCCATTTCTGAAACAAATTCGTGAAGAACAAACTAAGGAGATAGCTGTGGAAGCCCTTGTTCATGGTAATTGTCTTAAAGAAACCTTGATAACCTTTTCTTTTCAGTTTAAAGGAATTTTTGTTAGTGAAGTGAAGATGTTCCTTTGTATGCAGGGGTTAAAGAGTCTTCAATTTTAATAGGGCAGACTAGCTCTGTCAATGATGAACGTGTGTATTGGTAATTATATTGTAAACATCTCTATTTAATGAACATGCCTATTGGCAATTTTGATCCATTTACTTATGAATGGGCAAATTCTGGTTATGTCTTACTTTAAACAGTTCAATAAAAATAATCAACTAAAAGCAAAACATACCAAATGGGTCGAGTGGGTCGAAATTTTCTTAAAAAGTGTATTTTAAATGTATAAAACCTCCTGTTTTTCAATCACTTTAAATCTGTGACTATTGTTTTCATAAATCAGCAACTACTGTGCAACATCAATCATTGATCTTCATCGAAGTTGTCCAGAATGCTCGTACGAGCTATGTCTTGGTTGCTGTGGTGAGATTCGGAAGAACGGTCTTCTTGGTCAACAAAAAGTCAAATTTGGTTACTTTAATAGAGGTTTTGATTATATTCATGGGGGAGACCCGCTACAAGATTCTTTTTGTGAGAGCAGTAACCTCTGTGATTCTGCAAGCGAATGGGTAGCTAAAGATAATGGGAGTTTGTTATGTGCTCCTACAGAAATGGGTGGATGTGGTGTTCATATGTTGGAGCTTAAACGCCTCTTACCAGATGATTGGATTCCAAATTTGGAAGCTAAAGCAGAGTGTTTATTGAATATCAAAATTGATCAGCCAAACGTTATAAATAATGATTTTGCACCTGGTCGTGAGATGTATGTTAAAGCAGCCAATAGAGAAGAAGGAGATGATAACAGCTTATTCTATCCTGATTCCAAAGATGTCCTCACTGGTGACGATCTCATTTGCTTTCGACAACACTGGGCTAAAGGTGAACCGGTAATCGTTAAGAAGGTTCTAGACCAGACACCTGGTTTAAGCTGGGAACCCATGGTTATGTGGCGTGCATTATGCGAGCATGTGGATCCAAATGTCAGTTCAAAGATGTCACAAGTGAAGGCTATAGATTGCTTGGCAGGTTGTGAGGTAATTCTGACTTTTAATTTTACATGATCAACTTCCTTGGAGTGCGACTAACTTTGTTAAGTATTAATTTGAGGTGGCAAGTTCGGCCAGTGGGCCGATTATGGTTGTGTTTTATCTTTAACTTCAAATAGGTCAAATCAAAAAGTTGGCTAATAGGGGAACATGTCAAAAGGGTTGAAAGTCACCCAAAGTCTATTTTTAATATATACAACCTCCTAATTCATTCTATTCAACGCTTTCAGATGTTAATGTAATCCTATTTTTTTCTTAATCATGACTAACACATAAGATATGCCTAAAATATGTTTGCGGGTCAACCCAACCGTTCCATCTAGCTTCATACACTAATGATATGTTTCAGCCAAAACCTGTTTTGACCTGTTAGGTGACCATCTTGCAGCCTCTAGTGCTGGTAACATTCTTTGAAGCCGAATTTATTTGGGATATTAATGTCAGGAAACCGTTTGCTATTTAGTTCCCTACTGAATCATTTCCTTCTTTCATCACTATTTGTTATAAATTGCAGGTTGCAATCAGAACTCGGAAATTTTTTAAAGGTTATACAGAAGGAAGGCAATATGTGAATTCCTGGCCAGAGATGCTCAAGCTGAAGGATTGGCCTCCATCTGATAAGTTTGAGGATCTTCTGCCACGTCATTGCGATGAATTTATCAGTGCATTACCTTTCCAAGCGTATACTGATCCAAGGGCAGGTTTTCTCAATCTTGCTGTCAAGTTACTGCCAGGTGTCCTAAAACCTGATCTGGGACCAAAAACATATATTGCATACGGAATGGCTGAAGAACTTGGAAGAGGAGACTCCGTGACTAAGCTTCATTGTGATATGTCAGATGCCGTATGTCTTGATTTTTCTTTCTTTATATTCTACAGTACATCTGGTAGAAGTCACTATTAGAGGTGACAATTTCAACCCATCTACTTATGAATGGGTCGATTTATCCTGTGTTTATTTCAAATGGGTCAAATCAAAACATTTGGCTAAATGAGGAATGGGTCAAATACGTTGAAAGTTGCCCAAAGTCTGTTTTGCTGTATACGACCTCCTATATTTATATATTTAATGATGTAGCCTGTTATTGCAATAAAATTGTTTTTGAGTGTTTGCGGGTCAACCCAACTCAACCCAGTCTGTTTCTACCCAAACTCGTTTTCACCCTTTACCCAATACATCTAACCCACCCATCTTGCTACCTCTTGTCACCTTTATCATGCATAAGCTGTGATGTATCTACTGGTGCAGGTAAATATATTGACACACACAGCTGAAGCATTTATAAGTGATAATCAGAAGTTAGCAATTAACGAGTTAAAAAGAAGACACGACGCTCAGGATAAAAGAGAAAAGAATGGAATACTTTCTGAATGTATTGATGGATTTTGGGTGAAGAAAGATGAACTAAATGGAGTTTCTGTGGATAAACCTAATGATTTTGCTCCACAAGAAGACACCGAGGAAAGAGGTAGTGCTCTTTGGGATATCTTCAGAAGAAAAGACGTACCAAAATTACAGGAATATCTGTTGAAGCACTCGAAAGAATTTAGACATACGTACTGTTGTCCTGTTGATCAGGTATATCTACTTACAGTTAGCTAGTTAAGTTTTCCCTATACCTTTCCTAATGTTTATTTCTTGAACCGTGGGCAACTAAAGTCTGGTCAGCAGCTAATATTAATAGAATGGTGAATTGATTTTTGTAGGTTTACCACCCAATCCATGATCAAACATTTTATTTAACGTTGGAACATAAAAGGAAGCTAAAAGTGGAATATGGTTAGTATTAGTATATATGCGTATATGTGTATATGTAAATATATGTATGCATATGTAAACTATAACTAATGAGATCATTTGAAATATTCTAGGTATTGAACCATGGACCTTTGAACAAAGACTTGGAGATGCAGTATTTATACCTGCTGGATGTCCACACCAAGTGCGGAATCTCAAGGTAAACTTCCTCTCTCCTTTACAATCTCTCTTTATGTATGTTTATATATCACGGATTCAGATTGTGTTAAATCTCTTGCTTATCCCAAATGCCTCCTTTTTTTGCAAATTCTCTAAACTTCTCCGAGTCACTTAGTGATGTGCCATTTTTCCTTTTTATCTTTTAGATTTAAACATATAGTGATTCCTCAAACGTTTCCATCAATATGAATTTTACAATTATGCTGCCACTTGCTTTCCATAAAAGTGATGCTCGTAAAAACATATGATTAGGACGCCATTCTCTTGTACAAACTTACTTCCTTACTTTGTTATGGAATTAAAGCTTGAAGTTCAATAAATTTAAACAGTTTGCATCTTTCATTTCATATCCATTGAACGACAGTACTCTCGGAACAAACATTCATCAAAGAGAACATAGATAATTATTAATGTCTTTTTTTATGGTATTAGTTAGAACAACAATTTCTTTGAACAACGATATAAGTATAGACTCAAAAGGTTTTTTCGTTTCTTGGTTGAGCTACAACAAAAACATAAACATCAAAGCTAGCAGTAGATCCCGGAAAGGCAGAAGTTTTTCTTGAATTAATTTTAACGGTAGCATGCTATGACTAATAATATATCCACATTGGAGCTCTATCCTAAAAGCTCATTAAAAAATATTACCTATAATCGAGCTCATACAAAAATATTACATATAAAGCCTACGCTTTGGCCAGAAAGATACACAACCTAAATACAAGGTTTTAAAGGAAATTCACTCCTTCATTGAGAACTTTTATGTTTGTTACCCAAGGGAAACATAACCTTTAGTTAGCCTATGAATCAAGATAACATTAGAGAAATAACATCTGTGCGCTATTAATCAAATAAAGAAGAACCACTTCTTTTTAAACTGACAGGATTAAGTATATCAAAAGCAATCATGTTTATTGTCTAGGGGAAATATAGACTCTAGAAGCACACCTACGATGCATGTGTATGCACTATGCAGACAGATCTTTTGACAATGATGCGTGAGGAGATCTTGACAAAATACACGGGTCACTCAGTCACTCTTATTGGAAACTTCAAGAAGTTTGTTACGAAATCAGTTGCCACAAGGATCATACTTACAACCCTCCACCAACCAATACGTCAGGGCTGAAACACGGCACAATCGTATTGGTGAAAAAGACGCTCCTTCTCCCTTCTCTCTCATGGCATTGCCTATTAATAGAAGGGAGCCATCATTTTTACACGCATGCTCATGCCTGAAACCCTAATTTTTCCTTCAGCTATACTTTATTTATTAATAATGGCTGATTTGAGCATTGGAGCGATTTATAGGTCCCTTTCCCTTAGCCTTCAGTTATCTTTGTAATGAATTGTGACTTAGGAGAAATGGACAATTGAATTTGAACATTTTCACTACTTTTAAAATGAAATAATTTTGATGTATCGAGTAAAAAGCACAAGGATCAATATCCATGCGTAAAACTTAATTCTCACAAAATTCTTTTTTGTAGTCATGTACCAAAGTAGCTGTGGACTTTGTTTCTCCAGAGAACATAAAAGAATGCATTCGGCTAACAGAAGAGTTCCGTAAGTTGCCCATAGATCACAAAGCAAGAGAAGACAAACTAGAGGTAAAGAACGTTCACACCATTCACTTACTTATTATTAATTCATCATATGATTTTATAAATATAATCAACTTTCTGGTACAGGTTAAGAAAATGATCCTTTACGCTATGCACCAATCCATTACTGATTTTGAAAAGTTGACGACTGACCAGAAGCTGTAGCGTATTAGGTGTTAGTAGAGTGACGTAGTGCCCAACCCATGCGCACTATGCTTATTGGTAGTGTTGTGTGTTGTAGGCTTTGATTAGAAGAATAACTATAGTAAACCTTTTAACAGCGTTCTCGACTTTTGGCTTTCTGGACATTGGTGTTTGTGGTGTTGTTACTAATTATAAAAGCAAAACAAGAACAAATTGTGGAGAATACAACTAAATAGTCTGGCTTCTGCTATGACATATAACTTGGAATGTCTTAACCTCGGAAATCTCTCTTTCTTTTTTTTGTCACTTGCCTTTCTTTTTTGGAAGTATATTAAAATACTCTGCTTCTAGTATAACATCTTAAGCTCTGGTAAATCAGGTCAAGTTTTTGTTTATTGTGTGACCCAAATAACTTCCTCTTCTTGGATTGGGGGTGTAGCTATTCGGATGATGGATTCCCTTACGGTTATGCCTTTCCTAGCCACCACCAATATGTATTTATAGTGGCGGGTTTAGGAGAAGTGACTAAACTCAGGGCCTTGTCCTAGAAAAAGCCTATTACTAAATTGTGCGAGTTTGACCTCAAGTAAAACCATTCTCCTTTGACAAAACCCAAAAAGTTTCGCTCCGTTTAATCCCTAGAGAAGCACATTTACACATTCAAACAAAAATTAGTTTGAAACCCTTAAAAACAATGTGTTTGATGTGTATGTTATGAATGAGGAAAGGGTTTTGTGTGTGCACGAAATCAGTTTCTGTTATGAACGAGTATTTGTATGACGGCATTGTGTGTATTTATCACAACAGAAACACATCAAAACTCTATTTCATGTAGAATGTTCAATTAAATTTGGTTACTTGTTTGCTTCTAATTATTATGACATTTTCATATACATAAAAAAACAAAAATAAAAAAAGAATGATCCCATCCACCGCTTAAAACGTGATTCCCATGACAACATTTTAGTACATAAATGGAAACAACTCTCTATCAGTAGTTTACCATTCCTTTTCGACTTAAATGTGACATTAGCAAGCCTTGCATTCCATTTTGTTGAAGTGTATATCTACAAGTCCAAACACAGTTCACATATGACCTTTAACAACAAAATAAAATGCGGGTTGGTTTAAGTTTGCATAATTCCCTAAAATAAAAACCAATAAAAGGGGTTAAGACAAAAAAAATTGCTCTTTTTCATCGGCAATGTATATAATGGTTTTGATAACCATAGCCAATACGGGTGTGGTTAAGAGATTAATATATAAAACGCCACTTGTATTTTATACAATACAATCCTTCCAATTAAAATGATTTAAGTTCAGATTGTAATTAATGGTTATCAAAACCATATACATATATAAAGCTCAAACATGTAAAATAGCATGGAGTAGAGGGGGCATACAATGGCAGATATTCTCCGAGCGAGAACACCAACTCAACAAGTCCTTGGCCCAGAAATCCCAGATGGAGTAAATTAGAAGATTCTGCCTCTTTAGGCTTATTCATATGTTTATCAGTTGAACCCATGATTTATAACGTACGGAAATGATTTAAGCTCATTGCTTTTTCGGGTATTCCCTGGCTCCAAATATGGTAGATCCAACTCTCACATTAGTACTGCCCATTTCAATCTACACAGAAGAACAGAACATCACTGATCAGATTTGTCGTAAGCTTAAGGGAAAAAAATATAATTAAACTGCGAAACATTTACACTCACACTGTCTTAACCCTCTCAAGTTCCTAACACTAGATATAATTGTTAAATTTGCATTAAAATATCCATTATCTGTCTCGCTCATTATTGTGAGCTATTATGTCTAGGGTTTTTTATATTTATTGCATACAACCTCACAATGATTTATTCAAAAAAAGTACACCACATGTGTTGTAATGGTATAGTTTTTGTAATCATATTTAGCATTCGGACAACAGATCAGGGTCGACCAATTAGTTTCACACAAAAGATCACCCGTTTTAACCCACCTACTCTGTGGTCTCTGCCACATCTAGTAATCAATTCAGAATAGTATAGTGGTTTAGTAACGTCTAATTAGAAATGAAGTGAAAGTGTGCTGCTATTTATTGTACTTTACTTGTACCAATATTATATACTCATTAGGTATTAGAAGTTTCACTTACGGCTAGCTCAAAGTCACCAGACATGCCCATTGACAGTTCACATTGCTCCTCGGGTATTCCAAGAGCATTGCAGACCTCAGTTCTGCACTTTGCTAATGTCTGATATTAACACAAAATTAGTTTAAAACACATGGATCATAAGAAGCAAGTGAGTACGAAGATGCAAGACTAGATTATAGATGGCAATTTTCATTTACTTGAAAACATACCTAAAAGTGAATTGGATCGAATGTCCCCCAAAGTTACTAAAAATGCTTATATCATCTTAAATTTATATATTCAAACAACATAGATACTATTTTATAGTGTTTATTGTCATATTTAATACATTAATTAGTTATGAAATTCAAAATATTGGATAATATTGTTGGTGGGTCAGCCCGGCCAATTTTGACCCACATCACAAAGTTTATCATTTGACCCGTTACCCATCTCGCCTGACCCGGCCATTTCTAAAATAGATAAGTTCGGTATCACCTTAAAATTTTCTGGAGTTGAAGTATAATCTGGCATTCCAATGGTCATTAATCCACAAAACTCAAGGTTCGGACAATTTGAAGTAACATGTTTCACAAGCTCCAAGCATGCATCAGGGTCAACTCCAAATTTTGCTGCAAATACATGAAAAAGGTATATATTAAAAACGTTATATTCGAAGGAATTGCAGAGAAATATTTGTAAACTGAATCAAATCAGCGAAGTAATCAATTGTCATGTGTACTCACATGTTTCTCCACTTGTGTTCACCTGAACCAACACCTTCAAAGGTTTCCTGCCAATGTTCCCGATAACTCGATCAAGATTATTTGCTATCTAGAAAAAAAAAATCAAATAAAAAACGACAAAGATGAGTCACCATATCAAGAAGCAATGGTAATCAGTTTAGTAATACCTGAAACTCTGCAACTAACTGATTCTGAATATTTAAGACCATTTTAGAAAATCCTTTAGAAAAACATAAGAATTTGCCAGACACTCAACAGCTGGTTTATCTTATTAGCTAATTTAGAAAAACATAAGCCCATTGCCAAACACTCTGATTTATTCCGTATAGAACAACTACTTTCAAAACACAATTTAGAACAAATTATATGCCCATTAGAAGAAAAACTGTAACGTAAATATAGGTTCCTCATCTAACTTTCTTCCTGGCAAATAGTTTGTCGAGCATCAAGATCCATTAAACATCCTTCTTTGATCTTCTCTTACTCAAAACTTTCTTTTGCTCGAATAGTCATTTTAATTGTCTAATGTATATAAAACGACCATATAACAGAAGTAGAAAACTTCACATAATTTGGTAAATCAATATGATATAAAGCTCTAAGATTAATTTGAAAATTCGAACTACGCAAGTATCGGTAGCATGACAGTCATCAAATTATAAGAGAATTAGTTGGAATACGGTTGAAAATTAGAAAGAAAAACGGTAATATAACCTTTTGATCATCAACAGTCTCCACCATGGAGAGATTTGGTACCCCACCTGCAAATCAAATTTAATAACACCATCATAATTTTACAGTTTAAATTTAAAAAGTTTAAGTGCATGAAAGTGTAACAAACCTTTTCCGTTTTACTATTTTGTGTATCAAACTCTCGGAACCCAACTCCCAACCCTCAGAAACCCTGTGTTGTGAATATTCAACTCTGATTTTTTTTCTCAAATAATATATAAACCGAGCTTTTTCTTAAACACTTTAAATAATCCAACCGGTTAGACATCAGCAAAAAAATCCATCATTTGTGAAAAAATAAGACACACAATAGCAAAACGGATACGAGGAACTTACTCAAGAGAGGTTTAACTTTGTTGCTCTGTAAATTGCCAATAAAATGCCACTGAATATCTTGAGGAAGCTGCAGCAAAACAAAAGATTTATTAATTTCTAAAAGGGTATTGGTTAAAAATGAAAATAAATAGAAACCTGAGGTGATTTTTCGATGATTTCTTGAACATAATTTTCACCAAAACAACGGTGACCGGCATCGTATACTTCCCGGATGACTGAAACGGGTTTAGTTTTACTTACGGCGATGAGTTTGATACGATCAGGTGAACGACATGATCTTTCGGCTGCTTGCTTCACGCGCTCAATAACTGACCGGAAACCCGTCGCTGCACTGCCCTCTATCACGGAACTTGACATTCTTCCACAAAACTGAAGCTTTTTTATTTTTGTGTTTTGGGTTGGTACGATGGTACGATTGATACGATGGTAATCGATGGTAATCGGTTAGATTTATCCTCAAAAATTTAATCTAACGGAAATTTCACTTTTTAGATGAATTTGTTATTTATAAACTTATCATGACTTAAATATAGATAATATTACATAAGCTACAAAATAAAAAATAAAAAATGGACTTGTTAAACGTAAGTCAAAAGTCCTTCTACACTTTTTCAACATACAAAACATGGTATATGTATGATAACCACACTTGTAAAAATAAAGTGTTTCAATAAAGATAGAGAAAATTGGATGAATATGTATCTTGATTTGATATTGGTATGTTCAAATCATAGGAGGATATAACATCATATTTTGTATCTTCATATTGTAGAAGGATATAGTATCACTCATTGAGTAGTTAATGAAGTTTGTGTTGACGATGTCACATCGTTATTGTCTTTGTCGGTTCTAGATGTGATACCTAGGGCTCGCAAAATGAATGGATTGTGATGCGGTGCGTATCGAAGATGAACTTGTGAAGCAGTTGGAAACACAAACCATTGCGCCGCAGTAGTATGACGGTGCGACGCAGCGGCAACACAGACGAGCGATGACTGCGCCGTAGTCAAGGGTGGTTGCGCCTCAGTCGACGATCAGTGGGCAACGCCTTGGAATGCTGTTTTTGACTGCGACACAGCCCTTCTCCAGTGCTCCACAGTCACTGTCCGTTTGGAAGGACTATTTTTGTTACTTTTTCATAGTTCAAGGGTTCCATGTGTATGTTTGTTAGGTTTCCATATGTATTGTGTAAGCCTCCATTTTTGGATTTGGTTGAACTTTGTTAAAGAAATCTAGTAATCACAATATTTTGGTAATTTTATCAATAGTTTGATTATCATCACTATACGGTATTCTTGTAGAATCAACGGATAGTGATTGTCTGTTTATTCTGGTTATTCTGTGACGGATCAGCGGAGTATTCGACTACCCCTTTCGAGTCTTCCGCGCACTCTACATTAGTTGGTACTCAGAGACAAACGATCCGATCATGCCTCCACATCAAGGTATTAATGATTTGCGCCGTTTGAACGCGGACTTGCAGCATTAGATAGATGAATTGACATCACGCTTGAACGAATTCATAAATCCCCAAATATTTATGATGATGTCACTATTACAGAAGATAACCTGTGACAACCGCCAAATCTCAGGTGATCTTTGCGTGCTATGTCTCTCGTTTTATCTATTGTGTCTTTAAATTGAACTTTTATCGGAAACGCACTCGTGTCGGAATCACAACCGGAACCAACTTATATAAGTCCTAATGCCAAGAAATGTCACACCCCGCTATAGCGGAAACACGGAATGTGAGAGCTGGAAATATCATTACACGGTCATAAGCAAATATAAACGATTCAAGTCATTTCGATTTAAAATAAAATTGTTCAAGTTTCACAACCAAGCAGTTCATAAGTTTAAAATAAAGTACAAGTACAATGTTCCAAAACAAATTCCCAAAATATAAAGGTCTTTCCCAATAAGCGCCTCACGTGACCATATCGACCCTCCTTTGCCATGCATTCCGAACACTTACATTAATTTCCTGAAACATAAGATAAAGTGTCAACTACATAAAGTAGTGAGTGAGTTACAGTTTAGAGTTTCTATAAAGTTTCCAAAAATAGAAGTTGCCAAAAATAGTAAGTTGCCAAAAATAGTAAGTTGCCAAAACATATATTGACGTCATGAGTAAAAGAACGAGCTGACGTTTGAACATATATGTAAATAGTAAAAGTTTGTACGTACGCGAGTAAAGTAATTAAATAAACTCGTATAGTAAAGTTGTAGCGGAATCCAGGCGCTAAAAGTGTGTATATGCGTATGGGATATGTGTTTAACTAAATAGTAACTCGTATCAATCACTTGGCATAATATAAGTAGTAAGTATACACTAAACCGATTGTATGGTCCTGAACTAGCCCGAAAATGTTTAATTGATTGAACCTCAGTGTGGTAGTAATATGTACTTGGGACGCTATGTTGGGAAAAACAATGATCTATCCCAAGATTAATAAATCTGTTAATCAAAGTCTGAGTCTGAGTGACCTGAGTCTGAGTGACTCAGTCTGAGTGACATGAGTCTGAGTGACTCAGTCTGACTAACTCAGACTCATGAGAGAAGTCAGGCGTAATTTAAGGTAATCTAGTTAGTGAATATCTTTTATCCGTTTAGAAGATTTACTTAGATTGATCTTTATCAAACTCACTATACTTGTGTATAAATAGTGAGTTTGAGGTTTGTAATCGATACACCTTTGATCGAAATATAACTGTGTGTTATCTTCATTGTTTCAATATTATAATTCCGCTATAATATATACTGAAACTGAGTACTTAATCGATATATAACAATTAACGTCTAAATACTTATTTGTTATTGATTTGCCACTGTTTGGGATCTTAGTGAGACCTAACAACTGGTATCAGAGCAAATAAGATTTAAATTTTAATAAATTTATAAATCTTAAACGATCAATACCTAAAATCTCAAACAATGTCATCATCTTCAAACATAACTACAATGGCTGGAAAAGGAATTCCTGTGTTCAATGGACATAACTTTGCACATTGGAAACTCAAAGCTGAGTGGCACTTATCAGGAATTCATGAAGAAATGATAAGAATCATAACTGAAGGACCTATCATTCCAGGTAAACAGATTGATGAAGTTAAAGAAGGTGATAGGGTTGTCCAACGTGCCAGATGGGTCCAAACTGCCAAATCTCAATGGACAGATCAAGACAAACTTCTATATAATCTTGATCCTAAAGCCAGAAGCATTTTAGGAAATGCAGTGTCAGAACAAATCTTTTCTAAAATTGCAGGTTGCAAAACAGCTAAGGAACTATGGGACACATTAATTGTGTCTTATGAAGGTGTTCCAGTAGTGAAAGAGCAAAGACTGAACAGTCTCATTAGAAATTATGAAAATTTCTATATGAAAGAAAAGGAAACTTTGGCTGATGTTCATACCAGATTTCAAATCTTACTAAATGACATGTCAGCTCTGGGAGTGACAAAAGATGATGATGATATATGCAAGAAATTTGTTGATATATTACCTAACAAATTTGAATCTGTTATCACATCACTTGTAGTAAGTGAGAAGCTGTCCACCTACAAGCTGCCAGGACTCTTTGGTCTATTGTTAAACTTTGAAGAATCTCAAGAAAGAAAGAAGCTCAATAATAGAAGAACAGCAAAGGATCCAGAAGCTGCATTAGTTGCAACAAGCAGAAGGAACAAAGAAATTTATTCTCAAGCTGACTCATCTGAGTCTGAGTCACACTCAGACTCAGAATCTGAAAACGAGTCTGAAGTCAAGAAATTAAAGAGTCAGCTTGCTCTGTTGACCATGAAGCTTGAACAAAAGACTGGCTACAAAGGAAAGAAACCTTTTGATCTGAAAAAGGTAAAATGTTTCAAATGCAACGATTATGGCCATATGGCTGCTGACTGCAAAGTAAAGAATGCTCAGACTGAGCATATGGATGAAGTTGCTGAAAGGGCCCAAAGATACCGAAACAAGTATCTAAAATACAAGAAAGGGAACAACTCAAATCCTCAAAAGTCTCAAACAGAACAAAAAGCATTCTTTGCTGAAGAATGGTTGGATGAAGAATTGTCTTCTGATGAAGAGGAAGTGGTCGATCAGTGCTTGATGGCAATAGTGGAGGAAGCTTCTGAAACTGAGAAATCCGCTTCTCAGTTTGAAAAGGATCTTAAGGAAGCTGAAAGGATGAGTTGCAATTCAGACTGGAACAAGTCTAAACTCTATAAGGTACACAATTTTGAAACTTATACAAATGAACAAAAAATTCAAATGTTTGAGTATATTTTTGTTGACCTGACCACCACTTTAGAAGAACAAAATGATCTAAAATCAAAATTCAAAGACCTTGAAAACCTTATGAAAAGTAAAGATGATAAAATAACTGAATTAGAAAGTTATAAAGTCCTTTTAAATGCTCAGACTGAAGCCTATAGTGATCTTGCAAAAGAAAATCACAAACTTAGAGAAGAAACTGAGCACTATAAAAGAATTTGTAAATCATGGTGTATATCATCTTTAAAAAATGAGGATTGCTTAAACAGACAGGTACCAAATCAAGTTCAAGCTGTGTTGGGTGAAGGATTCAGCTTGAAGAAGTATATGACAGAAGAAGAGGAAGAAGCTTTGAAGGCAGAGAGAGAAAAAATTATTTTTAAACCAGAAATCCTTCCAAATACTTTCACATATTTGAAAGGAAATAAGATAATGATGTCAAATGCATTTGTCAAACCTGTAATCTCTCAAGTTTTGAATAAAAATAATCTTTTGCCTTCATCTTCTTCTAAATCTGAAAGTGTTGTCTTACCTGGAACTGATATACAGACTGAAAAGGATCTTTCATCCTTGCCCAAAGTTGTCCCACAGGTTTTGAGAAAACCCAAAAGTCAAATCTCTGTCAGTCCCAAACGTCACAACAAAAGTCAAACCTCTGAATCTAAAACAATTGATAAATTAGGAAATCAATTACTAGAACTGACCAACATTGTCAAAACTTTAGTCAGGGATAAATCACCTAATCAGGCAAGATCCAAATCTCCTCCAAAGAGAAATTGCTATAACTGTGGTGAAAAGGGACATGAAGCTGTGTTTTGTAAACTATTGATCAGGTCTAGACCTAAGAATCCTTATATTCATAAGTCAGTTTCATCAAAACAAGGGTCAGCTTCATATCATTCAGGATCATCAAAATCCAGATCAGTCTCATCAAACTCCAACTCATCTTCCAGAAATACTTCTCCATCAAAAGCCAGACAAGTTAAATCTCCCAAAGCTAAATCAGCTCCATCTAGGGTCAATCTCAAAAATGCTCCCTGCAAATACTGTGGTGTCATAGGTCACTATTCCATAAATTGTATGAATGAAATAAATAAATGGAACTATACAAGTTCTAAAACTGAATGCAAGATTGAATCAGTACCTAAACCTGCCTTAAATCATGGATCCACTCTAAAGTGGGTACCCAAAAGGAACTAATTTCTGTTTCTTTGTGTTCATGTACAGGACTCTACAAAATGGTACTTAGATAGTGGAGCATCAAGGCACATGACAGGGATGAAGTCCTTTCTACAGGACTACAAGGAAGAAGATGGACCTCAAGTAAGGTATGGAGACAATGGAGTTTCAATGACAAGGGGATATGGCAAGATTCATGCTGGAGCTGTAACATTCAAGAGAGTTGCTTATGTAGAAGGACTACAACACAATCTACTCAGCGTGAGTCAGATTACTGATGAGGATCATGAAGTCAGATTCAGGAAACAAGCTGGGATAATCTACAATGCAAAGGGAAAACCATTATTGCTAGCCAAAAGAGAAAGAGATGTGTTCTGTCTGGATCTGGGTACAGCAAATGATGAAGCTGAGACCTGCTTGTTCACTGAAACCAAGGAGGAATTAAACTGGCTATGGCATAGAAGGTTATCTCACTTAAATTTCAAGAACATTAATGCCCTATCCAAGAGCAAACTAGTAAGAGGGTTGCCAGACCTCACTTACACCAAAGACAAGGTGTGCTCAGCCTGTGTTCTTGGAAAGCAAACAAAGTCACAATTTCCATCCAAAATGTTACACTCCATTAGTGAACCATTGTTCATGCTACATATGGATCTATTTGGACCAATTGGAATTGAAAGCAAAGGGGGAAAGAAGTATACTCTGGTTATTGTTGATGAACACACCAGATTTACTTGGGTCATATTCCTAAGAGCCAAGAGTGATGCAGCTGAGGAGATCATCAGTCTGATCAAAAGAGAACAGAGACAGAAGAATCTTCTAGTCAGACAAATGAGAAGTGACCATGGAACTGAGTTCAAAAACTCAGTCTTGATAGACTTTTGTGACAAACTGGGGATAGTTCAAAACTTTGCCTCAGTTCGTACTCCTCAACAGAATGGAGTAGCAGAAAGAAGAAACAGGACTCTTATTGAGGCTGCAAGGACTATGCTGTGTTATGGAAAAATGGAGATAAAATTTTGGGCTGAAGCTGTGAATACTGCTTGTTTCACACAAAACAGATCCATCATTGTGAAGAGGCATGGAAAAACAGCATATGAAATGTATCATAACAAAGTTCCCTCCATTCATTACTTTCATGTCTTTGGAAGTAGATGCTACATTCTAAATCAAAGGGATCTACTTTGCAAAATGTCTCCCAAAGCTGATGAAGGACTATTTGTTGGATACTCAAGTGTTGCTAAGGCTTTCAGAGTATATAATGAACGAAGAAAAGTTGTTGAGGAAAGCATCAATGTCACCTTTGATGATTCCACCCAATCTGATGAAGCTGCATCAACCTCTAAGACTGACATCACCACTATCAATCAACTCTGTGATGAACTGCTACAAATCTCGTCTGAATCTGAACCTCAGAGTAATGATCAGCCTGCCAGACACATGTCTCAATCTCCAGAATCAGACAGTGAAACTGATGAACAAACTGTTCAGAAAGCTCCAGGCTCAGAGAATGTCAACTCAAATGAAACTGACACTACTCAGTCTGATCAAGATCAGCCTCAACCTGCTCAGACTGAAACTAATCAGACTGAAGAAGAAGAAGTTGCTGATCATAGTTCAGGAAACATCAAGACTGTGAGGGGACATCCAATTTCATCTGTTATTGGATCCATAACTGAAGGTGTTAAAACAAGAAGAAAGAATGCTACAGCCAACTTTTGTTTCTACACAAACTTCTTGAGTCTGATGGAACCCAAGACTGTTGAACAGGCCCTGTTAGATGAAGACTGGGTTGAGGGTATGCAGGAAGAACTTGGTGAATTCATAAGGAACAATGTTTGGACAAAGGTCCCACGTCCACTACGCAAGACCATCATTGACCTCAAATGGATCTTCAGGAACAAATTTGATCAGGATGGTGTGGTGATCAGAAATAAGGCCAGACTGGTGGCTAAGGGGTACAAACAGGAAGAAGGAATTGACTATGATGAAACATTTGCTCCAGTGGCACGAATTGAAGCCATCAGACTGTTTCTAGCATATGCAGCCTTCAAAGACTTCCTTGTCTATCAAATGGATGTCAAGAGTGCATTCTTAAATGGAGATTTGCAGGAGGAGGTGTATGTGAAGCAGCCTCCAGGTTTTGTTGACCCTAACTTCCCTGATCATGTTTATAAATTAAATAAAGCACTCTATGGTCTCAAACAAGCTCCTAGAGCTTGGTATGAAACCTTGTCTGAATTTCTAATTAAAAATGATTTTAAAAGGGGTTCAATTGACAAAACTTTGTTTATAAAAAGGGAGTCTGGTCATGTCATTCTGGTTCAGATTTATGTGGATGACATCATATTTGGATCCACAAATACCAAACTGTGCACATGGTTCTCAGAACTTATGTGTAGTGAATACAGAATGAGCATGATGGGAGAACTAAACTTCTTTCTGGGTCTGCAAGTTGAACAAAAGGAGGATGGCATCTTTATAAACCAAAGTAAATATGTTCATGATTTAATCAAGAAATTTGGTTTTGCTACAAGTTCTGAAATGAAAACACCTATGAGTACCTCTGACAAATTGCACAAGGATAAATCAGGCAAGTCAGTCTGTCAAGCTACTTATAGAGGAATGATTGGTTCATTACTTTATCTGACTGCTAGCAGACCTGACATCATGTTCTCAACATGTTTGTGTGCAAGATATCAGTCTGACCCTAAGGAATCTCACCTTAAGGCTGTAAAGAGGATCTTCAGATATCTTAAGGGTACACCAAACCTTGGTTTATGGTACCCTAAAGATTCTGGTTTTGAACTAATTGGGTACTCAGATGCAGATTATGCAGGTTGTAAACTTGACAGAAAAAGCACCTCAGGAGGGTGTCAGCTTCTAGGAGGCAAGCTGGTGAGTTGGTCCAGCAAGAAGCAGAACTCAGTTGCCACATCCACAGCTGAAGCTGAGTATGTTGCTGCAGGAAGCTGTTGTGCCCAATTACTTTGGATGCAACATCAATTGGCTGACCTAGACATTCACATTAAACAAACACCCATCATGTGTGACAACAAGAGTGCCATTCAAATCACGGAGAATCCAGTATTCCATTCAAGGACCAAACATATTGAAATCCGGCATCACTTCATTAGAGACTGTGTGGAGAAAAGAAAGGTCAGACTGGAGTTTGTGGTAACCAATGATCAACTGGCAGACATATTCACCAAACCTCTGAGTGAGGAAAGGTTCTTCTATTTGTTAGGAGAACTTGGCATGCTAAACCCTTAGTCCAGAAAATTTTCAAATTCAAGCTGACAACTAAGTCAGTCTGACCATGTTCAGTCTGACTATGTTCGGTCTGACTAAAAGTCAGCTTCAGGAGTCTAAATCTGATCTCAGACTCATTGTATTTTTGGAACAAATTCTTTATATCTTTTTTTTTCTCTATCTTCTGTCTCTCTAATTCTTCATTAGATAGTTTTATTTAAATTTTTTATTTCGGTCAAGTCTTGTCAACGGTCATTCCTTGCAACTTGTAAATCTATAGGGGTCTAAATTGTAATTTTTTTTTGTTTAGTTTAAAATCTTAAGTATTTTAGTTTAAAGCTAACAGAATTTCAAAGTTTTTTTTTAACCTAGTTCTTCCTTCTTCAAACTCTTTGATAATCGCTGTTCTAATGGCTAACCCTAATATGATGCTTCATGTTACTTCAAGAATGATTCCAGGTGCTGAGTTTCAACAGCGAGTACAAGTTAAAGATAATAATCGGGTAGCAACTGCTGACATTCCCGCCAATCGCCAAGGCAGGGGATTTGAACAGTTAATCCAGTATATGAAGTCTCATCCATTATATGGCGCTTTCTTTTGTGCCAACTCAATGTGTCCTCCACTTCTCTGTGAATGGTGGTACACCTGCACTGCAAATGATGAAAGAACTGCTATCACCGGCACCTACAACGATGGACGAAACACCATTACCATTACTGAAGAAACGATCAGGCGCGCTCTACTTCTCCCCACACTTGCTGAGGCTGGGGAGGGAGGTTTTCAAGCTAGACGAAGCAAACAACAAGCAAGGGATGAAGCTTTCCCTCTCATTGGTCAGCCTGAAACTCAGGGAGTAATAAAATACAGTTTATTTACTGGGAAGTGGAAGTTCTTGTTTTCAATGATTACAAGATGCTTGGGGGGCAAATCGGGCAGCTTGGATCAGATGAATGAGTTTGAAACTCATCTGTTCCATGCTATGGTCACTGGTAGAAGAATCTCTTTTTCACAACTCTATTTTGATGAGATTCTTTCCCTAGTGATTAAAACAAAACGCCCCAATGATGTTCCATTCATTCGGGTTTTATCTCTCTGTTTTGAGGAAGTTCTGGGCACTGAACAATATGATCAGCTTGATCAACGTTTTTACATCTGTGAACTGCCCAGGCTGACTCCTAAAATGTTTACCTATATCACCATTACTGAGAATGAAGCTCCACTTACTGATGTAATGCTTGAATGGATTGCTAATCCGTTCATTGATCAGGAACCAACTGAGTCTGACTCGTCAGACTCAGAGGTTCAAGCTGAACGAATTGACGATGGACCTGAGGGAAATAACCCTGCTGCAGATGCTGAGGTAGATTTGGGTGGGGCTGGGCCAAATGATGAGGATCAAGGTATAATTATTCCTCTTACTCTTCCTCAGTCTGAGAGTATCCCCTCTCAGTCTGGGCAGTCCCTTCCCCTTCTTGATGTACTTGCTACACAAGCGACCAATCTGATGGACTCACCAAGTTCATTTGATAAAGCTCTCACATCCAGCCCCACTAAAAATCAAGCACTAATGGACACATTATTCCATGAGGCTGAGAGTCAAGAACTCCCCTCCAGTGCTGCAGTACAGACCAGTCTCTCTCTGCTAGATGATGAGCTGGATCTGACTGCTTGGACCACCAAAAACCCCAGTCTGATGGTCAACTTGGAGAACTACATTGCTGCTACCACACAGACACATGTGGCAAGCATTGAAGAAAGTGTTCCACTCCTGGACATACCTGTACTCAGTATGGGAACACCCCCCTCAGTCTCACAGCCTATTCCAACGGCTATTTTCACCAGCTCTGTGCTGGTTCACGATAAGGTACCACCCCCAAATCTCTTACACTCCTTATCACTAGTCGCCAATGCCTTACTCCCAAAACAGGGTGAGGTACAGACTTCATTTTCTATGGCTTATGATCATTCTCCCACATCACAGGGAGGGAGTGAGGCTGTGCCACCAGTTACATCATCAGACACTGCTACAACATCCACCCAGTCTGAGGTTGCTCTGACGGTTCCTGTCCTGTTAAAGGCACTTAAGGACATGTCTACTCAGTTTGATGACAGACTGAGGGCAATGCAGACTGAGTTCCATGATTTTACAACTCAAAATGCCAAGGAGATGAAGGATTTGCAGGAAATGGTGGTCAAACTGACCTTTGAAGTCAGTCTGATGAGGAAAGGCAAGGCAGTTGCAGAGGGTTCTCAGATTCAGGGGGAGAAAATGCCTACTACAGCTATTGAATCTGAGATCCCCATCCAACCATTGAAAAGGAAAAGAGAAGAGGGGGAGAAAAGATACTACAAAATAACCAGATTCAACACGAAAACAAGACAATCTGAAGTCTTTTATGAAACTGATTGGAGCATCTCTAGTGATGAGGGTAATGAGTCTGATAAAGTAGTGGAAAAGACTGCAGAAGAAGAAGCAGACAAAATGGAAACTCAAACTGAGTCTGAAGTGCAAAAGAAAGAAAGTGAAGCTGACAAGTTAGCAAAGCTTCAAAGATATGCTAAAAGTGCTGGGATGACTGTAGAGGAATACAAAGAGTATGTGAAGGGGCTTTACAAAGAGAAATTCGATTTTAATCCATATGATCAGTCTGCAAAAGCAGCTGAAGAATTTGAAGCTGAGATACAAGCAGAGGAGGATCAGGCTATTAAAGAAGATCAAATGAGGATCAAAGCAGATGAACTAATGGCCAAACTTGTCCTCAGAGAACAAGAAAGAGTTAATTACATTGAAGCAAACTTTACACTGAGAAAACTTCAGAACAAAATTCATCATCTAGATTGTTTGAGTCATGATGGATCAAATTTGTTACTCACCTGCACACACAAAGGTGGATCATTCAGAGTGGGACTGACTAGACTGCATACTATGGGTCTAGAAGAATGGAAAGAAATAGCTAATCTGAGCTACAATCTGACAGACAAATCTCAAGCAATGACTATAAGAAGAGAGGCCACTTTCAACATAAATGCAGCTCATATGCTCAATCTAGTGCCAGATGAAGACTACAGAGCATACTGTACAAAGCACAATGTGAAGGTTCGATCAAAATCCTTGGGTCTGGAATCAAGCAGCATGCATCCTGTTCCTAAGGATGTCACGTTTCAGGAAAGAACTTACATTGAGACTGAGAAGCACACTGGGTTGTGTTATATTGATTGTGGGGGAGAAGAAAGCTTCCAAGACAAAAACGATCTAAGCACATCTTCAATCTATCATTGTATGGCTCTACTAAGTGAATGTGAGTCTGCTCAGTGTCTTCCATTCAGAGTGAAGCTGGTCAGTTGGTTGTTTAATAATCTGAGGAGGATTGAAGAGATTGGAAATGTGGCTGACAAGGTAGAGTTGATTAAGAAGGAATATCAAGTTCATTTCCACAAGACTGATGCTGAGATAGAGAAGCTGCTGGCATGGAAGACTGAGAGACTAAAATGGCTAAGTGATAGAGAACAGCCATTACCATTTGAGACTTCAGTGAAGAAAAGAAAGAGGACATTAAAGAAGAAGATGTAAAACCAGACTGATGCTTGTTTTGTTCACAAACAAAGTTTAACTAAAGATGTTAATGTTTGTGTTTATTTTCTTGCATGTTTTGTAAAAGACTTTGGTTTAAACAGATAGGGGGAGATTGTTGGGAAAAACAATGATCTATCCCAAGATTAATAAATCTGTTAATCAAAGTCTGAGTCTGAGTGACCTGAGTCTGAGTGACTCAGTCTGAGTGACATGAGTCTGAGTGACTCAGTCTGACTAACTCAGACTCATGAGAGAAGTCAGGCGTAATTTAAGGTAATCTAGTTAGTGAATATCTTTTATCCGTTTAGAAGATTTACTTAGATTGATCTTTATCAAACTCACTATACTTGTGTATAAATAGTGAGTTTGAGGTTTGTAATCGATACACCTTTGATCGAAATATAACTGTGTGTTATCTTCATTGTTTCAATATTATAATTCCGCTATAATATATACTGAAACTGAGTACTTAATCGATATATAACAATTAACGTCTAAATACTTATTTGTTATTGATTTGCCACTGTTTGGGATCTTAGTGAGACCTAACACGCTAACCCTTAGTAAGGAGTGACCGCTCCTAAGTATCGATACTCATATGACTAACGGCTGTTGCTAATAGTGTATAAGTGAACTTGAACCAAAAACGGGCAATTGAACAAAGTTTCTAAAAATTGTACTGAACTCTTACGGGCTTATATATCCATCAAGGATTGGTCGCTAACAAGTATCCTAGTTTAGTTAACCCGCTAAGGCAATAACACAAATACGCATAAAAGTTTCAATAGTACAAAGTTTCGAACAGTTTCAAATAAGTTGCATAGTTTCAAAGTTTCATGAATTTAAAATGTCTCAAGTTTCCAAATATTTAACAATTCGCAAATAGTATTAATAGTTACAAACATGTGATCTTATGTTTCCCCCAAATAAAGTTTAAATGTACAAAAGTAAAACAATGGGGTTGTAACTCACGGTTTGCGGAGAAGTTGTCACACCCTGCTAAAGCGGTAACACGGGATGTGAAGAGCAAAGAATCATTTCACGGGTTACACTAAAAATAACGGTTCGAGTCATTAAGATTTAAATTGAAAAGTACAAGTCAAAGATACAACCAAGATTCAATATAAGACCATAGTTCATAACAAAAGTGTTTTTAAATAAAATTCCCAAAGGTCTTCTTCCCAAAGTACACTTCACATAATGGACTTGACCCGCCCGAGCAATGCACTTCATGACTTACGCTTAGTTCCTGAAACATGAGATAAAGTGTCAACTACGAAAACGTAGTGAGTGAGTTACAGTTTATGAATTGAAGAAAAGTTCAATTTAAGAGTTCATAAGAGTCCAAGACGAATCCAAGATTTTTTTAAAAGTTCAAAAGTCGTTCAAGGTCAAAGAATTTCAAGATAAGATCAGATACTTAAAAATTCAAGAGTAACTTAATTAAATTTAAGTGCTTAAAATTCAAGAATAATCTAATTTCAAGACAATTTCAAGTACTTTTAGAATAAATTTAAGTAAGTTTAAAATAAGTTCAAGTACGTCCAAAACAATTTCAAGTGCGACCAAAGCAAGTTTAAGTCATATACAAAGTCAAATAGTGTAGCGAGCAAAAAGGGTCATAGCCATTACCTCAGCGGTGGATTAATCCACATGTGCAAGACCATAAGTAAGTATATGCGTAATATAGACCTATGATCCTCGAGTTGTACCAACCACTAAGCTTAAAATACGTAAGATTTAGTCTACACACTAATCCGATTCTAGTCAAGTACCTGCCCACTAGTCAAGTCTACAGTCAGAGTCCGCGAGGACTTAGCAATATGTACCTTGGTCGCTACCCATTGGTAAGGAGTGACCGCTCCTAAGTATCGATACCCATAATATATGCTAACGGCTTGTGTTAATAGTGTGTATAGTCGTCCAAGAAGATCTGTGGGACTTTTAGTCGAACAATTTTTAAAAGTCTTTTAGTCTGCACTTACGGCGTTATATTCTCACCTAGGGTTTAGCACCTAATACAACCAAGCTATCAATGTCTATTCAAGTATCCAAAGAGGCAAACCTAGGGAGTCTAAAGTAAGCCAATCCGAACAATTGATGTTGTTTACGCATATTAGACCAAATAGTCGTACAAAAATAGTCCCAAAGTCGTCCAAATAGTTTAAAGATCCACAAGTCAAAATAGTTTGAATAGACCAAAGTCAAAATAGTTCAATAAGTACCAAAGTCGAATTAGTCGTACACGTTCAATAAGTCAAAATAGTTTAAATAGACCAAAGTCAAAATAGTTCAATAAGTACCAAAAGTCAAATTAGTCGTACACGTTCAATAAGTCAAAATAGTTTAAATAGACCAAAGTCAAAATAGTTCAATAAGTACCAAAAGTCAAATTAGTCGTACACGTTCAATAAGTCAAAATAGTTTAAATAGACCAAAGTCAAAATAGTTTGATAAGCAATTTCACATAAAAGCTATAGTTCAAAAACAATTTGATCTCATGTTTCCCCCAAAAAGTATATTTAAATGTAAAAGTAAGGAGGGGTGTAACTCACAGTTTGCGAAGAGAGTGAACTCGGAATCGGTCGGAGAAAGGAGCCGGGAATCACGGAATGCCTAAGAATACCAAGATTGTCCAAAAGTTAATGTCTTATTAGGTTCTTTATATAAGATTAGGTAACTTTTGTTTATAATTATGTGTTAAGTCCAATATTGTTCCAAAATTTGGTCCGAAACGATTAACGTTATGTTTAGTCCGAAAGTTCAAAGTCAAAGTTATTATTATGATAAACATGTTTTGGTTACTGAAATGGTTTAGGTTTTCTAACGAAATTTGGGCAGCGCTTCCGCGCCCAAATTTCATGTCCAAAACCTACAATCATTTCCTCTCACAAAACATACATATACACAAAATAACTTCACCACAAGTCCAATAAGTCCAATACAAGTCATCATTATTATCATTTTTATTCATCTCAGTCTAATAATGTTATTGACAAAAGTCCAGAATGTGTGTACAAGTTTTAAACGAGTAAAACGACGATTTTCGGGAGAACAACAGCTCGGTGCTGCGCACCTAGCTGCTGTCTCTTTCCCGTTTTGTGTTTTTCTTGCTAAAAACGTTTTGTGTCACAAAGATTTCGACATGCAACCAGTAAATAACTTATAATACATCATTTTTATGGTTTCTAAACAACTTTTATCCACAAAAACATAGATCTAAGTATCATCTAGATAAAAATCGTTTTTGTAGAGAAAGTGATATAAATCTTTATAAAAACTCATTTTTATTGTTTAAATCTTACATGCAATTAGTAAATAGTAAATAAAGGTAGGAGAAAGGTTTCTACCGGATGAAAACGAGTGGATGATGTTTTAGAGATGATTTGAACTCCAAAATCGGTAGTAAAAGCTTGGACCCGAAATAGACTTGCACCTTCTTGTTTGTTTTGTTGATTGGACGATTTTGATGGAGGATTTATGGTGGATTTGTGGCTGTAAACCTCTGGTTTATGTGGTGTTCTTGAGGAAAAATAGAGAGAAAATGGAGAGAAAGTGATAGTGTGTGTGTGTTTTTGATTTTCTAAAATGAAAATGAAAATGAAAAAGAGTAGTGTAATAATGGGAGGCTTGGGATACTGCAACAATGCAGTTATGATGGTAAAATCTCGAGTTTGATTGGGTTAAGTTTGTGTAAAAACGAGGCAAGGACCAAAGTTGTAAAATTTTTGAATTCTGGCGTGAGGTGCTGCGCACCGGGGCTTTTTCAGTATTTTCAGATTTTTCGTTTTTACGTTATTGCTTCGTTGGACCTTTTTGTTAATTCAAAGTTCTAAATTATGATTACTTATGAACTTAGGAAAGTTCAATATGTGCTTTCTTGGTATTAGGACTTATAAAATTGATTCCGGGAGTTATTCCGACACTAGTTTTGACAAAGTACCGACTCAACAATTTCGAACTAGAACAAGCGAATACGATAAAAGAGTAGCTAATGTTTCGAACCGATATAGTAGCTGAACAAGTACCTAGATTTTTGACGGTTGTCACAGAAGTGAACTCGGAATCGGTCGGAAAGGAGCCGGGAATCACGGAATGCCTAAGAATCACCAATATTGTCTAAAAGTTAACTTCTTATTAGGTTTCTTTATATATAAGAGATTTATGTAACTTTTGTTTAAAATTAAGTGTTAAGTCCAATATTGTTCCAAAATTTGGTCCGAAGCGGTTAACGTTATGTTTAGTCCGAAAGTTCAAAGGTGATGTTATTAATATGATAAACATGTTTAGGTTACTGAAATGGTTTAGATTTTCTAACGAAATTTGGGCAGCGCTTCCGCGCCCAAATTTCGTGTCCAAAACCTACAACCATTTCCGCTCACAAAACATGTTTATACACATAATAACTTAATAACGAGTCCATTTAAGTCCATAGAGTCCAAAACAAGTCACCATTATTATAGTTTTTATTTATCTCAGTCCCTTTATAACATTAGAAAAAGTCCAGAATGTATATATACGTTTCTAACGAGTAAAACGACGATTTTTGGGAGGAACAGCAGCTCGGTGCTGCGCACCTGGGCACAGGTACTGCGCACCTAGCTGCTGTCTTTTCCCGTTTTGTGTTTTTCTTGCTAAAAACGTTTTGTGACTCAAAGATTTCGACATGCAACCAGTAGATACTTTATAATATGATTTTTTTACAGTTTCTAAACAACTTTTAACCACAAAAATATAGATCTAAGTATTATTTAGATAAAAATCGTTTTTGTATAAAAAGTGTTGTAAACCTTTATAAAAACTCATTTTTATTGTTTAGATCTTACATGCAATCAAAGATATTAGTAAAAAGAGTAAAGTAAATGAGTTATACCGAAGGAAAAGAAATGAAACGATTTGGATGAGTTTCTAGCCCCAAATCTTCTTGAAAACCCGATTTAATCCTTTCCTTTTGCTACCCTTTACTCTTGGAACGTTTTGTGTAAGGTTGATGGTCGATTTTTATGTGTTTATGGACTGATTTTGTGGCTGGACTTTCTGGTTTCAATGGAGTTTTTAGAGAGAGAATAGAGAGAAGTAGGAGAAAGTGTGTGTGTGTGTAGAAAAGTACAAGTCAAAGTTACAACCAAGATTCGAAGTTAAGACCATAATACATAGTAAAATGTTTTTAAATAAAAGTTCCCAAAATAAGGTCTTCTTCCCGAGGTACACTTCACATAAAAGACTTGACCCTCCTGAGCAATGCACTTCATAACTTACGCTTAGTTCCTGAAACATGAGATAAAGTGTCAACTACGAAGACGTAGTGAGTGAGTTACAGTTTATTAGTTGATAAAAAGGGTTTTAAACAAAGATTCGACAAGTATATATATATATATATATAAGTATAAAGTTTCCAAATGGAGTAAGCGAATGAGCAGTCGCATAAGATCTTTTATATACTGTCGTAATAGTTCAAAACAAGAATTTAAAGTTCGTAAGAGTTCGAGACAAGTTCAAAGTTCATAAAAGTTTAAGATTCTTTCAAAGTCAAAGAAGTTCAAGATAAGTTCAAGTGCTTAAAATTCAAGAATAATTTAAAATTCAAGATAAGTTCAAGTCCAAATAAGTTCGAGATCAAATAAGTTCAAGTTGCGTAGCAAGCGGTAAAAGAGTAGTCAATACCTCAGTGGTGGATTAATCCACATGTGTAAGACAGAAAGTAAGCATATGTGTAAATAATAAAGACCTATGATCCTCGAGTTGTACCAACCTCTAAGATTAATATACGTAAGATTTAGTTTTGCACACTAATCCGATTCTGGTCAAGTTCCAGCCCCTAGTTCCAGTCTAGAGTTCGAGTTCGCGAGAACTTAGCAATATGTACTCAGGTTGCTACTCTAAAGTAAGGAGTGACCGCTCCTAAGTATCGATACCCATATTTGCTAACGGCTAGTGCTAATAGTGTGTAGAGTCCAGTTCCAAGAAAAAGTTGCGGGGCATTTAGTTCGTTCCGTTCTAAAATTTGTTTGTTTGTACTTACGGCGCTATATCCTCACCTAGGGTTTTGCTCCAAAATACAACCAAGCTATCATTGTCTAATCAAATATCCAAAGAGGCATACCTAGGGAGTCTAAATTAAGCCAATCCGAATAAAGATATTGTCTACGCATATTAGTTTGCACGTTCTGAAATAGTTCAAAAGTTCTCAAAGTTCCAAGAGTTCAAAGAGTTGCAAGTTCAATAAGTTTCCAAAAATAAAAAGGTAGCTCAATTAGTTCAAAAGTTTCCAAAAATAGAAAGGTAACTCAATTAGTTCAAAAGTTTCCAAAAATAGAAAGGTAGCTCAATTAGTTCAAAAGTTTCCAAAAACATAGATCTAAGTAACATTTCGGTTAAAAATCGTTTTTGTACATAAAACGTTATAAATCTTTGTAAAACTTATTTTGAGTCCATAGATCATCCATGCAAGTAATAAAATCAGTATAAAATGAAAAGAGAAAGGTTTCTACCGAAGAGATTAGCTTGGATGATGATTTGGTGATGTTTGAGCTCCGAAAATCTTTACAAAAATGGTCCTTAGCCGAAATCTTTTGGTTCCTTTTGCTTCTTTGGATGATTCAAACGTTTTTGATGGATGAAAAATGGTATTTGGTGCTGGAAATCTTCTGGAAATGAAGATGTTTGAGAGGGTTTTGGAGAGAAAAAGAGTTTTTGTGTGTGTTTTTATGTTTTTGTGTTTATGAAAATGAATAAATGAAAAGAAAATAGTGAAATGAGTAAATGGGAAGTCTTGGGACAGACATTTGCAGTAAATAATGTGCCAAAATCGAGTTTAATTGGTCAAAAATTGTAGGATTTCGAGACATGCAAAATTTCAAATTTATTACAAAAACAGTCCTACAGGACGGCGCACAAGGCATGTGTGCGTCGTCCAGGACCATTTTTGTAACAGTTTTTGCGTTTTGGCTGTTTTTGCATAATTGTTTCGTTGGACCTTTTCGTTAACTAATGTTTTAAGTATGTTACATCATGAACTTAGGAAAGTTCATTAGGTGTTTTCTTGTGACAACCGTCTAAAAATCAGGTACTTGTTCAGTTATTATATCGGTTCAATTCTCTAGTTACTCTTTTATCGTGTTCACTTTGTTCTAGATCGTAACTGTTGAGTCTGTACTTTATCGGAACTAGTGTCGGAATAACTCCCGGAATCAATTATATAAGTCCTAATACCAAGAAAACATCTAATGAACTTTCCTAAGTTCATAACAAATCATACTTAAGAACTTTCAGTTAACAAAAAGGTCCAACGAAGCAATAACGTAAAAACGAAAAATCAGAAAAGCTGAAAATCAGCCCGGTGCGCAGCACCTCCACCTGAGGTGCGCAACACCTAGCTGCAGATTTCAAAATATTTACATTTTGGTCCTTGTCTCGTTTTTGTAAACCATCAACCAATCATTCTCGAGTTAGGCCACTCCATTACTGCAATTTCACTGCCCCAAGACTCCCTTTACTACACCCTACCCATTTCTTTTTCATTTCCATTTTCCTTTCAACAAAAAACACCTCAATTTAAATCTTAATGACTTGAACAGTTGATTTTAGTGTAACCCGTGAAATGATTCTTTGCTCTTCACATTTCGTGTTTCCGCTTTAGCGGGGTGTGACAGACTTGGTATCAGAGCACGGGTTATAGTGAAAACGGTTTTAAAAATTTTCAAAAAGTTTTCGAAACCAAAACTATAACCAAGGCTTTTCAGAAAATTCATTTTCGTGTTCAAACTTTAGAACATTACCTTCCGCAATTGCATGGTTACCTTTTTCAACTATGCGTGACTTGATCAACCATGCATAGTTCAAAATGAATTATGCAAGAACGGAAAGTCAATGGCTATCGTTAGCGGCTTTGAGTCGAAAAATTCCCGGTCTTGTCAATTCCCGACACTCACATAACTGACCCGTGCATGCATTTACTTACGTTTTCCTATTTCTAGTTTCCCCCGTACTCACGTAACTCTCTATGCGCAAATACGCCATGTCTCAGTCGTCGCGCTCCCGATCCCAGACTCGATCGCTCCCACGAGCCGCCTCCCCCTCTCACGAACCCTCTGAGGGCCACACGGCTTCCGAAAGTCAGCGTCATCATACGACTGACCCAACGGAAGACACGTCTATGACCATTAGCAGCAGTAATGGGTCCAGCCCAAGGACGGTACTCCCACCTCCTAGGCTGGTGCCCGTTGCAGCACCACCACCGCCCCGAGGACCCAACGCTAGAGCACCCATGCATCAGCAGTCGGGCCCGTTCCGACCCGCACCTCCCCAGTCTTTCTTGGATCCCTACGATCCCGCTATGCGTACTCCGATATCGGAACGCTACGCGTGGGATCGTCAGTTCATCGAGGAAAGACGACGTGCCCAGGAGGCCGGACCCTCCCGACCCATGATGCCGCCTACTCACCAGCCTCTTCCACCAGATACGTTTCTCAACCTGCACTGTCAGGTCCGGGGACTCGCGGAGGAAGCCCAGGAGCAGGGTCTTCTCCTCTTTGAAGTCTCCGATGCTGCCAATGAGTTGGCACAACAGTCTCGACGGATCATCGCAACGGCACAGGCCACCGCCCGGACAGTGCAATGCCTCACCAGAGCCTGTGTGGTCATGGGAGCGCTTATCGTAGCCATTGCCGCCATGATGTTCTTTGAAGAGCGTTATTAGGCATACTTTCTTTGTTTGTACTGTATCGGCTTGGTCGTAATTTTCCATTGTACATGGCTTAAGCCATTATCTATTATTTCTTCATGTATTCTACTTGTATTTCTTTCAGTATTCTGTTCTATGTACTAAAACCTTCTATTATTAATGAAAACTTCTATCTCCTATTTAATTTCACTTGTCTTGTCGCGTGAATCTTTACTATTGTCAGCATTATTACAAATTCTTGGATCATCATCGTGCGTATACTGTTACCTTGCTCGTACACTCTTTTACTACTATCGTTATCATACTTGTGCTAATTGTCCACTCTCATTACTCTCGTGTACTCGATAATTGTTAACTCTGAGTTGAATTCTAGTAGTAATTCCAAATTGTGCGTTCTAAACTAGTTTCTTCTTTCCCTTGTAGAACCATGCCTCCCAAGAGAACCCGCGCGGATCGCATAGCCGAACAGATCGTAGTGCAATTCCAAGCGGTACTCCCAAGCGTGATCGCCCAGATCGTCGCGGGAATCAACCAAGGGATCTTCGGAATCCACGAACCCCTTCTCCCTCTTGTACCAACTAGGCAGGACGAGGACGAGGATTTTGGAACCAACTGCCTACCTCCCCCTCCAGCCCTCTTCCAACGAAGAGAGAGTAAGAGAAGGAAAATTCACCACCAAACCTCATGGACCAGCAACAACCAGGAAACCCCAACTGTACCCCAAACCTACTCAGGACCGCACCCCCAGTGCAGCCGGTGCCACTTCCATCATGCTCGAAGATGCCCGGTATGCCGACTTTGCAACGAAGTAGGGCATTACCCCTGGTGCTGTCCAGGAAATGCAAACAGAAAACTGCGGTGCCTCGAATGTGGAAGCGACCAGCACCTCCGTGGGGATTGCCTCCTAGAGCATACCACAGAAACCCTCAGTGCTCTCGCAATCACGGACGAGGAAACCCCTCAAGACACCAATGCAGTTACCGGTACGTTCTCCTTCAAACGATAATTTTCTTTCGTACTACTTAACCCAAGGATTGAAAGGAACCTTTCCCCCTTAGAAATTAAACCCCTCATCAGCTTAGGACCTAAAACTTTGCGGATAGCTTTCCATCGAATATGCCAATGTCCAATAGTCGAAGCTACAAATACAAACTTAGGATATCCGATGCTTCATCTGCCTAAAACCTTTCCCCATCAACCCAACCCCTAACGAACCAATAAGCTTTGACGCTATCGTTGGGATAGATTGGTCACCCCATTTCTGAGCTAAGATCGTCCGTTCCGACGAACTCACCCGTATCCCTACCCATAAGGTGAAACTCCCGTCGTTCAGGAGGACAAACCAGAATGGCAACTTCGCAGCGTGTATCCCTCGATGATGCGCCAGTATCTCGAGAAGGACCACGACGCACCCTCCGCTCACAGCGTCGAACGTAAATCTAAGGAAAGCCGAGTCCAAGACCTTCCCGTAGTCAAGGACCATCCAAAGCCTTCCTGAGAATTTGCTTGGACTACCGCCAAATCGGCAAGTGGAGATTACGAACAAAACTCGTTCTTGACGCAACACCAGTTACCAAGGCACCCTACCATCTAGCACCACCCGAGATGCTAAGGCGGCCAAAGTTGCTGTAGGAACTTCCCGACCCTAGTCCTATCCACTCAGATTCAACTCCATGGGAAGCCCCAATTTCCTTAACAAAAGACACACGGACCCTTCCGTTTGTACGCTGAGCATCATGAGCTTATCAAGCCGGCCGTCAAGAACCGGTAACCATCCCTGAGGATCGACAACCTATCCGAGTAGTTGCAGGATGCAGCATACCTCTCAAAAGTCGACCCCGCCCGGGTTATCACCAGGTTAGCGACATTATGACCAACGCTACCGAAAACCGCATTCCCCAAACTCGATGCAAGCCTCCCCTCTGTCAGTAGGCCTAACCAATACTCTGTCGATATTCATGGACTTAATAAACAAAGTGTGTAGGCCGTACTTAGACGATTAATTACCACACTCATTGTCAACACTCTCACCTGCTCAAGGAAGATCCTGCGTACATCCCAAGCTCACTCCAGAACTCTCCCGGGATCAGGAATTGTACCCCCAATTCCCAAGGTGCGAATTCTGACCCTGAGCAGAACCTTTCCCCAATTCTATAGCCAACAATGAAGGTGCTCGAACTCAGGATAAACGTAACTCGTTACGCCAAGCTCCAAGCATGAGTTCTGAAGCCCGAAGGTATTCATAAACCCATTCCCGTCAAGGGCCACCGAATTCGTTATTCCATTCATCTGGGATCCGACTTGCTGTACCAGGAGTCCCGAGAATACTGTTCTGGCTGGACATAAATAAGGACATTACCTTGTATCCAGCCGAGTGCCTCACTTACTTCGAGGTCAAGGCAGGACAACGAAACCCATCCCTCTATTAGTCGATATGCGTCCCACTCTCTTCGGAGTGCCCCCCCCCCTAGAGAATCGCTAGGAACACGACTAGAACTCATCACCCCTCACCATTCACCTTCCTCTGATCGAGTTCACCTATGTCAACGGCTTCCATGCCAGCACTAAGTGCGCACCTTTCGGTCTCTATATGGACAAAAGTGTCGAACACCACCCTATCGGCTAGAAGCTGACGGTCGACAACTTGCAAGGTCCGATGCCTATCCCTACCTGAGAAAGACCGGAACCATTCCGTACCCGGCCAAAGAGCTGCGTAACCATCTAGAAGAAAAACCTCGATTCCTAGGATGGCAATAGAGTACTTCCCAAGATACCGCCATGGAAGGGGATAGTCTGCTTCTGGAAACGCGACAAACTGAGCCCGAGGTACCCCGGTCCAACCTGAGTCTTAGAGCATATCGGTCCAATTACTCGTTGCCCTTAACTCTCCCAATCTTCTTCTAACATTATTATGTGTCCCATCCTCACACTCGAAAGCGTTCATCGGATAGGACCAACGTCACCCCTCTAGACAAAGTCAAGGCTGGTGCCAAACCCAATTTCCTTGATGAACCGCTTAGGTTGTTGACTCCTCGGTCAGACAACCTAGACAGAACTTTGTCCCCATCTCTAAGTTTAGTGGAACTTCCGACGTAGCCCCACAACCGCGTGAAGACGCAGGGACCAGGATTCGTCAGGAGAATCCACCATGATCTGACGGTACTTCTTCCCCATGAGACGAACTAAATTTCGGGACGAAATTCCTTTCAACTCGGGGAGGATGTGACAACCGCCAAATCTCAAGTGATCTTTGCGTGCTATGTCTCTCGTTTTATCTATTTTGTCTTTAAATTCAACTTTTATCGGAAACGCACTCGTGTCGGAATCACAACCGGAACCAACTTATATAAGTCCCATGCCAAGAAAACACCTAATGAACTTTCCTAAGTTCATGATGTAACATACTTAAAACATTAGTTAACGAAAAGGTCCAACGAAACAATTATGCAAAAACAGCCAAAACGCAAAAACTGTTACAAAAATGGTCCTGGACGACGCACACATGCCTTGTGCGCCGTCCTGTAGGACTGTTTTTGTAATAAATTTGAAATTTTGCATGTCTCGAAATCCTACAATTTTTGACCAATTAAACTCGATTTTGGCACATTATTTACTGCAAATGTCTGTCCCAAGACTTCCCATTTACTCATTTCACTATTTTCTTTTCATTTATTCATTTTCATAAACACAAAAACATAAAAACACACACAAAAACTCTTTTTCTCTCCAAAACCCTCTCAAACATCTTCATTTCCAGAAGATTTCCAGCACCAAATACCATTTTTCATCCATCAAAAACGTTTGAATCATCCAAAGAAGCAAAAGGAACCAAAAGATTTCGGCTAAGGACCATTTTTGTAAAGATTTTCGGAGCTCAAACATCACCAAATCATCATCCAAGCTAATCTCTTCGGTAGAAACCTTTCTCTTTTCATTTTATACTGATTTTATTACTTGCATGGATGATCTATGGACTCAAAATAAGTTTTACAAAGATTTATAACGTTTTATGTACAAAAACGATTTTTAACCGAAATGTTACTTAGATCTATGTTTTTGGAAACTTTTGAACTAATTGAGCTACCTTTCTATTTTTGGAAACTTTTGAACTAATTGAGTTACCTTTCTATTTTTGGAAACTTTTGAACTAATTGAGTTACCTTTCTATTTTTGGAAACTTTTGAACTAATTGAGCTACCTTTTTATTTTTGGAAACTTATTGAACTTGCAACTCTTTGAACTCTTGGAACTTTGAGAACTTTTGAACTATTTCAGAACGTGCAAACTAATATGCGTAGACAATATCTTTATTCGGATTGGCTTAATTTAGACTCCCTAGGTATGCCTCTTTGGATATTTGATTAGACAATGATAGCTTGGTTGTATTTTGGAGCAAAACCCTAGGTGAGGATATAGCGCCGTAAGTACAAACAAACAAATTTTAGAACGGAACGAACTAAATGCCCCGCAACTTTTTCTTGGAACTGGACTCTACACACTATTAGCACTAGCCGTTAGCAAATATGGGTATCGATACTTAGGAGCCGTCACTCCTTACTTTAGAGTAGCAACCTGAGTACATATTGCTAAGTTCTCGCGAACTCGAACTCTAGACTGGAACTAGGGGCTGGAACTTGACCAGAATCGGATTAGTGTGCAAAACTAAATCTTACGTATATTAATCTTAGAGGTTGGTACAACTCGAGGATCATAGGTCTTTATTATTTACGCATAGGCTTACTTTCTGTCTTACACATGTGGATTAATCCACCACTGAGGTATTGACAACTCTTTTACCGCTTGCTACGCAACTTGAACTTATTTGATCTCGAACTTATTTGGACTTGAACTTATCTTGAATTTTAAATTATTCTTGAATTTTAAGCACTTGAACTTATCTTGAACTTCTTTGACTTTGAAAGAATCTTAAACTTTTATGAACTTTGAACTTGTCTCAAACTCTTACGAACTTTAAATTCTTGTTTTGAACTATTACGACAGTATATAAAAGATCTTATGCGACTGCTCATTCGCTTACTCCATTTGGAAACTTTATACTTATATATATATGTACTTGTCGAACCTTTGTTTAAAACCCTTTTATCAACTTATAAACTGTAACTCACTCACTACGTTTTCGTAGTTGACACTTTATCTCATGTTTCAGGAACTAAGCGTAAGTTATGAAGTGCATTGCTCAGGAGGGTCAAGTCTTTTATGTGAAGTGTACCTCGGGAAGAAGACCTTATTTTGGGAACTTTTATTTAAAAACATTTTACTATGTATTATGGTCTTAACTTCGAATCTTGGTTGTAACTTTGACTTGTACTTTTCAATTTAAATCTTAATGACTTGAACAGTTGATTTTAGTGTAACCCGTGAAATGATTCTTTGCTCTTCACATTTCGTGTTTCCGCTTTAGCGGGGTGGGACAGACTTGGTATCAGAGCACGGGTTATAGTGAAAACGGTTTTAAAAATTTTCAAAAAGTTTTCGAAACCAAAACTATAACCAAGGCTTTTCAGAAAATTCATTTTCGGGTTCAAACTTTAGAACATTACCTTCCGCAATTGCATGGTTACCTTTTTCAACTATGCGTGACTTGATCAACCATGCATAGTTCAAAATGAATTATGCAAGAACGGAAAGTCAATGGCTATCGTTAGCGGCTTTGAGTCGAAAAATTCCCGGTCTTTTCAATTCCCGACACTCACATAACTGACCCGTGCATGCATTTACTTACGTTTTCCTATTTCTAGTTTCCCCCGTACTCACGTAACTCTCTATGCGCAAATACGCCATGTCTCAGTCGTCGCGCTCCCGATCCCAGACTCGATCGCTCCCACGAGCCGCCTCCCCCTCTCACGAACCCTCTGAGGGCCACACGGCTTCCGAAAGTCAGCGTCATCATACGACTGACCCAACGGAAGACACGTCTATGACCATTAGCAGCAGTAATGGGTCCAGCCCAAGGACGGTACTCCCACCTCCTAGGCTGGTGCCCGTTGCAGCACCACCACCGCCCCGAGGACCCAACGCTAGAGCACCCATGCATCAGCAGTCGGGCCCGTTCCGACCCGCACCTCCCCAGTCTTTCTTGGATCCCTACGATCCTGCTATGTGTACTCCGATATCGGAACGCTACGCGTGGGATCGTCAGTTCATCGAGGAAAGACGACGTGCCCAGGAGGCCGGACCCTCCCGACCCATGATGCCGCCTACTCACCAGCCTCTTCCACCAGATACGTTTCTCAACCTGCAATGTCAGGTCCGGGGACTCGCGGAGGAAGCCCATGAGCAGGGTCTTCTCCTCTTTGAAGTCTCCGATGCTGCCAATGAGTTGGCACAACAGTCTCGACGGATCATCGCAACGGCACAGGCCACCGCCCGGACAGTGCAATGCCTCACCAGAGCCTGTGTGGTCATGGGAGCGCTTATCGTAGCCATTGCCGCCATGATGTTCTTTGAAGAGCGTTATTAGGCATACTTTCTTTGTTTGTACTGTATCGGCTTGGTCGTAATTTTCCATTGTACATGGCTTAAGCCATTATCTATTATTTCTTCATGTATTCTACTTGTATTTCTTTCAGTATTCTGTTCTATGTACTAAAACCTTCTATTATTAATGAAAACTTCTATCTCCTATTTAATTTCACTTGTCTTGTCGCGTGAATCTTTA
This sequence comes from Senecio squalidus, assembly GCA_910822075.1. Classification (NCBI taxonomy): domain Eukaryota; kingdom Viridiplantae; phylum Streptophyta; class Magnoliopsida; order Asterales; family Asteraceae; genus Senecio; species Senecio squalidus. Next base: position 23,784,808 of record CAJVGC010000508.1, read on the forward strand.
CTATTGTCAGCATTATTACAAATTCTTGGATCATCATCGTGCGTATACTGTTACCTTGCTCGTACACTCTTTTACTACTATCGTTATCATACTTGTGCTAATTGTCCACTCTCATTACTCTCGTGTACTCGATAATTGTTAACTCTGAGTTGAATTCTAGTAGTAATTCCAAATTGTGCGTTCTAAACTAGTTTCTTCTTTCCCTTGTAGAACCATGCCTCCCAAGAGAACCCGCGCGGATCGCATAGCCGAACAGATCGTCGTGCAATTCCAAGCGGTACTCCCAAGCGTGATCGCCCAGATCGTCGCGGGAATCAACCAAGGGATCTTCGGAATCCACGAACCCCTTCTCCCTCTTGTACCAACTAGGCAGGACGAGGACGAGGATTTTGGAACCAACTGCCTACCTCCCCCTCCAGCCCTCTTCCAACGAAGAGAGAGTAAGAGAAGGAAAATTCACCACCCTATCGGCTAGAAGCTGACGGTCGACAACTTGCAAGGTCCGATGCCTATCCCTACCTGAGAAAGACCGGAACCATTCCGTACCCGGCCAAAGAGCTGTGTAACCATCTAGAAGAAAAACCTCGATTCCTAGGATGGCAATAGAGTACTTCCCAAGATACCGCCATGGAAGGGGATAGTCTGCTTCTGGAAACGCGACAAACTGAGCCCGAGGTACCCCGGTCCAACCTGAGTCTTAGAGCATATCGGTCCAATTACTCGTTGCCCTTAACTCTCCCAATCTTCTTCTAACATTATTATGTGTCCCATCCTCACACTCGAAAGCGTTCATCGGATAGGACCAACGTCAGCCCTCTAGACAAAGTCAAGGCTGGTGCCACACCCAATTTCCTTGATGAACCGCTTAGGTTGTTGACTCCTCGGTCAGACAACCTAGACAGAACTTTGTCCCCATCTCTAAGTTTAGTGGAACTTCCGACGTAGCCCCACAACCGCGTGAAGACGCAGGGACCAGGATTCGTCAGGAGAATCCACCATGATCTGACGGTACTTCTTCCCCATGAGACGAACTAAATTTCGGGACGAAATTCCTTTCAACTCGGGGAGGATGTGGCAACCGCCAAATCTCAAGTGATCTTTGCGTGCTATGTCTCTCGTTTTATCTATTTTGTCTTTAAATTCAACTTTTATCGGAAACGCACTCGTGTCGGAATCACAACCGGAACCAACTTATATAAGTCCTAATGCCAAGAAAACACCTAATGAACTTTCCTAAGTTCATGATGTAACATACTTAAAACATTAGTTAACGAAAAGGTCCAACGAAACAATTATGCAAAAACAGCCAAAACGCAAAAACTGTTACAAAAATGGTCCTGGACGACGCACACATGCCTTGTGCGCCGTCCTGTAGGACTGTTTTTGTAATAAATTTGAAATTTTGCATGTCTCGAAATCCTACAATTTTTGACCAATTAAACTCGATTTTGGCACATTATTTACTGCAAATGTCTGTCCCAAGACTTCCCATTTACTCATTTCACTATTTTCTTTTCATTTATTCATTTTCATAAACACAAAAACATAAAAACACACACAAAAACTCTTTTTCTCTCCAAAACCCTCTCAAACATCTTCATTTCCAGAAGATTTCCAGCACCAAATACCATTTTTCATCCATCAAAAACGTTTGAATCATCCAAAGAAGCAAAAGGAACCAAAAGATTTCGGCTAAGGACCATTTTTGTAAAGATTTTTGGAGCTCAAACATCACCAAATCATCATCCAAGCTAATCTCTTCGGTAGAAACCTTTCTCTTTTCATTTTATACTGATTTTATTACTTGCATGGATGATCTATGGACTCAAAATAAGTTTTACAAAGATTTATAACGTTTTATGTACAAAAACGATTTTTAACCGAAATGTTACTTAGATCTATGTTTTTATGGATAAAAATGTTTTAGAAACTGTTAAAATGACATTTTATTATGTTTAGACCGAATGCATGTCAAAATCCGTGGCCAAAATAGACGTTTTGAACGAAAAATCCCAAAAACGCGATGTGGGCGCCGTCCTCACAACCAGAACGACGCAGCGAGCAAAAATTTGGTTTCTGTGCGCCGTCTTAAAGGTCACAACGGCGCACAGGCCTGGATTTTTCCCGATTTGCTTTATTTCGACGTTTTAGACATGTTTGACTTGCTGACTTTTTGTAAAACATATTTTAAGTAATAACGTTTTAGACATGTTTGACTTGCTGACTTTTTGTAAAACATATTTTAAGTAATAACGCATTTTTCCCCATTTGCTCATTAAATTCGATATCTTTATGATTTATTACATAATAACGCATTTAAGGTTTTTTTTGAATTCTATATTTTAAGTAAGTTAACTTTTAAAGAAATATATTTAAAATATTAATTTTATAGAAAAAAAGTTAATATTTGAATCGAGAATTAATTTATGGTAATTGATTTTTTTTTAATATATGAACAAGTCAGATTTGACGAGATTAACATTAAGAAGTAAGAAGAGAAATTTTTTTAACATTTTAATTTTTTAGATAATTACATCAAAATCCGAACAACTACTAATAATATATTTCCACATTATTTCCGCATAATTTGTTTTGGCCCCAAAGACCGACCCATAAACCATTACTTTTACGACATAAATGACGAGACAAATTTGAAACTACAAAAATCATTATTACACTAATAACTTTTTGTCGCCGCTGTATCGCGCGGGTTCTATACTAGTTTCATTTAATAAAAAAGGTTTGACGATTTTTGCAAGTAAATAAATATTTAATATTACTACCGAATGTTTAGAAGTAAGAGAAAGAAAAGGATAATTATTTTGTGTCGAGTGATGACCCACATGCAAAGCCTGATCTAAACAACTTAAAATGTGATTTCCTTCGTCCCACCCACCTAATTAAAACACCAATAGGCCATACTTGCCGGTCCTGACCAATACCTAATGACGCATCATTTCTAGACTTACTTTTTCGTAAATACATGTTTTTCTTTGTTCACATATTGATACCTTTTTTCGTAAACACATGTTTTTCTTTGTTTACATATAGTCCCATTCACTTTCAAATTATAGGCATACAAGTTGCTATAAGCATGTGTGTAAACTCAATTTTGAAAACGTAATCTCTCTTTGTCTTTATAAAACTTGCAACTTTCTCAAAATCTAAATTGACAAAGTTCAATTTATATTCAAATATACAATACGCTTGAAGTCTAAAAGTACAACCGAAAATAATTCAATATAAATAAAATTAAAAAATCACAAATCAAAACAGCATCATGTAATATACAAATTAATACGATACAAAAAACAATTTTATATATCTTTGAAAAAATTCAATCTTCAAATTACCCTATATATCTTATAAATTGTTCCTTAAAGATAACCTATGAAAAAAAGAATAAAATATGAGAAATAATTTAACTTGATTCGATTCGGTTGTAACTTTAAATTAAAAATAAAATAAAAAAATAAACACATATTTAAGAGATATGTATTAGGTTAAGGGAAATTTGAGAATTGAATTATTTTTCTAAGATATATAACATCGATTTGTTTTTAAATATATAGAAAGAAAGAAAAATGCTCAAAATCTATCTTCCGTTCTTTTCTTTTCTCTATTTTTAAAATTTGTAAATAGTTTTTTATTTCTTCTAACTTATTTTGCTTCTTTTCATCTGTTTTTAAAAAAGAAAATAAACCTGAAAACACAGTTTAAATGTAATATAAAACAATAGAGAAATAATATAATTGATAATTTAGTTAGAGATAGTTTTAGTATCAGTATGATGTTTTTATGTACACTTAGATCGAGAGTAGAGTGTATATGTTTTAATCTTAAATTGTTAACATGTAATTTTCATTTTTATTTTAGAGTAAATTACACCATTTGTTCCTATGTTTATACTCAAATTACTAGTTCGAGACTTTTTTTTAAATAATTACACTAGTAGTCCTCATTATTGTAATTCTATAACTCCGGTAATCCAATTTTCTAACTTTCGTTAACTTTTAACGATTTGAATGCCATGTGCCCCTCACATGAGTGTATTTTCGTCTTTTGCTTACAAATGAACCTACATCTCTCTCTCCATCTTCTTCCCAACATTACCACCACCACCAATAACAAAAACCTCCATCTTCTTCTCAACATTACCACCAGCACCAATAACAAAAACCTCCATCTTCTTCCCAACATTACCACCACCACCATTAATAAAAACCCACCACAATTAATGTTTTATTTTTCCATTTTTATCTTTATGCAAAAAAACTTTTACCATTAAACCACCACCACAATCTCTATTTTTTTGTCTATATCTTTCTCTTTCATCACAAAAAAACTCACTACCATAAAACCACCACAATTACCATCATTAATCTCTTTACAAACACAATCAAAAACCCACCTCTATAAATCTCAACAATAATACTCTTTTTTTCTCAAAACTTAAAACTCACCACCATAAAAACACCTTCACCACCATAATCTAACAAACCATTCCACCACCGTCACCCCTCTGTAGCCGCAACCATAGCAACCCAGCCCCACTCCACCACCGCCACCTATCCACTCACTGCCACCCCGCAACGCCCTCATTGAAAACCCTAATCTCGGATTCGATTTATATGTTTGGTGTTTGTATTTTGAAGAAGATTTGGTTTTTTTAGGTAGATCTAGGTTTTCTTTATGTATATATGTTCAATTTGAGAGAGATGAAGAGGAGGTGGTCCTCGAAAAAATATGGAGGTTTGAGAAGATGGATGAGGTATGGTGGTGTTGATGGTGGTTTAAGATAAAAAGAAAATATGTTGGATGTAATGTTGGAAGAGAAAGAAATGGATGAAATGGGTGAAGAAAGGAAAAAAGAGATGATGGAGAGATAATTGTTTTTATTCTTTATTATAAAAATAAAGATTAAAAATAAATATAAGAATACTAAATTAACCTCTTGTTTAGGTCATGTGAGAGGCACATGACCTACAAATCGTTAAAAAATAATGGATGTTAGAAAATTGAGAGAATGTCACAAATCGTCCTTGTGGTTAGGCTTTTTTTCACATATCGTCCTTTCGAAGAAAAGTTAGCACAAATCATCCTTTTGTTTTTTAAAATTATCGTCTGTGATCCTTCCGTCCAAATCCGTTTAGTTTGTGCCGTTAAATGGCCCCATGTGCCTGGCACATGAGGGTAAATAAGTAATTACCCTCCCAACCTGAATTCAAACTTCCTTTCTTGTTGTTGTTCAATCTCAAACCCTAAATCATTCTTTTCCATTAACAACAACAACAATAATGATAATGATGATTTTACAAAGATTCAATCAAAACATCCAATAATCTAATCAAAACCCTAATCAAATCAAAACCCTAATCAAATCAAATTCTATTTTCCCATATCTTTCTTCCTTCAATTCCCTCCTCGAATCCCTAATCTCATCACGCCAATACGAATAAAAGAATCAAAATACCGAGAACTTACCCACGCAACAAGATTTTGCTCTGCTGCAGATCTTGTATTATCAATTGCTTTTCTACCCGTAATAAGCTCCAATAATACAACCCCGAAGCTATAAATATCTGATTTGAACGTGAGTTGGCCCGGCGGCGGCGACTGTGGCGGTGGTTGTGGCGGCGGCAACTGTGGCGTGGTTGTGGCGGCGGCAGCTGTGGCGTGGTTGTGGCGGCGGCGGAACCCAGGTGGCGGTGGCGGAACCCAGTTGGCGGTGGCGGAACCCGATCTGGAACTCGAAGAAGAAGAACAAGTTGAGAGAATGCTGGTGAATCAGGCATGGTTTTGTACAAATTGGGGATCAATTTGTGAGGATTTTTTGGGTAAATTTGTTGAAATTGATTGTGTAATTTGAGTGAATTTTTAGGCAAAATTGAGGTTTGATTTGATGATACTGAAGTGAAATTAGGGATAATATGATGAAATTGAGGTTGAATATGCTGAATTTTATGTTTAATATGTGAAAGTGAGAATTTTTTTTGGGTAATTACTCATTTACCCTCACATGTTTATCACGTGAGGGTGTTTAACGGCACAAACTAAACGGATTTGGACGGAAGGATCACAGACGATAATTTTAAAAAACAAAAGGATGATCTGTGCTAACTTTTTTTCGAAAGGACGATATGTGAAAAACAACCTAACCACAAGGACGATTTGTGACATTCTCTCTAGAAAATTAGATCATTAAAGTTATAGAATTATAATAATAGAGACTATTAATGTAATTATTTAAAAAAGAGTGATCAAACTAATAATTTAGGTACAAACAGTATTTATTTTATTAATTTACTCTTTATTTTATTAATTCCTTTGTCGGTAAACGTCCGTGTTGTATGAGAGTCAACAACATGTGGTTGTTGAATTGAAAAAGCAACTTTTCAATCTTTTTTGCAATCAAACACAATCTATCGCCGGAAAACCTGAAATTAATCCACGAGACCAACAATGGACAGCTCAACCCTAGAATCCAAAATCAGATCTGATAACTTGGTCACATACGAATCCCCCTTCACTCTCTACTCGATGTCCATCTCCTCCACCACCACCACCACCAGTTCCCAACCATCTCACCGCCGTATCGCCGTCGGCAGCTTCATCGAAGAGTACTCCAACCGTGTCGACATTCTCAGTTTCGACGAAGAAACACTTTCCATCAATCCAAACCCAAACCTCTCATTCGACCACCCTTATCCACCAACTAAACTCATGTTCCACCCATCCCCCGCTAACTTATCCGGAGACATCCTCGCTTCATCCGGAGACTTCCTTCGTCTCTTCGGCGTCCGTGAGAATTCAGTCGAACCGATATCTGTTCTCAATAATAGTAAAAGTAGCGACTTCTCTGCACCCTTGACTTCTTTCGATTGGAATGAAGTTGAGCCTTCCCGGATTGGGACGTCCTCGATTGATACTACGTGTACGATTTGGGATATTGAGAGAGGCGTTGTCGAAACGCAGTTGATTGCTCATGATAAAGAAGTTCATGATATTGCTTGGGGGGAAGCTCGTGTCTTTGCTTCCGTTTCTGCTGATGCTTCCGTTAGGGTTTTTGATTTACGCGATAAGGAACATTCCACCATTATATACGAAAGTCCTCAACCGGATACACCTTTGTTGCGCTTGGCTTGGAATAAACAGGATTTCAGGTATATGGCTACCATTTTGATGGATAGTAATAAGATTGTGATTCTTGATATTCGGTCACCCACGTTACCTGTTGCTGTATTGGAGAGACATAGAGGCAGTGTCAATGCCATTGCTTGGGCTCCGCTTAGTAGTCACCATATTTCTTCAGCTGGGGATGATTCTCAGGCACTTATATGGGAGTTGCCAACTGCGCCAGGACCAAATGGGATTGATCCTATGTCTATGTATTCCGCTGGTGCCGAGATTAACCAGCTCCAGTGGTCCGCTGCAATGCCTGATTGGATCTCTATTGCGTTTGGTAACAAGATGCAGCTTCTAAAAGTTTGAGGTAGAATATCTATTTTTATATATACTTAAATGTGATCATATTAAGTTTACCAGGACATGTATGTAACGAGATAGTATATAACTTATGTTCCTTAAATGTGTTCTATTCACTTGTATCGATTAAAAAAACTAGTATTTGTGTCTTCTTCATGCATCGCGTCGTATGAATAGAAAGATTTGAGGTGTACCAATCGTAATTATATTGAACTTGTGTGTAATTTCATACGATTCTCATCTTTACTTTTGTTGAGTTCTTGTGATGGTTTGACTTTGACTGACCATAAACTTCCATAAATATGTGCCCAATAGCTTCAAATACGAAGTCTCGGCTTTTCTTCTTGTGTCCATCAGTTTGCACTTAAAATGCGTGCTAACTTTGTTAGGCTTGAAGCTTAGTAAGTTCATCACTTGTAGTTCTACGATAAATACTCTGTTATATATGTTAGCACATTTTGTTCTTAATGAATTTTAGGAGGATTATGCTCCAATCCTCAAGTTTAATCCGAAGGTAAGAGTTTCATAAAGAACACTCTTGTTCTATAAGTTCAACTATCTACAATCTTGAGTCTTGACCAACCTATATGTAAGTTAGAGTGGAATGCACCAAGGTACACTTTTGATCTTGAACTCTGCAATTGGTAGGTTTCCAAGGTTTTTTTTTGAAAAGCAACGTATCATATCTACCACCCAATATATTCACACTTTTGTCCCCTACCGGATTTGGACCATAATCTCTAGGTTATGGTCCAACTCACATACCGTCAGGCTACAAGCTTTTGGTTGTAGGTTTTTAAGGTAACTCGGTGTACCAGCTCAAGCTCATAAATTTATTTTTTACGGACACCCCAAACGATTTTAAGCTCGCAGAGAAGGGAGCAGAAAATTTAACAATCTTACATTTTTATTTTATTTTGTTATTGTGTTTTCGAGTTAGAATATAAAGAAAGGCAAAGAAAGTGTAACCTTGTCTACTTTACATAGATACCCTTATCATGTTAAATTGATTAATTTATATCGCGGTAGTTTGGTCATTAAAAAGTTAGACTTTTCTTTTATTTCTCCCCAAATCAAATTATCCCATGTTTGGGAGGAATGTTTTGGTGAGAAAATGACTCATACTGTCCCTCTGAATCATTTCTCTTTAAAAAAAAGTCTAAGAGAATATATATATATATATATATATATATATATATATATATATATATATATATAGATTGGGGTTCAATTGAGATCCTTTTTTTGCTAGAGATCCAGGGATCACCCTCCCAGCCACAAGATCAACTAAAATTCGTGGCTGAGATTAAAAGTAGAGTTAAATGAATATCATTTAAAAACACACGGAGGGGCATAATGGTCTTTTTACCTTTTTCTCTTTTTCGGTCCACGCGCTTCTCCTCTTTAACTGGTTTCTAATTTTAACAACGATTTCACCTACTCATTTTTAACCTAATTTTTTCGAATTGAAAATCGTCAATTGAACTCTAATTCGTCAAGCTCTTCTTATCATCAAACTATTCGGATTAAAGATGTCATCTTTTGGTAATATTTTGATTTCTTTTATCAACTGTTTTATACATTTTTTTTTGATTTTTTTGTGGTTTATTCAGTCACATGTGATTTTGTTTGTTTTTTATATTTTTGTGTTGTTCTTTTGTAGTTCGGACTCGTAGAAGTGAACGGATACTCAAAAGAACTGGTTTGAGTAAATTTAAAAACACACCCAGTACTCCTGTTGTTATTGAAGATGTTGTTAATGGTAATGTATCCAGTTTTTGTGTATATATTTTTTTATATGATGTTTTTGTGTTTATTTTTTCATGAATCTGTATACGTAGTTACATTTGTTTGTTCTATGTTTTATTTTGCAGATGAAGCACAATCACCTGTGATTGGGGCACAAGCAGATGTTTTTGAAGAAGAATCACCTGTGATTGGGGCACAAGCAGATGTTTTTGAAGAACAATCTCCTACTCTTGTTATTGAAGATGTTGTTATTGGTAATTTATCCACTTTTTGTGTATTTATTTTTTTTATATGATTTTTTTTGTTTTATTTTTTCATGATTCTGTATACATAGTTACATGTTTTTGTTTTCCAGCTGAAGCAAAATCACCTGTGACTGGTGCACAATCACCTGTGATTGGGGCACAAGCAGATGTTTTTGAAGAAGAATCACCTGTGATTGGGGCACAAGCAGATGTTTTTGGAGAACAATCTCCTACTCCTCTTGTTATTGAAGATGTTGTTATTGGTAATTTATCCACTTTTTGTGTATTTATTTTTTTTATATGATTTTTTTGTTTTATTTTTTCATGATTCTGTATACATAGTTACATGTTTTTGTTTTCCAGCTGAAGCAAAATCACCTGTGATTGGAGCACAAGCACATATGTTTGAAGGTCCATCTTATGTTTATGACACTACTATTACTGAAAGTGAGAAAGATAAGACAACGCAGGGTATGCCTAAGAAGTACACAAGAAGTAAGATTCTTGAAGAAATTAGAACTTCATCCCTTTGTCGTTCTGTTATTAAGCCTGATGATTTATCAAGAGGGAAAGAGGTTCTTTCTAAAAGGAAATCAGTTTGTGTTGGTGATGTTGATGATTCTGTTTTGGTAAAGGTTGCTAAACAGAAGAATTTTTTAGCTATTAGAACTCGCATGTCCCCACATAGTTTATTCATTGCATTGAAAAATTTAAGTTTAGAACAGAAGATTTGTTTAAAAGAAATGGGTTTTGGTGGTTTATACAAGATGCCATGTGATGGACTTCCTGGACATATTGGTCATTTTGTTGTCAATAATTTTAATCCAAGGAATATGACTTTGAAGTTGAAGAATGGCGTAATTAATATAAATGAGGGAGCTGTTCATGAAATTCTTGGTATTCCTTGTGGTGGGTTGAACATTTGCGATTTGAATGAACTTCCTATGGAGGATCGACCTTTAATTAATCAGTGGTATTCTCAGTTTCGATCTGGCAATAAAGTTCGTGCAACTGATATATGCAAAGCTATTGTCAATTCGTCTGAAGCGGGAATTCTGTTTAAAATTAATTTTCTGGTCTTGTTTTCTAATACAATGGTTGGATGCCCTAGTTCGGGTTCCTGTGACGTTAAACTTTTGAAGTTTTTTGACGAATCGGTTGATATTTCTTCTTTGAATTGGTGTCGATATATTTTAGATTCTTTGGCTCAAAGTAAAAGTGGATGGGAGAAATATGGCAGTCGTTTATATGGTGGTCCACTTACTTTTCTTGTTGTAAGTTTTTTTCTTTTCTTTATCATTCTTTATTATCTATTGTTTTATTGTTTATGTTACTTAATAATTTTTTGGTTTTTATATATAGCTTTTGTATTTTGATTATGTGAAATTCCACTTGGATGACACACCTCGTGGGAGACCTGCAATTCAAGGCTGGAGTATGGATAAAATGAAGGCTAGGCAAGATCTTGAAATGAAAGAAGGAGGGTTTGGGATTTGGGATTTGCAACCTGATTATAATCAGTTGATCATGAACGAAGATTTTGTTGTTGATGTTAGTTTTTTTACTTCTTTCTTTTATAAACATTCCCCTGAAATGATTAATCACCGGTGATTTTATTAAAATTAAGTCACTAAAATGATTAAACTGGTGTTTATTATATAGTAATCACCGGTGATTTTATTATATAATAACATTCTATAGTTAATCACTGATGATTTTATTAAAATTAAATTACTAAAATGATTAAACTGATATTTTGTTTATAAGATAAAATATAAGGGCTTATTTAGCTTATTGAGTTTTATTTTAACTATTTGTTTTCAATATTTATTCTTTTTCTGTGTTTTTTGTTATTTTAATTTTTTTTGCTTTTTTTTTTTTTAGGATATGGTGCGTAAACTGCAGTCGAAATTTTCCGTTTTGTTGGATGATAAAGATGATATAATGTCATATCTTCAAGAAGCTGTCCACAAATTTCCTCTTCATCCAAAAATATTGGATTTTAAAGAGTTGTTTAAATCTGTTTTTGTTTGTGATGATGATGATATTGAAGATGCAGTTCAAGGAGGTGTTTAAACATTAGTTGTTCTTTTGTTAAGTAGTTTGTTTGTTGTTAAGTAGCTTTTTTTATGTAGCTGATTTATGTTATTTGAATACTTTTTAGAATTCCTGGACAAGTTATGACCAATCTTTCAATATGTTATATGTATGTGCTTTTTTATGTAGAACAACTCTTTTTTTGTGTATGTTTAAACATGTTTGGTAAACACATACTAAGGCATTAAACTTATAAAATCACAGGTGATTACTATAAAATTACATCAACATACTAAACATACTAAGCCATTAAATTTAGTTAAATCACAGGTGATTATTAAACATTTTTGGTGACATTTTACATCAACATTCTAAAGCATTTAATAATAAACAATTCTTAACGTAAAAACTATAGAATCAAAAGTTTTAAATATGAATTTGCACAAAGAAACAAGAGAAATCTTCAAATTCCAGAAACACAAAGTTTTACATACCAACTACGATTAAACAACAGAGAAATCTTGAAATAAACATAAAGACAAACAAACAAACATAACACAAACAAACATAAGACAAACAAACAAACATATTGGCTTCATACGAGACAATCTTTTCATCTTAGACGTCGTATTTTTCCACATTGAACACCAATTTAAGACCAGAGTTTGTTTGTTCCAAGGTTTTTGTGAAGAGCAACATAGTCCCACATTGCAACCCATGTCTTTTTCTCCATTTGTTCCATTCACCATTGATAGTCACATGGCTGGTTGGAACATTCCTTCGTGGGTCGGGGTATGTTTGCATTGCGAATAACCTATTGGTATCATTGGTGAAAACAATGTCACAATATTCATATTCAGTAAGGTTATGTTCCCTTACAAAGTATGCTGGTATTGTCTGCAAAAAATGACATAGTTATTGTTTTTTATATACACAACATATATTAAAGTTAAACCATGATATTATGAATATATAAAAATTATAGAATCACAGGTGATTACTATAGAATCACATGTGATTAGTAAACATTTTTGTGATGAATATATTATGAATATACATTACTTACCACTCTACCCCTTGTGACTTTGGTGCGATCAAGTTTAATGGCAAAGCAATCATCTGGCATTTTTTTTGTTTTTTGTTTTAGTGTACTCCTTTCTCTTCCATATACATCCTTTATATAGGCAATATGATGGTTAAAAATGGTTGTTGTTTTCAATGCTATATGTGTAGTCTTTTCAAAATGTGTAATAAATGTAATATATGTTTTCAAAATGTAATAAAGCAAAAGCTAGAAATGCACGAATCTTTTTCAAATTTGTGTAGTCTTATCCTATATACATGTGTAGGAATCACATGTGATTACTTTATTTTGTTTTTGTTACTGTTTTTCATTCATGCTTTTTGTGTAGTCTTATCATATATACATGTGTAAAAACTATAGAATCACCGGTGATTTAATGCCTTAATACTTTAATACATTTAAGGTTCTTAAAAATTTGTTGTCAACAAAGTTTAAAGGAAAATCACCTATGATTTAGTGCCTTAATACCTTAATTTGTCAATTACTGCCTTAGTACATTTGGTGCCTTAGTATGTAGAATGGTGATTATTAATTCACATGTGATTACTTTATTTTGTTTGTTACTGTTTTTCATTCACGCTTTTTGTGTAGTCTTATCCTATATACATGTGTAGGTATCACATGTGATCACTTTTATTTTTGTTTTGTTACTGTTTTTCATACACTCTTTTTGTGTAGTCTAATCTAGAAACAGTCATACAGTATATAGAATCTTAATGGGAAATTTTTTCAAAAGAAACTCCCAAACACCAGTTTAATCATTTTAGTGACTTATTTTTAATATAATCATAGGTGATTAACTATTGAATCACAGGTGATTAATCAACCTTCTTTTAGGCTACGTGTAGATATTGATTTGGTTAAATGTTTTCAAAACTTACATGGTTAAAAATTATAGACAAAAACATATATTTTAATAAAATATAGACAGCTTATACGCATTGTTCTTTTCCGTACTCAGACTTCCAGACTTCCAGACTTCCAGAGCGTAGAATTTACTATCTCTGGCATAGTTTCTTCTTGTTCGGATTCTGCAATTAAGATAAGATTATGACATATACCAGAGTACATACGCGAAAAGCACGTCACATATAGTTTTGCAAAATAACTAAAAGTTTTAGAATGACATCACGAGCTGTCAGTTGATATATTTTGTAAAAAGATTTGTTACAAAAAATATCAAAGATTAAGAAAATCATCAAACCTCTTTTTCAACCATCTGTTGTAATGTATTATATGCTATCCTTGACACGTCCTCTTCCGCCATCTTAATCTTCTGAAAAGTATTCGGAGACGTGATTGTGAAGCAATCATACGAAACAGTTGATCTGAACTTTGGCATATGGACAATGCCTTCATTTTTAGTTCTATACACTGGGTATTTTTTTCCACTCTTTTGAGCATGTTCGTTCAGAAGAGATTTCCACATTACATTCTGATTTGAACCTAAAAAGAATGAAGATATTTTGCTTTAATTAGTGTTTGTTACTGTTGTTTCTAAACACACGTGGGTGCTTAACCATACCGTTGGGGTTTGGATGATTCATCCCGTGGATACCACTAGAGCTTTCACCTTTGGGGCTCACTAGAACAGAAACGGGGTTCTGTAGTTTGCCAGATGTGATTTCCTTAACTATACCTTTCGGGTTTGGATGATTCATCCCGAGGATACCACTAGAACTTTCAGCTTTGGGGCAAACTAGAACAGAAAGGGGGTTCTGTAGTTTTCCAGATGTGATTTCCTTAACTATACCTTTCGGGTTTGGATGATTCATCCCGAAGATACCACTAGAGCTTTCAGCTTTGGGGCAAACTAGAACAGAAAGGGGGTTCTGTAGTTTGCCAGATGTGAGTTGCTTATAGCTACTTTGAAATGCTTGGTCGATCACGAAAATGTTTTTTGGTATTACAGCCTTTGCACAATTCCCCGGTTGATCAAATGGGTCCTCGATCTGTAATCACCGATAGTAATAAAATTAGATCAACATATTTTATTTGACAGAGAAAACTGTCTGCATGTCAACACATATTGACCTGTTACTCAATCCGCCCATCCACATAAATAAGAGATAGAAGACGTACAAATAGAGCATATTTGTGAGGATAACCAATTTCTTCCCATTTTCCAGTTTTTGTACTAATTTTTAGATTCTGACCCGTCACACTTATGCCGCAGAACTGAAAAACAACAAACAAATAGAGATTATAGCGATTTTTAAGAAAACATAAACAAATTATAAGAAACTTACCTTTTCAAGAAATGAAATAAAAAGTTCAGACAACGAGCTTTTGTTAGGTATCCTCGACATATTAGCTTTAAAGCTGTCTATGTTGCTACTACAAATTTTTTCGATATTTTTCTCAGCAATAGCTCTCACACCTGTTTCACAAATTGTTGCCGTATTTAGTTTTTCACAAAATGCATTTCATTTTCCAAACACATAAAAAACAAATACCTGTAAGATCATCAGCCATGTTCCCTGGGTAAACTTCATTAAGAGGGGGTAGAAGGGGAGGGTCACAAGTCTGAAAGAAACGAGATTATAAAACCAATACATTAAAACAAAATATTGGAGACAGAATCGTAAACATATATGTGATAAACAGTAGAAATGGTAAGAATCACCTGAAAATGGAATATAACGAGTAAGGTAAGGGAAAACGAATTCAAAGTTCCGGTTTTAGGATCATTGATACTCTGCGCTTTTGCCCATTCTTTGACCTACATATTATCATTAATAATAAGCATATGATAATATGAAAACGTTCTTTTATATAATCACTTTATAGTGTGTAGAAACATACAATTAAGACTAAATCACGGAAACGTCCATCAATTTCGTTTATCCAATACAACATTCTTGCCTTCATTTGACTGCTTAAGTTGTTGAGAGAGATGTCACATGAAATTTTGTACTTGTCGCTAACACATTTCACGATTGGCACTCTTGCATGTTTAATATAAGTAATCGCATTGAATCCGCCTGTCAATACAGTCACAGGTGATTAAACCAACATTTTGAGGCTACATGTAGAAATCGTTCATATAATCCCATGTGTCATTTCTTAAATAAACAAAATAATATGATTCTTTTTTTTCTTTTTTTTTCATTTTTATAAACAAAATCACAGGTGATTTTAATCATTTTAGTGATTTTAATTTTATTTGATATTATATAATATAAGTCATACCTATTCTTTCCATAGCTTTTGTAACTTCTTCAAGTACATTTTTGTCATATTTTTTTCCCGCGTAAGAAATGGAGATATCTAAATCTCCGCTTCTCGAGAAGAGGTTAGACGCAAACGAACCAAATGCCTCAACTGTGGCACCTAATTTTAAACAATCGAAATTCAGAAGTTAGATAAAACGACTAAAGCTCGAAATGAACCAAATGACTCAACTGCATTATCATTATTTTCAAATGTTTTGAAGAATTTACCTTTAAAAACTTCCAGACTTTCAACTATGGCTCGAATATCACTCATAACATGTGATCGTTTTGTGCAATCATCCACTGTAGGGTTGACTAGTTGAAGAACATCCCTCAGGGTAGTTTCCAATGAATAGCTGGAGTTCATATCTGACAGGTTTCTAATATTTAGTTGGAGTTTGAGCCCTAAAATTGGAGAGAAGGGGATATGTAAGGGCTTTTATATAAAGGCATATTAATTCCTCCGTTTCAAACATTTTAATCTTTATAAACATTCTGTAACATTCTATAGTTAATCATCTGTTATTTTATATAGTAATCACAGGTGATTTTATTAAAATTAAGTCACTAAAATGATTAAAATGGGTAATCTGGAATTTTTATGGCTTTTAATGTAAGTGATTATGAGCTTATTACTTTTTTATTTAGTCATAATTAACAGTTACAACTTCATTAAAGACTACTCCTTTTTATATCCAAAATTACGACTTTACTTTGTTCAATGAATTTAAATGTCATTTAATTTTTCTCTGTTTGTGCATCTGAATTGTAATGAGTACAAGCTAGAAGTAGTCTTCAATGCATTGAATTGAAGACTACTAAGTCACAGGTGATTACTAAGTCACATTTTATCATATCCACACATACACAAATAAAGTAAAAATTACTAAAATATGAACATCAAAATATTTAGAATATATCATATCCACATCGAGACAAATAAAATGTAAATCAGAACACCCAACCCATTTGAATAAACATCCTAGTCTTACGTTCTACCGTGTAACATAGCTTTTTTGAGAATTTCATTCCTTTTAACATTTGGTAGCTTGTTAAAATCATCAGCATGCTTTTGGATTTCAGATCTGAGTAGATTAGTATCTGACAAAAGCAACTTTGTTGCAAATTTCCTTCTAAGTGCATCAAGTTGGGGCCTCTGCTTTGCTTCAGTATTGGCGATGCCACATTTCCATTTCTTTATTTCTTGCCCCATGTAATTTTCCATATGTAGCATTGCAAATATTCCGCAATCTATGTTATTCTTTGATGTTCTCCATGTCATCTCTGCTCTTTCAATTTCACAGTCATTCATCTTGAGAAGGCTTTTGTGTTTTATCGTATCAAGATATTCTGTAAAGAGTGTTTTCTGTAAAACAAGAAAAGAAAAAAAAAAAAACAATATAAAACTTAAATTAAAAACCTAAAAATTTACATGATATAAAGAAAAGGAAAAAATATATATAGTAATATATAATGTTATCCTATAGAATCACAGGTGATTTATTAAACATTGTGGTGATTCTATATTGTTTACATTAAGAACTGTTTGTATAATACAAAAAAAACAATACAATCACAGGTGATATTTTTACTTACAATTTTTAAAGGGATTGCGCCATATCTATCCATTTCACCATTCTTGCTATTGTCAATTAGTAGAATCTTTGGATGCTTTAAGTTGAAAACAATAAGAAAAAAATGTTTTGACATATTAATGGGGAAGAATACCTGTCAAAAATAATTCAAATATTAAAACAAACATATTAAAAATGAAAAAATAAAGAATTATTCATAAATAAATAAAAAAATATATGTACCAAGTCGATGTCCTTTAACGTCAGAAGCTTCTTATCATTGTTCATATTTCGTTTCAAAGTTTCAATGAACTCTTCAATTTTTTGTTCTTCCGTAAGGTGCGTGTCAGGTAAAACTTTTGGGTCCTGGACAACAACAAAGATGAATTTAAAACAAATTACTTTAAAAACATGATGATATAAAACTAAATAACATTTAATAAGATGAATTTTAAAAATTCAAATTAAAAACTTACAAAAGGGATTGTCTTAAAGAAATACCGACGTAATGATCCGTCACTTTTACGATTTTCTTCATCATTTAGCATAGTAGCCCAACAATCAATCACAATAACATCAATCCATTGCCCAACAGTTAACGTTTCTATTTGCTCATACATTGCCAGACTTTGATCATCTTCAGAATTAAAAACAAATGTCCTGAAAGAAATAAAATATATGTTATTCAAAAAGTAATATCAAATCACATCTAATAAATAAACATAAAAATAAATAAAAAACAATTATAACTTTTTTTACTTACATACTATCCGCAGTCATAGAAAAAAGCGCATCAGAAATTTTCCTCTCTAAGGCTGTAAGTCTTTCTCCGACATCCGTCTTACGATTATGATATGGTGATTTTTCATAATGAGCTAGATGAGTGATACGTTTTTTTTCTGGTTGAAAAGGGGTAATGAATGAAGGATCATCGTTTTCCACAACTTTTTTTTCCCCTTTATGAACCGTTTTTTGTAACTCATCTGCATTTGGCTCACCTTCTTCAACTTTTTGTTCCTTTTCCTTCACATCAACCCTTTTTTGTAATTCTGCGGCATTTGGCTCACCCGTTCTTGACCCACCGGCTTCAACTTTCTGTCGTTTTTCATTCACATCAACAGATTTTTTACCATCTTCTTTTTCAGCTTCCTTTCTCTTCATACCAACAGAAACTTGCAATAGCTCTTTTTCTTTCGGGTTTAAAGTTGTTGTATCAACAGGAGACTGTTTTACTTCCAATTTTTCTATTTCAGCTTCCTTTCTCTTCATACCAACAGAAACTTGCAACACCTCTTTTTCTTTCGGGTTTAAAGTTGTTGTATCAACAGGAGACTGCTTAATGGTAGTTATTGTTTCTACGCCAAAGTCTTGTGTCATACCAATAGAGAAACTAGGATAAGATGGTTTTACGATATCAACTTTTCCTGAACAAGTTGTTTGACCAAAAACAAATTAGATAAAATGTTTTTTCTTTTTTCTTTTTTTCCAATCACAGGTGATTTAGTTAAAAGTTTTTTAAGATAAAACTTATTAATAAAATTAGAGGTGATAAAATGTACCTTTTTTCAAGTCTTTCTCCACCTTTTCAACTTCAGCTGAATTTTCACGATCAACATTCAGTGATTTAGAAGAATCCTTTACCTTTTCACCAACAGCTAAACAATATAATAAAATAAAAAAGATTAAGATAAAAGTGTTTTAAGAGAAAAACTTTTTATAAATAAAGTCATTGGTGATTACTCTTTGCTTCTCCTTTTTTTTGTTTTTCATCAACTTGACGGTCAATTGTCTGTTGGACACCTGGCTCGTTCAGGAACTGGGTATCGATATTTGCCCATACAACATCTCCATCTTTTGAAAATCCAGCAACAGCTAAACAATATAATAAAATCAAAAAGATTTTAGATAAATGTGTTTTAAGAGAAAAATTTTATAAAATGAAATCACAGGTGGTTACTCTTTGTTTCCCCTTTCTTTTTTTCTTCTTCAACTTTACGGTCGACTTCATTGAAAAATTGGGTATTTATTGAAAAATCTATTTTCAATTCTTTGTCCGCCTCTTCAACTTCAACTGGTTTTTCAGCATCAACATTTAACGATTTTAAAGAATCCTTTACCTTTTCACCATCAACAGCTAAACAATATAATAAAATAAAAAAGATTTAGATAAATGTGTTTTAAGAGAAAAATTTTATAAATGAAATCACAGGTGACTTACTCTTAGGTTTTGTATTCTCTATATGGTCTTCAGTTGTACGGTCGACTTCGTTCAGAAACTGGGTATCTATCGAAGAAACTATTTTCAAATCTTTGTCCGCCTTTTCAAATTCAATTGGTTTTTCAGCATCAACATTCAACGAGACCTTTTCACCATCAACAGCTAAACAATATAATAAAATAAAAAAGATTTAGATAAATGTGTTTTAAGAGAAAAATTTTAAAAATGAAATCACAGGTGACTTACTCTTAGGTTTTGTATTCTCTATATGGTCTTCAGTTGTACGGTCGACTTCGTTCAGAAACTGGGTATCTATCGAAGAAACTATTTTCAAATCTTTGTCCGCCTTTTCAAATTCAATTGGTTTTTCAGCATCAACATTCAACGAGACCTTTTCACCATCAACAGCTAAACAATATAATAAAATAAAAAAGATTTAGATAAATGTGTTTTAAGAGAAAAATTTTATAAATGAAATCATAGGTGATTTACTCTTAGGTTTTGTATTCTCTGTATGTTCTTCAATTGTACGGTCGACTTCATTCAAAAATTGGGTATCTATTGAAGAAACTATTTTCAAGTCTTTGTCCGCCTTTTCAACTTCAATTGGTTCTTCAGAATCAACATTCTTTTCATCAACAGCTAAACAATATAATAAAATAAAAAAGATTTTTTAATTTATTTTTTTCTCCAAAAAAACACAGGTGATTCACATTAATTGAATTTAATAAAATGTACCTATTTTCAAGTCTTTGTCCGCCTCTTCAACTTCATCTGTTTCTTCAGCATCAACATTCAGTGATTCAAAAGAATCCTTTACGTTTTCACCATCATCAACAATATTAAGATGATCATAATTTGTACACTCGAGTGTATATTCAATATTCTGAGATGATGATAAATCAACTGCAACTTTTTTATTCTTCACTGAGTCATTTTGTTGAATTTCTTCACTGAGATTACTTGGACCACAACCAACAACGAGAATAGATTGAAATTTGGCTTTTTGAAGATTTATATCTTCGTTGTGTGGGTACATTTTTGAAGCTTCCTCTAAAAGAGATGTTATGTCGTCTTTTATTTCTTTTAGAAATGATAACTTTCTCTCTACTTTTCCAACGAAATACTGCAAAAAATATTGTAAATAGTTATAATACAGATTTGTACAAACAACACTATTTCTGTTCAGTAATGGAGTAACTACTCACACAATTTAATCAGTTCTTAAGCCCAAAATAATAACATCATTCAAATAAGACTTATTCTGTTCAATAATGGAGTAACTACTCACACAATCACAGGTGATTTTCATATAAAAATTACCTCAGAAGCAAATTCCTCGTTTTTTAAAGCTTCTCCAAATGGAGGTTCCACGTCTCCTCTTCCAAAACCGCCTTGAAGGATTTCTGCGTCTTGTCTATCACTCATTTTTTGTGAATCCCAACCGAGAATAGCAGGACGTGTTCGTGCAACATTTATTTTGCTACACTTTATTGAATCCAAGTACAAAAGCTACAAATACATGAAAAACATATGTTAAATATATACTCATTTGTCAAGAGAAAAAAATACATGAAAAGCATGTAATTTGAAAGCTCAATCACCTGTGATTGAAGCACAATCACCTGTGACTGAATTAAAATTTCATAATTTTGACAGTACTTCTAATGAGTTATTGTAAAAATAAACTTACAGTGAGGAATGATATAGGTCCAACAAAAAAACTGTTCACAACTTTTACCCAATCCGTTTTGCATTCTCGCAAAGCATTCATTACCAAGCTGCACCAGTTTATGTTTTTGATATCTACACCCTCTGTTATGTAGTCCAGAATTTTCAGCAAACATGAACCTGAGGGATGGCATTGAACCATCGTGTTCATGAACAAAACTAAGAAGTTTAACTTAAAAGTTATTCCTCCTTCTCGAGAATGTGTAATTTTAGCTAACACTTCTCGTGGCCTTATCTTCGCCCCAACCACAAACTGTTTGTGCCATTCAACAATATATGGATCTTCTTTTGAAACAGCCTCCAACTCCTCCAATTCCCTTCCTCCATTGGGAATACCAAGCATGTCGTGTATTAACTCAGATGTAATGTTAATGACATGACTCCCAACAGTTAATGTCATTTTTTTTTGGTTGAAGTTACTTGCTACGTACATTCCTAGTTTTCCCGGTATGCTATCTAAAGTCATGGCAATTAAGTCCCCAAACCCCATATCAACTAAATCTGACTTTTGATCTGTACTTAAATCTTTGATTGCAGTATACAGGGACTTAGGTGACATTCTAGTCCTAAGTGATTGAAACTTAAAGCCTAAAGTCTTAACCGGTTGGGACACTCTTTGACTAACTTTTTCTTCTTCTGACAACTGTTCTTCATTTACAGTTTCTAATTTCAGTTTTGCACTTTTCTTGCTTAATTCTTGACTCTCTTCCTTTATGTCTTGAGAAAATCGCTTTGCACCACGGTAGATCTTCTTCTTCCTTGGTTTCTTTTTCACATCCTCGCTGTCTTGTTTTTTTCTTTTTTTTAGGACCTTCTTGACAGGAGATGTTTTTTCCTTTCCGAGGTAGCTGGCCAGTGTTTGATCATCTCGTAATTGACCTACGTTACACAAATAAAAAAATTAGTTAAGCTATATGTAATTAATGAACATATATTTATCAAATTTTTGTCATGTGGTAAGCTATATGTAAAACAAGTAATACCTGAAGTTGTCCCTTCGTTTTTCAGAAGATTATCTTCTTCATTTGATGATTCATCTTCTTTGTTGTCTAAATAAGAATAATAAATAAAAATAGTTATAACTACTTTAATTGTTTCATATAAACAAACAAATTTTTAAACAGACTAATGTTACATTACTAAACATTACTAAACATTTGTTAATTTAAAAACTATATAGTCACAGGTGATTACTAAACATTTTTGGTGACATTTTACATGAACATACTAAGGAACTAAATTAATAAATTCACAGGTGATTACTAAACATTTTTAGTGACATTTTACATCATTCTTATAACACTATTTTTGGTCAATAATGGTGTAACTACTCTCACAATCACAGGTGATTTCATATAAACAAACAATTTTCTAAAACAGAAATATACCTGAATCACTTTTATGTTTTCTAGAAGTATACGTTCTTCCACAATGTTTATCCACTGATGAACAAACAACTGTAAATAAAAAAAAAATTATAAGTAGTGATTAAATATAATTTTTCAAAAAAAATAAAATAATAAATAAATAAATATCATATTACATTTAACTATGTCATTAACATAATTTTCCTCCGTCGGTCCACTAGTTATATCTGAAATGTATAATTTATATAACATAAAATAAATTAAAAAAAAAAAAAAAAAAAAAAAAAAACGATTAGAAACAAAACGTAAAACCCTTACTTGTCGATTTTTTGTGTTTCCGAACTGTGTTTCCATCAAAAACAACAATGGCATTATTATTGTTTGATTTTGGCGATGATTTATCGGTTGAGTTCATTGAAATTTCAAAGGAATTCGATAAAAGTAAAACAAGGGTTTGTGGGAGGGAAAGGGTTTTGTCGGAGTGAACGGGTTTGTTTGTTTTTGGTAAGAATGTTTAAACGTCAAAATGACGTGGGATATAAAGGAAGGAAAGAAATAAACCGTCAATTTGTTTTTTTTTGGTTATGATTGAAATTTTTATAATGTCTAAGTAGTGAAAATCACATGTGATTTGAACATCAAGTATTAAAAAGGCAATATCACATATGTTTTAATTAAGCCCACAAATAGTCATTTGTTAAACAACAAAATATGTTAAAATATCATACGATAATTTTATGTATCATGTGTAAGTTGCTACAACCATGTGTAAACCGTGTCTAGGTAGTCAAAATCACATGTGATTTTTATGTGATTTAACAACGTTAAACCTTTTCTAAACCATGTGTAGTTGCTCAAACTCCATGACTTGAATCACATTAAAATTCAAACACAAACAAACGTATATTAAAATTCAACAAACATATATTAAAATTCCACAAAGACAAACAAACATAGATCACATTTACTCTTTATCTTTCTCAGATAATGAGGTTTACATACCAACAAACACATTAATATTCAACACAAACAAACATATTCGCTTCAAACGAGACAATCTAGAAACCTAGAAAACAGTAGGAAGTGGCTTCAAACGAGACAATCTAAAGTTTTAAGCTTGGGGGAGAATTTGAACATTGAAAATCAACTGGTCACTATTAGTAAGTGGCTTAATCGACTTCGTGAATTGACAGACCGAACCATAATCAATCCCATGCTTGCGCATAAATGCCTTCCAATCTCCATTAATCACCATATGATTGGTAGGTCCAGGCGTCCTTTTGTCAAGATAGTTCGTTAACTCAAACCACGTACCATATGGGTCATCTTCTGTGAAGATGACATAGCATACATCAAAATCCAAGAGGTTGTTATCCTTTACAAATTTTGATGGTATGGTCTGCAAAAAGTAATATAATTATGACATTTACATTAGCAAAGTTTTATAACAAGGTTATGCATACTTACCAGTTTGTTGCTCTCGATTTTTTTCTTTGTTAGCGTAATAACAAAGCTGTCTATCACAACCGGCTGGACAGTTCTTCGCGTAACAACAAAGTCGAATTCGCTTCCACTGCTCGAATCGCTTGAAATGTCTATCACAACTTGCTTAGTGCTAGACATTTTTTGGAAAGTTAGACTGTAAATTTTGTTTTGGTAGAAAACTTCATTTAAGACTACTCCTTTTTATAGCTAAAAATACCTATTATTTTTTTTTCAATTTTCTTCAATGCATTGAATGGTCATTCAATGTTTTTGTTGTTTCTACTTTTTGTATTGTAATGAGTACAAGCTAGAAGTAGCATTGAGTTGTCATTTATTTTTTGATGGATGGATTGATGGATGGATGAATTCGTATATGTTTTCAATGCTTTTTTTTATTTTTTTTGTGGTTCTTCCTTCCTGTCACATTTACCAAAACAAGAATATATTCTTTTTCACATACAAATTACAATAAAAAAATATTTAATTTCAAATACCAAGTACATATTCTCCAACCACTTGCAATAAAAGCCAAAATACAGAATTCATTAAACAAATTTATATGTACAAAGTATATAATCACCGGTGATTATTAATAAAATCACCATTCTAAGGCACATTATTAATAAAATCACCGGTGATTTCTACTTGTACCCAAGTCACTGAAGAACCTAAACAACATTTAGTTGGTACAACTTATAACAACAATGTTAAACCTTTTCTAAATCACCGGTGATTTCTACTTGTACCCAAGTCACTGAAGAACCTAAACAACATTTAGTTGGTACAACTTATAACAACAACGTTAAACCTTTTCTAAACCATGTGTTTTTTTGTTCAAAGAAATAGAACAACAGATAACATACATAACGGTCATTTTATTAAAAACTAAAGATAGACGGGAAGAGCAGATAACATTACACAACAACAACACAATTACAAACTACCATGACTTCAAAACTAAGAGAACAGTATTTTGCCAATTTCAATGTTTAAGCTTAGTGGATCTCTTTAACTTTGAAAATCAAATAGTCAGTAGTAGAAAGTTGCAGAATGAACTTCTTGAATTGACAGACAGAACCATAATTAAGACCATTTTTCCTCATTAATTTCTTCCATTCTCCGATCATCACCATATGGTTGGTAGGTCCAGGCGTCCTTTTGTCAAGATAGTTGGTCAACCTGAAATACTCACCATCTAGTTCATCTTCTCTGAAGCAGACATAGCACTCATCAAAGTGCAAGATGTTGTTATCCCTAACAAATTTTGCTGGTATGGTCTGCAAAAGGTAATATCATTATGACAGTTACATTAGCAAAGTTTGTTAACAAGGTTATGCATACTTACCAGTTTGTTGCTATTCATTTTGTTCTTTGTAAGCGTAATAACAAAGGTGTCTTCGCTTTCATGTACATTCTCGTTATCTCTAGTGTTTGTGCCAACATCATCGTCACTTTCACTGTTAGTATCGCTTGTCAGGTCTATCACAACCGGCTGGGGTTTCGGTTCAGTGTATGTAATTCTAAGAGGGCTTGGGCATGGGATATCACTGTCACTGCGAGACATTGTTTTGAAAGTTAGTTTGTAAAACTGTAAATTGTGTTTTGGTATACAACTTCATTGAAGACTACTCCTTTTTATAGGCAAAATTAGCTCTTACTTTTTCAACTTTCTTCAATGCATTGAAATGTCATTCAATTTTTCTCTGTTTATGCATTTTAATTGTAATGAGTACAAGCTAGAAGTAGTCTTCAATGCATTTAATTGTCATTTATTTTCTCTCTGTGTTTCTGCATTTGATTTTACATGAATCTGTATTTTTTGCATTGAATTGTAAAGTAATATTTGATGGATGTATGGATTAATGGTTGTATAAATTTGTATATGTTTGTAAAATTATAGAATCACCGGTGATTATTAATAAAATCACCATTCTAAGCTACATTATTAATAAAATCACCGGTGATTTCTACTTGTACCCAAGTCACAGATAACATAGAAGTTTGGGGCATTTAGTACTTAAACTTGAACGTAACTTGATAATATTTGTATAGCCTGATTATGACAAAAATAAAATTTGTGTTCACACTTCAAGTAACAAAAAAAAATTGGATGTGTGTAAATACAATAACTCAAAACATGGTTTAAATAAACTTTGTCATTATCAATAAAATCACCGGTGATTTTCCTTTTTCAACTTTCTTCAATGCATTGAAATGTCATTCAAAATTAGCTTCAACTTTCTTCAATTAATAATCTTTTTTATAGGCAAAATTAGCTCTTACTTTTTCAACTTTCTTCAATGCATTGTAATGTCATTCAATTTTTCTCTGTTTGTGCATTTTAATTGTAATGAGTACAAGCTAGAAGTAGTCTTCATTGCATCTAATTGTCATTTATTTTCTCTCTGTGTTTCTGCATTTGATTTTACATGAATCTGTATTTTTTTGCATTGAATTGTAAAGTAATATTTGATGGATGTATGGATTAATGGTTGTATATGTTTTTTAATGCTTTTTTTGCTTTTGTGCTTCTTCTTTGGTTTCACATTTACCAAAACTAGAATATATTCTCCAACTACTTTCAATAAAAGCCAAAATACATAATGCATAAAACAAAATTATATGTAAAAACTATATAATCACAGGTGATTTTCCTTTATAATTTGTTATTTATGGATATGTAAACAAACCGAAAATACACCAAACCGAAAATATTCTCACACAAAATATTTTGTCATCCAATAATATAAAATCAAAGGTCATTTCAAATAATATTCAATTAGTAAAGTAACATATTTTGTCAGGTACCGACATTCGAAGTTTCATAATCCGATTCTTCATCACGCAATACATAATCAACTTCATTTGCAGCGGCATTTGATGTAGTAGTTTTCTGTCTCTTTCTTTGGTTTGACAAAGTATCATAAGTACCATAATCTGATTCTTCTTCACTTACATCTTTATATGCTTGTCTCGCAACTTTTTTTCCTCTAGTCTGTCTTTGCGCAGTTGGTTGGACATTCTGCTGTTGAAGTTGTTCTTTTCCGGATTGGTTTGCATCATTGATTTCTGTTGTTGTTGTTCCAGTATTTAGAAGCCGTTGAATTTGTTGTTGTTGTTGATGAGTTAGATGTGGAAGTTTCTGTAGATTTTCAAGCTCTATTTCAAATCCTTTACATGTTCTTCTGTCGTGAGTATTAACAATTAGTTCACATAATCCACACGTTCGATATGGTCTTTCATTTGCCTTTTGTGCTCTTTCACCGTACCCTTGCATCCTTGAGTTACTTCCGCTTCCTTTGTTTTTTATACCTTTTGGATTATGGATCAAAACTTGGTCTGGTTTTTTGACTCCAAGAATATCTTCCATCATTTCGGTTTTGTTCTTTTCTGGGACATCTTTTTCAACTTCAATCTTGAGATTTTTTAGCTTTTCAACAAAGTAAGCTAGCTTTTCTTCATCATTTCGTAAAACAGCTATGCAACTTTCTACACTGCGGCATGCTTCATTCGCTAGTTTCTGGCATTTTTCGGTTAAATTACCTTCATATCTATGCGTTTTGTTCCTAACACTAGGTGGAATTAAGTCTCTTTTCCAACGTCTTGTTATATACTTTTCTGGTATTTGGTCTATGCCACATGATTGTAAAACACAGAATATATGTCTACAGAGTATTCCACAACGTACAAAGTGATTACAGGTACAAACGTAAGTTTCATCCGCTATGTTATGTTTGACCTGTAATATAAAATCTATTATGATCACAGGTGATTACTATAAAATAACATCAACATACTAAGATTACTATAAAATAAAAGGTGATGTTTAGTAATCACATACTAAGGCACTAAACTAATATAAATCACAGGTGATTAATATAATAACATCAACATATTAAGATTTACTATAAAATAAAAGGTGATGTTTAGTAATTACATACCTTAAATGTTGCTTCTTTTTTAACTTGAAGTTGAATTTCCGTTGCGCCTATCTCAGAAAACGGGTCAACATCCTTTCGTTCCTGGTTTTTTCCTTTTCCTTTTGTTTTAGCTCTGTAATTCTGTTGTTTGTCTTTTGTTCTTTCTTTAATCATCATAATCTCACAACCTTCTTCTGTAGTGATTGAAATTTGGGAGCACCACCAAAGAGAATTATCAATTTCTTCTTGTACCAAAAAAAATATTTCTTTTGTGTAAATATTTCTTGCATGTTCCTCGATTGGCCATCTTGTTATCAATTTTGGTGTTTTGCTCAATGTTTGATGATCTAAAATTTCTTGTTCATGTCTCTGCTTCTCCATTGCAGATTCAAAGAGATTGATAAAATTGATGAGTGTTGATCCATAACTTGTGAAGTGATTAAAGAAGGAATTCTCACTTTCTGATCGTGATGTTGTTCTCATTAAACCGCACATTTCATATTCAATGAAGTAAGCGGGAATCCAAGTTGATCTTATCTCAAACAATTTTTCCAGCCAAACGTTGTCTTCTAGATTAAATTCTTGCAATAAAGAAATCCATTTTTGTTCAAAAACTTCAGGTTTATGATATCTGTTCCATATCAGTTGATGGAGTCTCGGTCTGAAATTAGTGTGGTCGATTATGTTTCTATCAATCTGTAGTAAATAAAATAAGTTATTGAACATATCAGTTTTATATATGAATAAAAACAAGAATAAAGATCTAAAATCACCGGTGATTAATAAACATATGGTTACATTTTATATCAACATTCTAAGGCACATTATTAACAAAATCACCGGTGATTAATAAACATATGGTTACATTTTACATCTACATACTAAGGCACCAAATGTACTAAGGCACTAATTCACAAATTAAGGTATTAAGGCACTAAATCACAGGTGATTTTTATTTATACTTTGTTAACTACAAAATTTTTAAGAACCTTAAATGTATTAAGGTATTAAGGCACTAAATCACATGTGATTTACCTTTATAATTCGTTGAATATAAAATTTAATAAAATTCTAATAACATGTAAACACAAAAATAATTTTTTTTTTTTGTACCTTAACTGTGAATTTTGTGACGATATGCCACATGCAAAGTCGATGCTTTGTTTCTGGAAAAACAGTTGCAATTGCTCTTTTCATTGCAGGATCTTGATCGGTTAATATTATTCTTGGTTGCTTCTTGAAGGCGTCTAAGAATGCCTTTAGCAGCCAAATGTATGTTTCTGTAGTTTCATTTCTCAGCATACCAGCACCAATTGTAACACACTTTTTGTGATTATCGATCGCAGTGAATGGAACAAATATCATACTGTACCTATAAATCATTAAAATCACATGTGATTATCAAATTTACAATTTCTTTAAAAAAAAAAAAAAAGATCTAAGTTATAATATACCTGTTTGTACAATAAGTTGCGTCAAAAGAAATTATATCACCAAATTCTTTGTAGTTTGCTTTTGCTGTTTCATCTGCCCAAAAGAAACATTCTAACTCGCTGTTTTTTATATCACAGGAGAAGCTGAAGTCTTTCACATATTCTTCTCTGTTTGTGAGTTTGGTGACAAGCATTTGAGCATCACTTTCTCCAATAAAAACATTCAAATCCCTTTTGAAGTTTTTGAAATCAGTTTTTGTCCCACTCACATGTGAATAACCCCCTTTTGTATTACAATATAGATTGTAAGAAACTGTTGCCCCATAATTAGAGTCTGCCATTTGTTTCATAAACATCAATTCTGGCATACCTAATTTTCTATTTTCCTTAGAAAGATGCCTATACTCTATAGGGTTCAACGGGTGGTTGTGTTCTTCAACAAAGAGGTGCAGCTTATATGTGCTAGTACAATCTACAAGTTTAATCATGATATGAGCATTGCATCCTGTTACCTGGAAAGTCGATTTTCTTTTAAGCTTCCCACTATTTGCTGGATCCAACGTGTTGATATTTATACTTGGAGGATCACCATGTTTGTTGCAACGAATATACTTGGTCTTAATCATTCCACTTTTTGTTTTTTTTGATGATGATAATTTTATATCAAATCCCGACTTTATTGCATACTCTTTATAAATTCTGAAACTCTCTTCAAATGATCAATAAATTTTTCCCCTGATTGGTTTGTCGTCATCTTTAACAAGGGGTAACCAATATCGAGAACCACCAGGAGTCTCTATGTTGTTGTTATCATTTGAATATGCTGTTGGAGTGCTGTAGTGTGAACCTGTAAAGTCAAAGGTAATTTACATCAACATACTAATCCATATTATTAACAAAATCACCGGTGATTATTAATCATTTGGTGGCATTTTACATGAACAATCTAAGGCACATTATTAATAAAATCACCGGTGATTTCTACTTGTACCCAAGTCACTGAAGAACCTAAACAACTTTTAGTTGGTTCAACTGTTAACAACAACGTTAAACCTTTTTATAAACCATGTGTAGTTGCTACAACTGATTAAAATATTGCTCAAACACCCATCAAATGTTTTTAAACATACTAAACTATATGTAATCACCGGTGATTACTAAACATATATGTTTAAACATTCTAAACTAAATTTACATCCACAAACTAAACAAAATTATATGTAATCACCGGTGATTACTAAACATATATGTTTAAACATTTTAAACTAAATTTACATCCACAAACTAAACAAAATTATATGTAATCACCGGTGATTACTAAACATATATTTTTAAACATACTAAACTAAATTAATACATGTTTAGTAATCACATACTAAGGCATTAAACTAATAAAATCACACGTGATTACTTACTTTCCAGTATCTGGTTATTGATGTTGTTTTCATTGTCATTATTTTCCAAATTATTGTTGGTTGTTGAATCCCCTCTTTCTTCAATAGTTTCTTCTGAAATTAGCGTCATTATCTGCAATTAAAAAAAATCGATTGTTAAAATATCCTTCAATCGATTGTTAAAAAAAATATCGGATCTAAGAATCGATTGTCAAACCTTCAATTGATTGTTAAAATTCGGATTTCAATTGATTGTTAAAATTCGGTTTTAAAAATTGATCGAGATTCAATGACGGTATACTTTTTGATTCTTTGTTCTTAAGCGCGTGGAGTTAAAAAAAATAAAAAGGTATAAAGACTAAAATGCCCCTCCGTGTGTTTGATGGATTAATGAATTTGTGTGGCTATAAATGTGATCCCTGTATCTCTAGCAAAAAAAGGATCTCAATTGAACCCTCCCACATATATATATATATATATATATATATATATATATATATATATATATATATATATATATATATATATATATATATATATATATATATATATATATATATATGTTTATCCTTTTTCTCTGTTCCCTTCCAAATTACTTCCTTTCTCTTCTGTAAAAAAATGTCTTGGTGGTTCGGCGAATGGCAGCAAGTGTCTTGGTCGAGGGTCAGGTTGTGGCTCATATATGTGGTTGTGTCGTGGGTCAGGTTGGTAGTATCGCTCGTAAAGGTTGAGATCCATTGAGTTTTGTCACTGTTTTGGGGGTTTTCAGGTGGTCGTATCGTTTGAGCATGTGATGGTCTTCCACCCAGTCTGATTGTTTGGTTTGCGATTGTTAAATTTGGAAAAAGCGAGTTTATCTTATATTTGTTAGATTTTTGCTGTTGTAATGCATAAGTTAGTTATAATTTGTTTAGTGTCGTTGCTGTAATTCATACCCTTAGGTCGTTTTCTTCCGCGTTGTAATTCATAATTCATGGCATTATGTTATATTTTATATTAAAGGGAAATGAAATGAAAGGAAAAGAAAACTATTATTTTATTTGTCTTTTCAAGTTGGAAAGAAATAAAGAAATAAAGAAATGGAAGAACCTTGACGGTTTTACATGCTCTCGAGTTAGAGAGAAAGCGAAGGATAGCCAACCTTGTTAAAGTTTCCTAATCAGAATTCATAAAAATCGATAACACATTGTTAGGGAGATTTGACATTGATTCTTATCATAACATTTGTTGAAATCCTAACGAAAATTTACAAAATGTTTGACCCATCTAAAAGAAAAATGTATATATATGTGGCTGCATCCTTGTTACAGATTGTTATTTGTTTTCCTCCTTAGTTCGACTTTGTCTGGTGGTTCTTGGCACATGATTATCTGTCACAATCAAGAGCAACCGATAGAGATAATCTGTGATTGAAATAACTTTATGACGATGATTATGGGTAAATATCTAAATTTAGTGAAATAATAGAGTTTGGCACTTGTACACTTGAAAAAGAAAATGTGATCTTTCTTGTCTAATAGAACAAAGCCTAATTGAGTCAGTAAGACTCTTTTGTGGTCTTTGCAACCGAATTAAATTGATTAAAACTCATTTACGTTATATCCTCAATTAGGCATTGCGAAATTCTTGTAGTTGACCTTGCTGGATTAGTTGATGTACTCATGTACCTAATCGTTAGAGGTTTTTGTTTTACTTCATCAGTTTTTATGCGAGGTAGTAAAGTTCTTATCAAAGAATGCAGTCATGTTTTATTTCTTTTAACACTCTATGTGATATTTGATTTGAAATTTGTTATTGTCATGTCAATATTGATGACGAAAAACGGTAACAAAATTAATGATTTAAGGCCTTTTTCTAACGAAAAAGCAGTAGGGTAATTTGAACCCGCTTATGTCGATTAGCTTAAAAGCTTAAAATATTTTAACCCCTTTCTGAAAGTCATGATGGTGACACCTTCATCCAACGTTTCAAAGTAAGTGAAAAAACGATCTGGTAGATTGGAACAATCAAAGGTGGAACCTTGAGTATAACCTAACGAGTTTAGAATATGACATGTTTGTTGAGGCCGAAAGAGTTCGGCATGGTAAAATCTTGGTTCCATGTTGTCGTCGAGGTGGATAAACTCATAATGATGTTGGTTAAGGGCTTAAGGCATCAATGTCTACTAAGTCATCTCAACAGATTTTCCGGCCTCTTGGAGTCGACTAGTCTGACTTGCTTCACGAGCATCCCGATGGGTGTTGGACTCTATGAGCACAGGGGCAGAGGCATGGTTGAGAGGTGTCAAACCAAACCACTGGCAAAATAAAAGAAGAAAAATCTTGTACATTTGTAGTATAGTTTACTGAAAGTATTATTTTAGTATTAAATTTGTTTTGGACCCATTAGCTTTAATATCAATATTCCTATTTTAAACTCGCTTAAATAACTTTGGCTCTATCTTGTCTACAACGCGCTCTCCGATATGAATAATTCCTTCAGTTTAGTTTTATGTGTTGATGTAAATGTTGTGCATGTACTTACAACGAGGGAAAATAGTCTAAAATTGAAATTAACTGGTCTAGTTCATCTGAAACATGTCCTACTAAGGGGGTGTTTGTACAAGCTTATTTGATGGGTTTAAGTTTATGTAAGATAAGTAGCTTATGACTTATGAAATAAAAGCTTATAAATATTTGATAACTGTTTGGCTTAGCTTATTAACTTATCATAGAAAAAAAGGAGGAAAAGCTTACATAAGCTCATAACCCACAAAAATTGGGCTTATGAAAACACCCTTACATAAGCTAATAAGCCTAAGCTAATAAGCTTAAACAAACACTAAAAAGGAGCTTATATACCTTACATAAGCTAATAAGCCCCTTATATAAGCTCAAACAAACACCCCCTAACTTAGTAGGGACCGGTCTTGGTCATGGACTTAGACTTGTCCGCCGATCATGAATCAAAATCAATTGAAGGAATAGTTAAAAAGAATTGGATGAAATCAGTTTTTATAGAAACCGATTCTAGTCCAAAATTGGTGTTAGACGACTCGAAATTAGTCTAAAACTGCTTAATAATCAAAATAAACCAGTCCAAAGTTCAAACCCAGTTAATATTTATAATCATTCTTAAAAGAGAAAAATGATCAATTAAGACCTATAATTTTTTTGAGACCATTAATCAATTTTAATCTAATGACTAAGATTAAAACAAAAACTCAATTTTCTTTTATTTTTTTAAATTAAATTATCTCACAAACCGTTAATCGTTAGACGAAACAAAATATACCGTTGCGATCGTCTCGCTTTTATCTTTGATTAGAGCAGTGGTGTTATATATACTTTCGACGACTTTTTTTTTTTTTTTTTTTTTTTTTTTTTTTTTTTTTTTTATGGGTATTGAAATTGTAACGATGTAATATCAAATGTGATATTACATCAATATGTACATATTTATAAACGAGAATTACTATAAAATGTATAAACTACCTAAATTTAGAAAAAAAATCGAATTTTAACTAGTTTTATTTTTTCTCGTTTTTGACATAAAATATGATATACTAAAATCACCTATGATAATACTATATAATATGTGATATTACTGTAAATCATATGTGATATGAATACAAATCATATGTGACATAAAATATGATATACTAAAATCACATACGATAATACTATATGATATGTGATATTACTGTATATCATATGTGATATGAATACAAATCATATGTGATATGAATACAAATCATATGTGATATTATGTATGTAAATTTTCAAAAACTCAAAAGATAATAACACACATGATTTTAACTCCGATATGAATTTTAATACACAACAATGTCATACAATGTATAACCTATATGGACCCGGAAAAAAGTTTGAATTTTGACGGCTTTTTTTTTCGTTTATGGCCAAATGTTGAAATTCGTAAGGCAATATCACATGTGATTTGAAGACTAAATACGAATTTCAAAACATAGATTTGTTATATTACGTACATCCAAATACAATAAAAAAGAAAAACAAAAAAATAATATGTCAAACTACTGATATCACATGTGATAAAACAGTGATTTATAATATAAAATTTCAAAACCCGTAAAAAATCCGAAAATAAATTTCGTCAAAAGTATATTGAGTGGATGCTCTATAGAAAGAGGGGAAAATACTCGTTTTAATGGTGCAATTTATTCGTTTAATACATTTATCGTTTATGAGATAATTAATTTTTAAACAAAAATAAATGATGGTGGGTTTTTAAAATGAAAGGATTTGATTGGTCAATTTGGTCTCAAGTTTTTTCATTGTCTCTCTTGATCTCAACCCAAAAGACTCCTAAAAGAATACAAAAAAGACATAAATGTTCCTTAAAAATTCTTTTTATACTTTTAACCAAACATGTTTATTACCTTTTTAGTATTTCTTTTAGTGTAAATAGAGTATTTGAATTGTTGTGAATGCACTTAACACCAAAAATCAATTACATATACTTACATTTTCTACGGCTTGAAAGCGACGTTATAAATAGTATAACAACTAGGTAGGTTGTTACCAACATATATTCTTTTTAGTTTCGGTTATTTATTTTTTCTTGTTTTAGGTTTATCTTTTTTCATTTTGGATATCATATTAAATAAAGTAGCTACCTCTTTAACTATTATTTTTGGTTTGTGTTGGGAGCTGAATTGATTAGATGAAGCTATGAGATCTAAAAAGAGTACTTGAATAAAGATGTTTTCAGTTCGGGGAAGGTCGAACTGAAAACATGAATAATCCGAAATGAAATTTTCAGTTCGGGGAACATAGTTCAGATACTCCGAACTGACTGAAGTTCCTCCGAACTGAAAATAAACTAAAGAATAACTTAAGTCAACTCAATTCAACGTTGAAGATATCAACTCGGAGGCCGAAGACTTTGATTCTGAATTGAAGTGAACTCCCCGAGTTGAAATTAAGATGATGACATGTTGTAATATTTAATTCGTAGTGTTTTAGATTTTGACTATAAATTGTGTGATAGGTTGTTAGAGTTTGTTTTCTTTGAACCCAGAACTCAGTTTGAGTTCCGTTGAGCTTGTCAGTGTCTGATGTAACAAGCTTGATCCAAAACCTGTTCACACTATCAATGAAATCTTAAACAGTTGCGCATATATTGTTCCATCAGCTTCAATTTCAATTTCAGTTTCAATTTCATGTTTCTGCTTTTGATTCAACACAGGTCATGAGATTTCGCATCATGACTTGTTTCATTTCGATTCACTGAGTGTGGTGAGGTATTCAGGACCTGTCAGTTTGGCTTAAAGGAGACAGATTTATTATAAATACATTTTTGGAAAAAAACAAGAAACTAAAAAAAAAAGTAAAAAGTTCAAAATACCTAAACATAATGTTAACCTTACTACTTTACTGATAGTGTTAGTAGGGAATGACTCATATTTATAAGCTATTAATCCCCTAAAACACCTAGCCCGACTCCCGTTCCCAGCCTTGTCGGTTCCCGGCTTCCGATGTCCCACTTCCGACTCCCGAATCCCAACCTTGTCGGCTCCTGATGTGTAAAATCTAGTCTTAATTTAAACCTACTTTTTCACGCAATTACACACTTCTAGGCAGTGGACCTATCCATATATAATATAGTTTTAAGCAAGTAAAGGTTCGTTCGCAGGGACTAATTTGTTTTAAGTTTTAATAATACTAGAGTTTTTGTGGGGGTTTTTATCGTAACACAAGTTTGCAAGTAATTAGTAAAAAGAGTTGATTAATTAAAATCGAACGAAAGATTAATGGATTAAATCAAATAATGAGAAAATATACTTGTTTGACACTTCCCCTATTTTCCGTTTAAATCTACGAAATCGATTGTTTTTAAACTTCTAAGATATAATAAAAGTCCTTCCGAATCTTTCACTAACTTTAATTATCTTTAATTACCCTGTTCCTCCCGAATACAGTAATAACTATTAATAACCAAGCAATAAGCAACAAGTCCGTTTTTAGTGATTTAACCTTATAGAGTTTCCTCCCGAATAACTCCTCTAACTATCAAGTCCTTCCGAATCTTAATACTTAGACCTACTCACTTAAATTTAATTACCTAAATTGTGATTACTAAGTCCTCCCGAATCTTAATAATTTCAAATCGATTATAGACCGACCGATTACTTCATATAACTTGTTAAACCTATCTAGATTCCTCCCGAATACCTAGAATATTGATTAGTCAAATTATATATAAACAACTCTGATAATATACTAAAATTTAAGCAAATAAGGATCACCGGTTAAACACAAAAACATAAACAATCGAAAACGTTAATTAAACTTCTAATAGGATCCGTTATTCAAACAAGCATAATAAAAGTTTAGCTCCTCATAACTAGGTCTGAAAAAGCAAATAAAGTCATAGAAATAATACTGGAATAAAAGTCTAAAAAGGAAAGAAACAAACGAAGAATCCGACAAAACGTGTCGTGACCGCCGTTAGCCGAAAAGAGATCTTCCTAGCTTTGAATCTTGCTTCTAAACGTAAATGCCAGCTCCAGAGACTTAGAATAATAATTGATGATGATTTCTGGCCGATTTGGTCTTATATTTATAAGCAAAAGCAAAGTGGAAAACGTATTCGACTCGAAATCCAATTCTTCATGTTTATCAGGTAGGTGCGCAACACTAGGTCCCTAGGTGCGCAGCACCGGGCTATTTCCCGTGTCCAAAACCAACTCAAACACCTCGGTGCGTAACACCCCTTGCACTGGTGCGCAGCACCTCCTCAGTTATCGTCTTTAGTTCGTCATTTAAGCTCATTTCTTCACTCCTTTCCGCTTCCCGATCATGTAAACCTGTAAAATAGATAAAAACACTTTTCCACACGATTAAATGTAAAAACCTATCCTATCCATCATGTTTACTATGAAATGTGACACAATATCGCATATAAATATCTATATAAATATGCGATACCAAATCCCCACAAACTTGCCTTTTTGCTTGCCCTCAAGCAAAACCTGTTTTAAAATTAATTATCAAAGCCAAAATTAAACATAACCAAACACCTCACGATTTTTATGGAAGTAAAATCACACAATCTCTCAAACTAATCTAAAAGGGTGTGTAAAATATCTCCGTAGAAATGCTCAATTGCTCAGTCATGGTGAATATTCTATCATAGGCTTGATAAAGTATCAAATCTCCACCACTAGAGTCTAGGTACGACTAAACGGGGACTTTTATTCGGGTTATAACGTACAGGTAAAGACATGTGAAAATATATAATAATGGAGTGTAAATGGGTTAAATAAAATAATACAACTTAGATTAAATCCGAACTAAATATAATCTCTAACGTACTGGATTGCTCAATTTTCCTTCAACTTATACCCCTTTTTTTTTCTCCGAATATACAAATTTCGTATATAATACACGACTCATAATACACTATTTCTCTTAAAATCTACAACTAATTTTTTTCGCTTTTCTGTTTTTCCGATTTTTTTTTTCTTTTTCAATTTTTTCTCTTTTTTTTTTTCTTTAGCCTAGTACATGCCTTACAAAATAATTTTTCCTCGTGGTAAGTACACATGCTCAAAAGGCTAATAATCACTATACATATATTTTTTTCTACTATTTCTCCAAATACAATAATAATACAAGGCAATAATAATTGGTACTTTTCTTTCATGCAACTCTAACTTTACTTATAATATAATAGCAATCAATAAACTAAGTTCGGACTTAATCTAAAAAGAAACGAAAATAAGGCGAGTGTACAAAATATATAATATTGTTTAGAAACGAAACGGTTTAGGCGCAAAGTGGTTTAACTAGAGTTTCTAACACTAAAAATAAGTGTTACAAAGGTTAGGCGGAAAATATATAAAAAGAAACGAAAAATGGCTAACAAATGGGTTAATCCTAATTTGCCCCTATCATTGTACCAAATCACACTAAGTTACCCTAATGCAATTGCTCATATGTGATCTCGAAATGTATAACAATGTCAAGTTCTAAAGTCATCCCCATCGGCACACTCAAAGAAATGAAAACGTAGCATTAAAAATAAATGCTTTCAATAGGCTCAAAGATCTCACTATTTTCTCGAGTGGGGTAAAAATGCGTCTGTTATGCTTAAAGTTTAAGGTATTTACCGACTAGACACGTTATATTTTTTTTTGGTTTTTTCAATTTTTCATTTTTTTTGGATTTTCTGTTTTTTTCTGACTCAAAATTGTACAAAAAGAACACAATTCAACACGATGGAAACTAAGCTAAGGGTCGAAAAATAAAAGGTAAAATTTCCCGATGACCCCCCCAAACTTAAGTAACACATTGTCCCTAATGTGTTTACAACTAAAAAAACTAAAGGAAATTATACAAAAAAAAAACTATCCTAAAAAAAATAATACAAAAATAAAAGAAAGGTAGAAAGTATATAACCCGTTTGTGTAAATATGGCGTTGGAATGCGGTTTGCTGAACTGAATGTCAGGCTTATGAGCGGGTGCTGAACTTACTGCCAGTCTTAGAAACTAGAATATACACAACCACACATGTTAGAATGAGTAAAAAGAAAAATAATAAGATTAATACAAATTACGACGGAAAAATAATAATAAAAATAGTCTTACTATTTCTTCTAATAAGAAATAGTAAATGGTAAACAATAAGTTCATACAAAATATATCAAAATACATGAAAAATACAAACTACTCGTCATCGCTCTCCTCATGTCCCTGCTGCTGGTGGTGGGCGGGATGGTACCCGGGGTAAGGCTCAGGATAATAGTACGCCGGTGCATCAAAAGGAGGGAATGGTGCTGGGTGCTGCTGCTGATACACGGACTCCCAGGATGGCTGGTACCGATCCTGAAAGTACTGCTCACGATACTGGGCCTGCGTCCTCTGACGTTCCGCCTGAACGTCGTTGAACTGGAGCCTGTGCAACCCTGCAAGTACCTGATCCTGAAACTCCAGCTGTGGTAGAGCCCGTCGCCTCGGGGGTGGACCGGGTGCAGCCAAACGCCCGCCGGCGGGGTGAAGAATCCCAACACGGAGCATATCAGACTCCCCGTATACCTTGCAACGAACCGGTGGGGAACACTGCTGGATGTTGGCCTGAGTGGCCAGGCCTAGAGATCGGGCAATGCGGGTGATGAAGTGCCCGCAAAGGATCTTACTCGAGTCTGTTTGCCCCTCCCCCTTATCAGCCATGTACCTCGCTAACGTCCACGGGACGTTAGCAAACCGGGAGGGATCACGAAGACTGAAGATCTGCAACAACCACAAGTCCTCGCCGTAGCATTTTTCGTGGTGGGTGTCACGATGGAGAAATGAATACGAGTGCATCTTGTGTAAGATCTGAAGAATGGGGTCCTGAATGTCCTTGGCGCGGCTGGAGTTGGAGTGATGTTCCATCCGCCCGGACAAAGCATACCAGGCCTCATTGGCCGCAAATCCCACATAGTCTCTCTCCGCATCCAAGAGATACGCAGTCATCAGTGCCTCATTCCCTGCTTCAGCATTGGTAAACAAACCCGTCAGTCTACCAAACTCAATAACAGATACCTGGTAGTACCCGCCGCCTAAGCGGAAGGATATCAGTGGAGCGGTCAAGAAAGTCTCGTCAGTGAACTCCCTCGAGACCTCCAGAGAGCAGTAAAACTCTAGCATCCATTCCCTGAATGCCGGCTCATCGGTCCTCCAAGCTCGGCCCCAGACTGGTATGTTACGCTGAGCAGTCTCACTACGGGTAGTCATGAACCCGCTCAAATCTACATGAATTCCGGTCAAGAACTCCCGAGGAGCAGCAACTGGTCGGCCTCGCAGTGCAGCAAGTTTGTTGTTGAACTTGATCCTTCGGTCTGCTGAACAACCCGGCCAGTGTAACCAAGGGTGGCTTTCGGGCGCCATAATCGCCGCATTGAGGGTGGCTTGGGATTGTGGCCGAGGCCTCCGGCTGCCCTCACCTCCTTCCACGGCTGCCCCCTTACCCTACACAACACAAAAATCAACAAAACAGCGAGTAACACGTTAAACATGCGAGAAAAAACGATAAGCGGTGGAAAAACAGACCGGTGCTGCGCACGTAGGTGACTGTGCTGCGCACCGGTCACATTTTCCGGCCAAAATCTGTTTTAACTCGGCGTAATCCACAACCAAACCCTCAAACCTGCTTAATTTAGCATTCCTAACCCTATTATACAATCAAATTTGAGTTTATAGGCCGGATTAAAGAAAACCTAAAGTTTTCCCCAATTCAATTTAACCTAATTGAATCTCGAAATTTGAAAGAATTAAAGAGTTAAAGGAGATTAAACATACCCGTCTATGCATATTCAGTAATTTAAACGAGAAAAATTGAGCAAGAATGGACGATTTAGTGTGTGTGTGTGTTTGAGTTCGGCGGCTGCTGTTAGTATTATATCTGTATGTGTGTGTGAATAATAGAAACAACAAGAATAAAACCTGACCAGCAGCTAGGTGGGCAGCACCAAGGGAGGGGTTCAGATGTTTTCTCGGTACCTAACTAAACAAATCTGCAAAATAGAAACGTTAAGAAGTTCTAAAAAGAATAATAAAAATAAAAATAGAAACTAAGAAAAGGAAAGAAACAAACTCGGGTTGCCTCCCGAGAAGCACTAATTTTTCGACCGAGTCGTTAGCTTGACTCGTTATGCCTCTTGATTAGGTGTTGATGGAATAAAACCCATCCTCGATCATCATTCCGTTTTCATCATCTTCTTCGTGGTATAATTTTAGTCGTTGCCCAGAGACGATGAATGGCTCTCCATGCTCTTTCCATAACTCGACATAGCCGGAAGCATAAGCTTGTTTGACGGTGTATGGTCCTGTCCACTTTGAGCGTAATTTAGGAGCCTTGAATTTGTACTTCGACTGAAACATAAGTACTTTATCGCCCGCCTTGAACTCTTTCCTACGAATTCTCCGGTCGTGGAACTCCTTAGTTCTCTCCTTGTAAAGGCGGGAACTTTCGTAGGCCTGTAACCGTAACTCATCCATCTCGTGGAGTTGTAGGATCCGCAAATCTTTCGCTAAATCCATATCAATGTTGCAGGTCTTCAAGGCCCAGTATGCCTTATGCTCTATTTCCACTGGAAGGTGACATGTTTTCCCGTAGAGTAGTCGATACTGGGTGGTTCCAATTGGCGTTTTGTATGCCGTCCTGAATTCCCACAGTGCGTCCTCCAGTTTCTTTGACCATATATTGGGATTGTTGTTGACCGTCTTTTCCAAAAAAATTTTGAGTGCACGGTTTGTATTTTCCACTTGCCCGCTCGTTTGAGGATGATACGAAGTCGCAAACCGGTGATTTACTCCATATCTTTTCAAAGCTTTTGCAAGCTGAGCGTTGGCGAAGTGGCTTTCTCGATCACTGATTAATGCCTTTGGCACTCCAAACCTGCAAAACAAACTTTTAAGAAAATCAACAACCACGTTAGCCTTGTTAGTCGGTAATGCCTTAGCTTCAACCCATTTAGAAACATGATCTACAGCAACTAGAATGTAAATATTTCTGTTTGAGGGTTTGAAAGGGCCCATAAAGTCGATTCCCCAGATATCGAAAACTTCACAAACTTGGATCCCTTGCTGTGGCATTTCGTCCCGCTTCGTAATATTCCCTTGGCGTTGGCATGCATCACAGGTGTTCACGAGTGTATAGGCCTCCCTGAAAATTGTTGGCCAATAGAAACCTGCATCATAAACCTTTTTCCCAGTGACCGTTGGTCCGTAATGTCCTCCGGTGGGTCCATGATGGCATTCGTCCAAAATCTTTCGAGTTTCTTCTCCGTATACACATCTGCGCACCATTCCATCAGCACATCTACGGAACAAGTATGGAGAGTCCCAGTAGTAGTACTCTGCATCCGAGATCAATTTCTGCTTCTGTTGATAGGTTAGGTCTTTGTTGACGACTTTTCCGGCTAGATAGTTCGCAATGTCTGCGAACCATGGGGTATCGTCGTCTGTGTTACTGATACTGGCTAGCATCTCCCCCGGAAAAGTGTCATTGATGTCCTCTTCCTTCAACTCCCCCAAACTTGGGTTCTCCAATCGGCTCAAATGGTCTGCAGCTACATTTTCAGCCCCTTTCTTGTCCTTAATCTCGATGTCAAATTCCTGCAACAATAAAATTTAACGAATTAATCTAGGTTTAGCATCTAATTTAGAAAATAAGAATTTTAAAGCAGAATGATCCGTGAAAACAATTGTTTTGCTCATCACTAAATATGAGCGGAATTTATCAAAAGCAAATACGACAGCCAAAAGTTCTTTTTCCGTAGTGGTGTAATTCTGTTGGGCTTCGTTCAGTGTTTTGCTGGCGAAGTAGATAGGTCGAAAGTGTTTATCGATCCGTTGCCCCAAAACAGCTCCCACTGCGAAATTGCTTGCGTCACACATTAGCTCGAAAGGTTGAGACCAGTCCGGTGCTACCAAAATAGGTGTATTGGTGATCCGTTCCTTGAGTAGCTCGAAAGCTTGTAAACAGTCCTCCGAGAAATTGAAAGCTACCTCCTTCTCTAAGAGTTTCGTCATAGGACGAGTAATCTTCGAGAAATCCTTGATAAATCTTCGGTAGAATCCTGCATGTCCCAAAAAACTCCGAATTGCCTTCTCGTTCATCGGTGGTGGTAGTTTGGCAATGACCTCGATCTTTGCTTTGTCTACCTCTATCCCAACTTTTGAGATCTTGTGTCCCAGTACGATTCCCTCTCGAACCATGAAGTGGCATTTCTCCCAGTTGAGGACCAAATGTGCTTCCTCGCATCGTCCCAGCATCTGATCCAGATTCTCCAAGCAAGCATCGAATGAATCTCCAAATACGGAAAAATCATCCATGAATACCTCCTTTGTCTTCTCCACCATGTCCTGAAAAATGGCTAGCATACACCGCTGAAAGGTGGCGGGTGCATTGCATAAACCAAACGGCATCCTCCGATATGCGTAGGTTCCGAACGGGCATGTGAATGTGGTCTTTTCCTGATCTTCAGGGTTGATGGGGATCTGAAAGTAACCCGAGAACCCATCCAAGAAGC
Source organism: Senecio squalidus (assembly GCA_910822075.1). Lineage (NCBI taxonomy): Eukaryota > Viridiplantae > Streptophyta > Magnoliopsida > Asterales > Asteraceae > Senecio > Senecio squalidus. The sequence continues at coordinate 23,828,782 of CAJVGC010000508.1, forward strand.
AGTAGAACTCGTTTCCTGCTAGTCGCTCGATCATCTGCTCCATGAACGGTAGTGGAAAATGGTCCTTCCTGGTGGCTTCATTCAGTTTGCGGTTGTCGATGCAAACTCTCCATCCTGTGACTGTCCTTGTTGGCACGAGCTCGTTCTTATCGTTCATCACCACGGTCATACCTCCCTTTTTCGGCACGCAATGAATGGGGCTTACCCATGGACTGTCTGAAATAGGGTAGATAATTCCTGCATCCAACAACTTAACAACTTCCTTTTTAACGACATATGCCATATTCGGATTTAGCCGCCGTTGTTTTTGAACAACGGGTTTTACATTATCAAGAAAATTTATGTTATGTTTGCAAAAATCGGGGCTAATTCCGGGTATGTCAGATATACGCCAAGCAAAGGCCTTTTTATGACCCTTCAGGACTGTCAATAATCGAGCTTTTTCGTCACCCGAAAGTGATGACGAAATAACAACTGGTAATAAATTTGTACCTTCAAGGAAAGCATATACTAAATGTACCGGTAGTTGTTTCAGCTCCAAGTCGGTTGGTGGTGATTCAAGTGAAGATTTGATCCTCATGCTTTGGTCCAACTTCAGTTCTTCCTTAACTTCAACCTCTACTTCCTCGATCGTCTCGTCTTTCAGCTCCTCCTCCAAGCTAGTCTCTATTTCGAGAATTTCCTGCCAATCTAAATCATCAAACACATCAATCCGAAAACAGGTTTCATCAGTAGAATAAGAATGAGTCATAGCTCTATCTAGATTAAAAACAATTCGTTCATTCCCAACCCCTAATGAAATTTGCCCATTTTTCACCCGAATAATTGCGTCAGCAGTGTTTAGGAATGGTCGTCCAAGGATTAGTGGAACAGTGACATCCTCATCCATCTCTAGAATTACGAAGTCAACCGGAAAGGTGAATTTTCCTACGTTTACTAGCATGTTCTCAGCAATTCCTAACGGGTACTGGAATGATCAATCTGCTAGGCGGATACTCATCTTGGTGGGTTTTAACACTCCAAGGGCAAGTTTAGCATATAGTGAATACGACATCAGGTTTATGCTAGCTCCTAAGTCTGCTAAAGCACTGCAACTGTATGTATTACTGAAGTTGCACTGGAACAGAAAACTCCCTGGGTCATCCAACTTGGGTGGTATCGTGTTTTTCACCAAGGCTGAACATTCTGTGTTTAAGAATGCGGCTTGTTCCTCCGATGGCTTTCCTTTGTTCGTGACCAGCTCCTTGATGAATTTAGCGTAGTTTGGCATCCCTGCAATCAAATCAACAAGAGGAACATTAATATTAACAGATTTAATCATGTCACAAAATTTACCGTATTGCTCCCGCATTCTTGCTTTTCGTAATCGTTGAGGATATGGGATATGAGGTTTATAAGCTTTAATGGGAACTTCCTCCACTGGTTCAGGTGTTTTGTCCTTGGGTTGAACTTGTGGTGCCACGTCCTCATCGTCCTCGATCTCGAAATCGTCAATAATCGGCTCAGCAGCTCGGTGCTGCTCACCATCAGGTAGGTGCTGCGCACCTCTTTGATCAGAACTGAGGTGATGCGCACCATTGTACTGGTGCTGCGCACCGGGCATATTTTCTGGCCGGTGTTGCGCACCAAGAGGCTTGTGCTGCGCACCTGTCTGCTGTTTTGCTCCATTTTCATTCTGATTTCCTCCATAAGCATTCCCCGAGCGTGTGGTAATTGCGTTCACGTGCTCGTCTCTGTGTTTTGGACAGGTTGGCAATCCGTCTCGTGGTCCTTCGGTTCTTCCAGGATGTTGATATTTTGGTGGTTGATTAGTGGAAGTATTTCCCGGATTCTGTTGTTGTGCTGGATTTGGTTGAGTATTGCTTGGTATTTGGCCCGATTGCCGATTTGAGTTCCGCTCGTTCATCCTATCGAACCGTCTCTCTAAGTCTTGATGTGCTGCCTGCTGATTTCTCTGTCCTTGCTCGATTTGATCAGTTAAAACTTTGAATTGCTTACGAACATCGTCATTGGTTGATTTTTGGGTGTTGATGAACGATTACAAAAGATCTTTAATGCTGGAATCTTCATCTTCGTTCTTCGGTGGATCGTATCTTTGTCGTGGTGGGGAGCGTGTGTTATTTCTTTGCCATCCGTTGTTTCGATTGTCACTGCGGTTGTAGTTACCTCGCGGTTTTGCCAATTCGACCCCCGATTAGGATAACCATACTGGTGCGTAGTTGGCATCCTCCACTTGATTACACTCACTAGCATAGTGAGGTCCCCCGCATCCTTCACATCCATTCTTCACCAAGTGTATGTCCTTCTCCATCCGTCCCATGCGCTTATCAATTCTGTCCGCTAATGTCTTGACCTCTTGAACTACCGAGTATGTTTCATGGCTACTCTCAGCTTGAGCAACTTGTCCTCTGTGTTTTCGGCCTCGACCATCGTCTCGATACTCCCTTGATAGGCTTATGACCAGCTTGTCTTCCATTAGGTTGTATGCCTCGTTGGTAGTTTTGTACATGAAATCTCCTCCTCCGGCTAGATCCAACTCGTTTTGAGACTCCTTGGTTAACCCGTAGAAGAAAATTTCAATAATATTGTCCTTGCCCAATCCGTGACCATAGCAACCTCTCAGCATCTCTTTTAGTCTAGCCCATACTTCAGTGGAGGTCTCTCCATCTTCCTGTCGGAATCCTCTGATGTCTCTGAGTAATTTCCTACCCAAGGCGGGTGGGAAAAATCTTTTGATAAAGGTCTCGCGCATTTGCGTCCATGTGGTGATTGAATTTTCATTAAGCTCCTCGAACCAAACCTTCGCATCTCCGGTGAGAGACGAAGGGAATAACCTCAGTTTGACAGGATCGCCTTTGCCTTGACCGTATTTGAACATCTCACACAACTCGTTGAATTTGGCTATGTGTTTATGCGGATCTGAATTGTATCGCCCATCGAACGTGTTGTCTTGGATCATCTTGAGATGGTGACCCTTGACAACAAAATCCTCACCCAAGTCCGGGGTGGTGATTGCCGACCCGCGGGTGGGTGGCACTGCTACAGCTTCGGCCCGTCGGTGCATTGGTGTGTCCAAAGGGTCCATAGCTGGTTGCTGTTCCGGTTTGTCTTCACAATACACTTCTTCGACCTCTGAGTCTGAACTGCTTCCTCCTTCCTCTGAAGACGCAATGTCTTCAAACTTGACGGGCGAAACTTGATCAAAACTTGGTGGTGTCTGAAGCGATAAGTTGCCTCTTCTCTTGCCTCGTCTCTTTGATACTCCTGGATTTGACTTTGGACTCGCGAGTGGTAATCCCGAAGCCCTTGTGTTCATCAACTACCTGAAATACCTAAAAAGACAAAAACAAGAAAAGCGTAAAACGTACCGGTGTTATAACAATTAAAAGTAACTTCTAAGTAAATAAATACTCAAAAGGATCGTATCACAAATTCGAAACAAAAAACGAAAAATCAGTCCCCGGCAGCGGCGCCAAAAACTTGATGTGTAAAATCTAGTCTTAATTTAAACCTACTTTTTCACGCAATTACACACTTCTAGGCAGTGGACCTATCCGTATATAATATATTTTTAAGCAAGTAAAGGTTCGTTCGCAGGGACTAATTTGTTTTAAGTTTTCGAATTAATAATACTAGAGTTTTTGTGGGGGTTTTTATCGTAACATAAGTTTGCAAGTAATTAGTAAAAAGAGTGATTAATTAAAATCGAACGAAAGATTAATGGATTAAATCAAATAATGAGAAAATATACTTGTTTGACACTTCACCTATTTTCCGTTTAAATCTACGGAATCGATTGTTTTTAAACTTCTAAGATATAATAAAAGTCCTTCCGAATCTTTCACTAACTTTAATTATCTTTAATTACCCCGTTCCTCCCGAATACAGTAATAACTATTAATAACCAAGCAATAAGCAACAAGTCCGTTTTTAGTGATTTAACCTTATAGAGTTTCCTCCCGAATAACTCCTCTAACTATCAAGTCCTTCCGAATCTTAATACTTAGACCTACTCACTTAAATTTAATTACCTAAATTGTGATTACTAAGTCCTCCCGAATCTTAATAATTTCAAATCGATTATAGACCGACCGATTACTTCATATAACTTGTTAAACCAATCTAGATTCCTCCCGAATACATAGAATATTGATTAGTCAAATTATATATAAACAACTCTGATAATATACTAAAATTTAAGCAAATAAGGATCACCGGTTAAACACAAAAACATAAACAATCGAAAACGTTAATTAAACTTCAAATAGGATCCGTTATTCAAACAAGCATAATAAAAGTTTAGCTCCTCATAACTAGGTCTGAAAAAGCAAATAAAGTCATAGAAATATTACTGGAATAAAAGTCTAAAAAGGAAAGAAACAAACGAAGAATCCGACAAAACGTGTCGTGACCGCCGTTAGCCGAAAAAAGATCTTCCTAGCTTTGAATCTTGCTTCTAAACGTAAATGCCAGCTCCAGAGACTTAGAATAATAATTGATGATGATTTCTGGCCGATTTGGTCTTATATTTATAAGCAAAAGCAAAGTGGAAAACGTATTCGACTCGAAATCCAATTCTTCATGTTTATCAGGTAGGTGCGCAACACTAGGTCCCTAGGTGCGCAGCACCGCGCTATTTCCCGTGTCCAAAACCAACTCAAACACCTCGGTGCGCAACACCCCTTGCACTGGTGCGCAGCACCTCCTCAGTTATCGTCTTTAGTTCGTCATTTAAGCTCATTTCTTCACTCCTTTCCGCTTCCCGATCATGTAAACCTGTAAAATAGATAAAAAAACACTTTTCCACACTATTAAATGTAAAAACCTATCCTATCCATCATGTTTACTATGAAATGTGACGCAATATCGCATATAAATATCTATATAAATTGTGATTACTAAGTCCTCCCGAATCTTAATAATTTCAAATCGATTATAGACCGACCGATTACTTCATATAACTTGTTAAACCTATCTAGATTCCTCCCGAATACCTAGAATATTGATTAGTCAAATTATATATAAACAACTCTGATAATATACTAAAATTTAGGCAAATAAGGATCACCGGTTAAACACAAAAACATAAACAATCGAAAACGTTAATTAAACTTCAAATAGGATCCGTTATTCAAACAAGCATAATAAAAGTTTAGCTCCTCATAACTAGGTCTGAAAAAGCAAATAAAGTCATAGAAATAATACTGGAATAAAAGTCTAAAAAGGAAAGAAACAAACGAAGAATCCGACAAAACGTGTCGTGACCGCCGTTAGCCGAAAAGAGATCTTTCTAGCTTTGAATCTTGCTTCTAAACGTAAATGCCAGCTCCAGAGACTTAGAATAATAATTGATGATGATTTCTGGCCGATTTGGTCTTATATTTATAAGCAAAAGCAAAGTGGAAAACGTATTCGACTCGAAATCCAATTCTTCATGTTTATCAGGTAGGTGCGCAACACTAGGTCCCTAGGTGCGCAACACCGGGCTATTTCCCGTGTCCAAAACCAACTCAAACACCTCGGTGCGCAGCACCCCTTGCACTGGTGTGCAACACCTCCTCAGTTATCGTCTTTAGTTCGTCATTTAAGCTTATTTCTTCACTCCTTTCCGCTTCCCGATCATGTAAACCTGTAAAATAGATAAAAACACTTTTCCACACGATTAAATGTAAAAACCTATCATATCCATCATGTTTACTATGAAATGTGACACAATATCGAATATAAATATCTATATAAATATGCGATATCAGCTCCCGGATCCCAGCGCCCGGCTCCCGGCTTCCGGCACCCGCCTCCCAGCCTCACCTGGCTCCCGGCTCTCTCACCACTCCTGGTTCTCAAGACTGAGGAATTTAAGTGACAATTCAAACGAGTGACATAATGATGAGTAAGAACGTTACTCTACTCATAATCACTAATACGTTGGAATATCATAAATGACACTGATGAGACATTTTAGTTTTTATTGCCAAACGTTTCCCCATATCTGGGAGTGTTGGGTATAAATACCCCAACCCTGGCATACTTCATCCAACTGACCCTCAACTTTAACATATACTCATAGCAATCATCATCTTCATCACACCCACACACAACATTACCCCATCTGAACGTTTAATTTCCGTAGTAATCATACTCTGATCACCTTCTCCATTCAATTTCTTGACCACCTTAGGCTCACATAGAGCTTGTTAGGTTTGCACATCTAAGTTGGAGGCCAAGAGATTGATCTCTCAAAACCCAGTTACTGAGCCTGCTAATCTTTGCTTAAACATTGGCGCCATCCGTGGGACCGGTTTATGCAACGGTTTCTCATTTCATTTTCATCTTTTCAGTTCATTTATTAATATCACAATTAGTTCATCCATTTTATGGAATGAACTAATTTATCCCAAGTCATTTCATTAGTGCCAGAAATAACCACTTTTGATTACATACACCAGATGGGGCGAAAATTGCCCTAACCATTTCTTCCATATCCCATAATAAAAATTATATACTAAATCTCGATCCACTTATCAATTGCACATGGTCTATCCTAGATCTAAAATAACTACCACAACAGCATCTAAATAGCACATTGATGTTCCATGAAGGAGCCATCTCGCAGAAAAGGAAGACATTAGTTCTTCAAATTGGACGAGGGTCTCAATCTGCCTCCCACCAGTCAAAGCCGCTTCTGCCAATCCTGTTGTAATACAGATTCGGTTGGCCATATATGAAGTCACCAAATCATATGTTGATACATGAAGCTCAATGGACATCATTGATTCAGGAAGCTCCCTTTGAAGGTACCACATTTAAAACGATCAACACGTTTCCCTCTAATGGGATTATCAGACGAGACACATTGGTTAGTTGGAGAGATAACCATGCACATGATGTTAGGAGAATATCCTCACTATAAGTTAGAAATGATAAATTTTGCAATGATAAATTCACCATCGGCCTAGAATGTCGTATCAGGTAGGCCATCAATCAAACCATTCGGAACAATTTCGTTTACAACTCAGGACATGGTCAAACTCCTTACCCCAACTGGCATAACCATAGTTAAGGGACATAATGTCATGGCCAAAATAGTAATCCGTCTAACAAGTGTCATAAGCAACCATTGATGTTGGTCAGGCAGGAAAAAGATATAATGTGGTCAGATATTTGTATCCCACAAAGAAATTTAATGCCATGAGACTTTCGGTTTACATTGTCCTATTGGGCAAGCCTATATTACAAAAGTTTAGAACAACTTCATCCACCATCCATGATATGGTCGAATTCCCTACCCTAGTTGGCATAGCCACAATTAGGGACAGGATGTCATGGCCTAAAAAACGCAAACAATTGTCATGATATGGATCTAAAAGTGTCATGGGCACGATACAAATCCAAAAGTGTCATAGACACAAGATACATCTAAAAGTGTCATGGGCACAATAAAGATCTAAGGAGTGTCATGGGTCACAATTCAAAAGTATCATGAATACATAATAAAACGTGTTGGGTACAAAATTGAATGGATGAAGCTATGAAGTCTTAAAAGTGGGTTTGGAATCAAAATGTATAAATTCGGGTAACATCCGAATTAAACATGAATAATCTTTCAGTGAAGAATTCAATTCGGGTGAACATGTTACTTCGCCGGAACTAACTGAAGTACACCCAAATTGAATTTAAGCTGATGATAAATTAAGTCAACACAAGTAAACATAGAAGATAATAGTTCTGGTGATGAATACTCTAATTCCGAATTAAAGTGAACTTCTCCAGAATTAAGATTAATATGATGACGTGTTGTTTAGTGTAATTTGTATGTTTAGATTTCTATAAATAGTGTGATAGGTTGATAAAATTAGATGTCTTTCGACCCGGACTCACAATGAGTGCCGTCGAGCTTTAAACAGTTTTGTAACTGCATGTTCAACCAATTCACTATCAATGAAATCTACACAATTCAGATTTAGATATTTCAATTCCTTAATTTCATTTACTCGTTTTGATTCAATCACATCATGAGATTCCGCATCAGATCGGATTATTCGATTCACTGGTTAGAGAGCTTTAAGGACTTGTCAATGACTTTGCTTCCGAGTTAAAGTGAACAACTCCAGAATTAAAATTAAGATGATGACTTAGTTGTTGATTAGTGTAATGTATTTGTTATGATTTCATATAAATAGTGTAATGTGTAGGTAGAGTCGTGGTCTTTGAACCCGAACTCATATTGAGTGTCGTCGAGCTAAAACATAAATATTGTAACGGATTTTCCCGCCAAATCAAACTATCAATGAGATCTAAACATTTCAGTTCTTTCAATCGATCAATTCCTAAGTTTCGATTACTTTTTTATTGATTCAATCAGATCACGAGATTCTGCATCATGATCTGATCATACAATTTCACTCGTTTTAGAGATTATAGATCTTGTCAATTGGTATCAGATCCATACAAATCAATTGATCAAATTCAATGGAGTATGGTTCATCGATTTGACTCGATTCGGTTGAATTTAGTCAAATTATCAGTGTTTTTGTTGAATCGAAGGAGTTTAAATTGAAATTGAAGGATATTATTGAAGAATTTGTGGAGATTAGATAGTCTATGGTGAAATTGCTGGTACGATAATCAATTGGAGGTGTTCAGAGCATGAAGCTAATCCACGAGTTATCAATTTATGAAGAAATGAGATTTGAAAGTGTGATTGATAAAAAGCAGTTTGAATCTTATAATCATGAAGCTAAGGATCTACACAGAAAGTGAATTATGCATGCCAATACAAGCTTAGATTAGTGATTTATCAATTTAATCTATTTAAGTCATTCAGATTGAAGTTTTGAGAAGATCTGAGAGTATTAACGATCAAATTGTTGTAATGATGATGAAGGGGTGAAGATTACAAGTCTTTCATATGCTCAAGAACAAAATGCTTTAAGTAACATGTTTCTTCAAAGCAGGATGATCTGGTAATTTCCTTACTGATTCATATTTATTAAGATGATCTAAAATTCTTACTCAGTTGAAGGATGGTGTTGATTTTATGAGTTTGTTTTTTGAGGGGGAGTTTGTTTGATTCTGGTTGAAGAATCTGAGAGTGATGGGAAGATTGTTTGTGTTTGCTTTTCGAACCATGGAGAATATGTTCATGAAGAATCTAAAGAATTGTGAAACTTATCATGGCAAATCATAGATGATAGTTTGAAGATTCATAACATCATCCAAGGGGGAGATTGTTGGGTATTTAGAATTGATGAAACTATGAGATCTTCAAAATGTGTTTTTATTTCTTATCTGAGTTTTAATTCAGGTGAACTGAGAATTTATTTCGGGTGAACTAAAAATTCATCACCCAAATTAAATCATAGAAAGATTTCGGTGAAGAGTTTTAATTTGGGTGAACTGAAGTTCATCCGAATTAAATTTAAACTGAAGAATAAGTTAGTCAACACAAGTCAACGTTGAATATATTAATTCGGGTAATGAAGACTTTGCTTCCGAGTTAAAGTGAACAGCTCCAGAATTAAAATTAAGATGAAGACTTAGTTGTTGATTAGTGTAATGTATTTGTTACGATTTCAGATAAATAGTGTGATGTGTAGGCAGAGTCGTGGTTTTTGAACCCGGACTCATATTGAGTGCCGTCGAGCTAAAACATAAATATTGTAACGGCTTTTCCCGCCAAATCAAACTATCAATGAGATCTAAACATTTCAGTTCTTTCAATCGATCAACTCCTAAGTTTCGATTACTTTTTTATTGATTCAATCAGATCATGATATTCCGCTTCATGATTTGATCATACAATTTCACTGGTTTTAGAGATTATAGGTCTTGTCAATTCGTATCAGAGCCAGACAAATCAATTGATCAAATTCAATTGAGTATGTGTTGGGAAAAACAATGATTTAACCCAAAATTAATAAATCTGTTAATCAAAGTCTCAGTCTGAGTGATGAGTCTGAGTGACTCAGTCTGAGTGACTTGAGTCTGAGTGACTAAGTCTGACTAACTCAGATTCATTAAGAGACTTAAGGCGGAATTTTAGGCAATTTAGTTAGATAAAATCTTCTATCTCTTTAGAAGATTTCCTAAGATTTATCCTTATCAAGCTCACTACTATTGTGTATAAATAGTGAGCTTGAACGTTGTAAACATTGTACCTTTTACCGAAATATAACTGTGTGTTATTTTCACTGTTTCTTTATTATAATTCCGCTATAATAATTACTGAAACTGAGTAATCAATCGATAAATAATAATTAACATCTAAATACTTATTTGTGATTGATTTGCCATTGTGTGAGATCTTAGTGAGACCTAACAACTGGTATCAGAGCAAATAAGATTTACATTTTAATAAATTTATAAATCTTAAACGATCAATACTTAGAATCTCAAAACAATGTCATCATCTTCAAATATAACTGCAATGGCTGGAAAAGGAAATCCTGTCTTTAATGGTCATAACTTTGCCCATTGGAAGCTTAAAGCTGAGTGGCATTTGTCAGGAATTCATGAAGAAATGATAAGAATCATAACTGAAGGACCCATAATTCCGGGAAAGATCATTGATGAAGTCAAAGAAGGTGATAAGGTTGTCCAACGTGCCAGATGGGTTCAAACCACCAAAGCTCAATGGACAGATCAAGACAAGCTGTTGTACAATCTTGATCCCAAAGCCAGAAGCATTTTAGGAAATGCAGTATCTGAACAAATATTTTCAAAAATTGCTGGCTGCAAAACTGCTAAAGAACTCTGGGATACATTAATTGTGTCATATGAAGGTGTCCCAGTAGTAAAAGAACAACGACTAAACAGTCTCATAAGAAATTATGAAAACTTTTACATGAAAGAAAAGGAGACATTGGCTGATGTTCACACAAGATTCCAAATCATGTTAAATGATATGTCAGCTCTGGGAGTGACAAAGGAAGATGATGAAATCTGTAAGAAATTTGTTGACATTTTACCTAACAAATTTGAATCTGTTATTACATCTCTTGTAGTGAGTGAGAAACTGTCCACCTACAAGCTGCCAGGACTATTTGGCTTATTGTTGAACTTTGAGGAATCTCAAGAAAGGAAGAAGATCAACAATAGGCGAACTGCAAGGGATCCAGAAGCTGCATTAGTTGCAACTAGAAAGAGGAATAAAGAAATTTATTCTAAAGCTTACTCATCTGAGTCTGAGTCACACTCAGACTCAGAGTCTGACGATGAATCAGAAGTTAAGAAACTGAAAAGTCAGCTTGCCCTATTGACCATGAAGCTTGAACAAAATACAGGCTACAAAGGAAAGAAACCGTTTGATCTGAAGAAGGTAAAATGCTTCAAATGCAATGAATATGGTCACATGGCTGCTGACTGTAAAGTAAAGAATGCTCAGACTGAGCCCTGTGGATGAAGTTGCTGAAAGAGCCCAAAGATACCGAAACAAGTATCTTAAGTATAAGAAAGGCTACAGTTCAAATCCTCAAAAACCTCAAGCTGAGCAGAAAGCATTCGTTGCTGAAGAATGGTTAGATGAGGAGCTGTCGTCTGATGAAGAGGAAGTAGAGGACAAATGTCTGATGGCTTTAGTGGAGGAAGTAACTGAAGCTGAGAAATCTGCTTCTCAGTTCGAAAAGGATCTAAAGGAAGCAGAAAGAATGAGCTGCAACTCAGACTGGAACAAGTCAAAACTTTACAAGGTACATAATTTCAATTCTTATACAAATGAACAAAAACTCCAAATGTTTGAGTACATTTATATTGACTTGACCACCACTTTAGAAGAACAAACTGAACTCAAACAAAAACTCAAAGATCTTGAAAACAATTTAAAAATTAAAGATGATAAAATTATGGAATTAGAAAGTTTCAAAGTACTTTTAAATGCTCAGACTGAAGCTTATAATGATCTTGCAAAAGAAAATCACAAATTTAGAGAAGAAACTGAGCACTATAAAAGAATTTGTAAATCATGGTGTATTTCATCTTTAAAAAATGAAGATTGTTTGAGCAGACAGGTACCCAAACAAGTGCAAGCAGTGTTGGGTGAAGGGTTCAGTTTGAAGAAATACATGACAGAAGAGGAAGAAGAAGTTGAAAAGGATGAAAGAGAAAAAATCATTTTTAAACCAGAAATTCTTCCAAATACTTTCACTTATGTGAAAGGAGATAAAATAATGATGTCAAATGCATTTGTTAAACCTGTAATTTCTCAAGTTTTGAATAAAAATGATCTTTTGCCTTCATCTTCCTCTAAATCTGAATGTGTTACTTTATCTGAGACTGATATGCAGAAATCTACATCCTTGAACAAAGTTTCTCCCAAAGTTATGAGCAAGCCAAAGGGTCAGGCTCCAGTCAGTTCCAAAGGCCGTAATAAAAGTCCTGAATAAAAAACAATTGATAAATTAGGAAATCAATTACTGGAACTGACCAACATTGTAAAAAATTTAGTCAGGGATAAATCACCTAATCAAGTAAGGCCCAAATCTCCTCCTAAGAGAATTTGCTATAACTGTGGTGAAAAAGGACATGAAGCTGTGTTTTGTAAACTATTGACCAGGTCTAGACCTAAGAATTCTTATGTTCAAAAGTCAGTTTCATCAAAACATTGGTCAACTTCACATCAGTCGGGGTCATCGAAATCCAGATCAGTCTCATCAAAATCAGATTGATCTTCAAGAAACACTTCTCCAGCAAAGACTACATCTGTACAATCTTCTCAACTTAAGTCAGTCCCATCTAGAGTCAATCTTAAAAATACTCCTTGTAAATACTGTGGTGTCATAGGTCACTATTCTGTCAATTGCATGAATGAAT